>CM033639.1:16406331-16593963 GCA_019453435.1 Rhinogobius similis
GTTCAGTTATTCCAAGCCCAAATTGTGCATCGAGCAAGACATTTGTAGGTGATTGGTGCAGGTCGGAGAGGTCGCTGGCTCAGATTATAACGTCTTTGATCGCCATATAATCACTGCATTAATGATACATGCTCTGGCTTACATCATCGCATTTATTTCTTTAGTTTATTTATGTAAAATTGGATTTCTGTCAAAACCTATTGCCACCTACGCAATAAAAATAACATACTGCACTTAGCTTTGCATAATTGCCGCACAGAATCATTTATTATTTTGGGTTCTGCCCTCTCTTTCCTCCTGGGTTCAGCTCTAATGCAAAGCCCTTCTTGCTAAAATGGCAGTTCTGAGGTGGCCCTATTCCAATGCAATTTCAGCAACCTGTCATGATTTCTAGTCATTTTCTCTTTGCTCCCTCCTCCATTTTGATACCGGGCTGCGCAGATCTGCAAATGCGCTCAATCCACAATCATACGGGAGCGTTTTACTCTCCAACAATGTTCCGCGTGCGTGAGGAGGAACGGCAGGAATTAGGGAAGACGTGCCCCAGCTAATGATCAGTGCCTTGGCTTGATATCCGCAATTAGCGCAGAGGGCCGGGCGGGTTCTGATTAAATCTAAACCTCTCCGACTTGACTGGAGAGCGCTTCATCACCGCATATGGGGGCGTGCGTGATTGTGTGATTATAGCCAGGGTTTTGTCCAAAGTCGCTCCCCAATCAAACCAAGCGTCAGCGCCATTGATTTGTAACAGTCACGGTGAAAATGCAGCATGCTAATGGCGCTAGGCTAATGAGCGGCGGGCATCAGCGGGCCGGACGAGCGAGGGGCGTGTGGGAGGACGGTTTCTGACACAAATCGGACCGAAATGCCCTTGCGGTTGTCCTGTGCCCGCGGCCAACTCGTGTCAACATTTAAGTCTGTTTCTGGAACTGTTAAAGGGGATTTCAACATGTGGTATTTAGGTGGAGGGTCTTGAGTCTTATTTTCTTCACAAAAAATGTATGGTTTTGCGAATGGTTCCACAGAATGGCATAAAATCTGTCGCTTTTCATGAAGACATGCAAGTGACTATTTAATAAATGCTATAAATAAGTTTGATGAGTAGTACACCTTTAAATTGGCTAGAATTCATAATCTCCAATGGACAATAGATTGCTATTAGTTATTTTAGTTGTTCTAATCTATGTAATGTTAAAAAAAGAGAGATAGAGATATATTGGTTGGCCAATATTTGCACTTTTTTAGACTATCAGCCTCAATTCTAATTTAGTTTTGGGCCAAACAATCCTTAAAAATACATAAAAATGATAATTTCTTCTTTTCAGTACCTGTTTGTCAGATCTCGGAGGCTTTGCAGAATTGGGCCTGGTTAGTATTTCGACTGCTGGGAACAACAGGTGCCACAGTGGGCAGCAGAGGCAAGACACTTTACCCTTTGGCCGCTGTTATTTCCTTGATAGGGTTTTTATTCTGTTTAAATGATTGTAGCCTCATCAGAATGGGATAACATTTGTCTGAAAGTAGTTTTCTTTTGTTATGGGAAAACAATCCTACTCTATTTCTGTTGGCAAGGACATTTAGGTTTGGAATTAGATGGAGTGATATGTTGTGCCATCCAGAAGACTAAATGCATGTGTTTCTTTGTACTTTGCTGTTGCACATATGGCTCCCCAACACTCCATGCATTTTTACTACTCTGTTTTACATACGTTGTGTGTTTAGATTCGTACAGAAACACTACCACCACCTGCTAGATGCCTTTTAGTGAGAGCAAACGGGTTGAAATGTTTTCTCCACAGGATTACTCCAACATGCACATTAACACTCACTGAGTAAAATAGTCAGATTCTTGTGAGTTTGTTTGCTCCTTTCTGAATTCCAGTTAGCCGTAGAATGAATAGCATTCTTCCATTTGTTCTTGATGTATAGTAATGAGCTCATTTAGCAGTCTGGATCGTAACCGCTGCTGAACTTAATTCAGAAAATGCAATGAGAGTAGAGTGTATACAGCAGCTCTTCTCTGTGGCTGGGAGTGCAAGTAAATGCTTCAGTCTCGAGTGCCCTAATGGTGCTAATATGTTTAAACTCTTCAGCCTGCAGACATAGAAATGCACTCTGACGATTACACATGCCTGTATGAGCAGCTCACACCAGCCCTGCTTTTTTTATGGAAACATTCAAACTCACTTGGTTATGTTTAAAGATGTGTTGGGTGAAGTTTAGCAAAAAGATGAGGCTTTTGTTTTAGTATTGGGAATATTAATAGTTCACTTTACAAACATCGTTCAAGTTATTTTACAGCCATTAACGACTAAAGATGGTTTTGTTTAAATATTTAACACAAATCAGTCAACAGTTTTTTCAGTTTTAGTGGCAGGACTTTACCCTCGTTTGCTATTTACATGAACGGGGCTCTCGTCAAACCGGAAGTGTCTTTAAGCCCGGATCTGTGGCAAAAGTGGGCGGGGCGGAATAAGGTCTCCATGGAGACAAGCAGGGCCGGCTCGTGGCGTAAACAATCGAAGCAAATGTTTAGGGACACAACCAATGGGGGCCACAAGCTTTGGTAAAAGACATAAACGTCAAAATGTAATATGCTCCACTCTAAAACTGTAACTTATCTTTAAATACAGTATAAAAAAAATACTATCTCGTGTGTGTGTGTAAATGCATCTGAATACGGGACATGACATGTGATTTGTTAAAATATTCTTGGGGCAGGACCTTCAAATCCCCCTTTCTATGCCTTTCTCTAATGACATGGCACACTTTTTTAGTTGAAAATATTCTAATACATTCTGAAAATGTATTATTTATTATTATTTCATTATTTATGTTGCAAATATTGCACATGACTGTATGGTCTAGGTCTTTAAATTTAAAAAAAATCTGCTTGTTTTTCTGTCCTTTGTGTGAAGAAGTCGCTCAGAACACACTAAAATGGCACTTTATTCACTTAAATCCGTGAATCTGACATTTTTAAATGGCACACCTCGCAAAACGTCAAGGCACACTAGTGTTCCCTGGCACACTGGTTCAAAATGAAGGGCCTAGAGATCCTGAACCATGTTTTCTCTTTCTCCTCCAAATGCCAAGAACCAACCCTGGAGACAAGCTGGTAGTGGATCCTTTAATTAGCTCAATCAAAAGTGTGTTCACAGGATTATTTCTCACATTGTTCCTACTTCCTGTCACATTTCTGTCAGACAAATGTGAAAGGACTGTAACATTACTTTAAAAAGTGCAGGAAAATAACTTCTTATTCTTATTTGGACGATTACAACATATGCTTTATCCATTTTCATTTTGCAGCATCGTTTTTATTACGAACAATATATACAACTTTCACCCTGTCATTCTTCTGTGTTATTGCATTAGACAGGACAGTGTGTCTTGAAACGGGGTAGAGAGAGGGCAGGACATTCATCACATTGTCAGAGCTGGAATCGAAAGTGTCTTAAAGCATCGGTGTTGAGTACAGCTTGAAATGAAAGAAAAGGGGCAGATATTGCTCTTTTTTCTGCTCCTTTTCATTCATTTTTCAATTTATTTAACTCCATGTCTTTGATGATGTCTTTTTATATCTTATAAATTAAATAAATCAATACTAGGGTGCACGGTGGCAGAGCGGCTAGAGCTTCTGCCTCTCAATAAGGAGATCGTGGGTTCGAATCCCGCACCACCCCAACATCGTGGTTTCGAATTCCGAACCACCCTAACATCACATGATCTCTGGGTGGAGTCTGCATGTCCTCCCTGTGTTGCAATGGGTTCTCTCCGGTTCTCCGGCTTCTCCCACCGTCTGGAAGACATGACTGTACAGGTTAATTGAGAACTCTAAATTGCCCTCATAGTGTATGAATGTGAGAGTGAATGGTTGTCTGTCCTGTCTGTCTGTCTTCTGTGTTAGCCCTGCGACGAGTTGGCCACTGTCCAGGGTGTACCCCGCCTAAGGCCCAAAGTCACTGGGATAGGCTCCAGTCACCCGCGACCCCTAACGGGAATAAGCGGTAGAAAATGAATGAATGAATGAATACTACACGGCACATATATAATCGTTAATTCAATAATCGGCCCACCTCTATTTCCACTTCTTGCTGCCGTTTTGGTTCTAATCCCTTTCCACAAACCACTGGCAATGAAAGTGTCCGTGTTATTTCAACAATTGCACATTTCAGCATTTCATACATTTGTTCACAACATCTCCGCAAGCCGTTACGTGTAAAAATATATTTCTCTGCATTGCTGTTTTTTTTTTAATCTTTTCTTACATCTCGCCTTCCCAGTGTTGAGCTATTACCACACACAAGACTAGACATTTGCCTGATTCTGTCACAGCCCAATCCATTTTTAGAGATATGAATAAAACATGTAGGTACCATCCATAGAAGTTGCCACCGCGAGCTGCAAATGAGCACATGATAGGACGCAGAGCTGTGTGACTGCCTGCCTTTGAAACACCATTCTGTCAGAAACCTCATTATTTACTGTAGTTTCTTTTATTCCGCTGGACCTGACTCGAAATGATGTGTCGCCCAGTGCTTTTTTGACCACAGATCGGACTAATTTGTCCAACAGCGGCTCGGTCTGACAGGAGAAAGTCTTTTGAGTCTAGCTTTGATGTATGAAGCCAGGGTTTACTTCAAAAACAACTACCTTAGAATATTACATGCGCCTTCTGTCGACCTGATGCGCGAACTGAAATAAAGAAACAGAAGAGGAAGTTTTGTGTCAGTGTTACAAATTTGAGTTCAACCGGTGGCAGGTGTCATCACAATGGGTTTGGAATTATGATCATTATTTTCTTTTTCTGTGTATTGCGTTTGTGTATTGCCCATGATTTTCAACTAGTGTGACTTGAGGTATTGCCAGGAAATAATGTCCAATTTGAGTAAAGAGATTCACTTATGGATTTAAAGCAGAATTAAATAATTTCAGCGACAGAGCAGCAGCATTCTTTCATCCTATTTTTTCTTGTTTTTTATTGATATAAGGAAGTACAGTCACATACAAAAACATTTCATGTCGCCAAATATAAAAAAGAGCCAGAGTTTCTCAGGACAGTTGTCTTCAGTCGATGTTGGCAAATGCTGCTGTTGATTTTCCGCCCAGAGACAGCAGGGGGCGACGACGGGAGCTTCAAAGGCCCCGAAAATACATACACCACCACCGCACGGACTTACAAAGATGTTTAATAAGGTAAAAATGTTACTTAGTTCTGCTTTAATTAAATGAGTTATCGTTGTGGAGTGTCCTGAACAAAAGAGAAAGCAAAACAACCACCCATGTCAACTTTAAAGAACCAAACACAGGGACACGGACATTATTTTCTACATTATATACCATATTTCTTACAAAATAGTCTAATTTGGTCCATTTTCAGTAGCTGTGGTATCTTTTCAACCAAAAAAAGTGTACCATGAATCAAAAAAGGGTGGAAAAACACTAGTCTAAACAAGTGTAGCGCTTTACATTTTTGTGCACATTTTGAAAACATGGATTACACGATTACCTGACAAACGTAAATCAGTTTAAGATCATTGTAGATGTAGCTGATCAGTGCTGTTTTGGTGATGAGCGATATGTTTGCTAATCTTTCCATTAGTGAGAAAATACCTTGTTAAGCGAACAAATATCAGGATTACGCTTATGCTTTTACATGAACATTGTTGTTGTCTCTGAGATACCCAAGGTTTTGTGCGATAAGCTTGTTCTCGGTTGTACCTTGGAGGTTTAACACAAACACGCAGTTCAAGGACTTTTTACTCTTCCAGCCTGTAACATAATGACTAAAGAAAGAAAAACAAAATGGTTATGATGCAAGTATTAATGTTTAAATGAAATAAATACGTTTTCGGAACATGGCAATGGTATTATATGAGGATGTAATGTAAACTTTAATGTATTCTAAAATGTAAATTGTGAAAACCAACAATATATCAACTAATCATGAATAGTCAACTATAAGAAATAATGGCAATAGTTTTTGGATAATTGTAATCATTATCTGGACTATAAAGACTCGAAAACACGAAAGAAAAGACGTTTACAACAAAGACAGTTGCATTATTCAATCAAAATGTCAAAAAAATCATTAACAATTTGAGATTTTTTGCCTTCAGTCACCAGATTGTAACCTTTAATTGGTTGATGATGTATTTAAGAAGTCGTAATATAGAACCGAAATAATCGTTTGACCAGTCGACTAATCGAAAAAATTATCACTGACTAGTCACTACTAAAATTTTCGTTAGTTGCAGCCCTAATTGACTGAAAAGAAAGTGAATATTGCAGAGAAACAATCATTCACCATATATTTTTTGATTAGAGACAACACAAAATGCATTCAGGTAAAATTGTTAAAATACCAAACGCTTAGTTATTAGAACATTATATTATGGTTTTATCTCTTTTGTCGCTTGTGTTTGTTAAAGAAGTGGTTACCGTAGTGAGCGAAGTTAACCCAATCATCAAACTCTCCCTTCACACCATTCCTTCCATCTCTTTTTCTTCATTTGTACTCTGCCTCTCCGTATAGCGCCCCCTGTTGAGCTGACTGACACGTTGACATCCGCACTTCATGTATCGTACATCCGAACACGCGGCTCACTCACGCGCCGCACAACTGTCATCAGCCTCCCCGAACGGTGTCGCCGCGGATTACCTCCAGGGATTAAAACGGGTTTGACAGGCAGACGGCTTCACTCTGCATAGAAGCTGCTCTTTTGCTGTTACTCAAAGCTATCTGCAAAGTTGAACGTCCCCCTGCCCTGCCACTTGCACCCCGGATTTAAGTCTGTGCCTCTTTCTCCTCATACGGCACAAAGATCAACTCGATTCTGTTCACCTTTGATATTTACATGTGGAGTCTTGAGTCAATATTCAGGTCCAACGGCGGCAGTTGCTCAATGTTTTATGGCGCGTTTGTGAGTTTGTGAGTCGACGTCAGGGCTATTCAACTGGTTTCGCTCAAAATCTACCAAATCTGGTTCAATAATGATACAAAACGACATAATTAACACTTGCAATGATTTGGTCCTGTTCCGAGCCCTGTTTAGTCTTGATGTGGATGTGGTTTGGTCATGGTGTAGTCCTGGTTTGGTTCCAGGTTTAGTCCTGGTTTTGGTGCAAAATGTGCAAATGTGAACGCACCCAAGGACCAGATACCAACCAAGTCTGAACCAACATTGTCCCAGAATCAAAACAGACCAAAGAAGGGCTAAAGCAGAAGGCGAGGACTAAACCTGGACCAAAAAGTATAAAGTGTACTAACCCAGAATTAAACCATTTGAGAAACCCAGTCTCCAGACAACTGCGTACATATTTTACGTTTTTGCATTTACGTAGCTATTGTATGTTTTTGTTTGTCAAAATATGTTCGATAAGTACGTTTGTGGAGAACGTACACATTATACGTTTTGTAAATTAGCATTAGAGTCTGCGTTAGGGTTATTGTTAGGGTTTATTATTGATAAACTGTAACATGTATACATTTTTGATTGACATTCTTCTGTCATGTAATTTGCAAAACGTGAAATATGTACATTTTCTGTTGAGGTACACATGCAGCATCATTTCATGTGCGTTTTCACAGACATCCTTATTGTACGTATTTGATAACAAAAGCGTACAATAGCTACATGAATGGAAGTACAAAAACGTAAATTATACATATTTTTCTGGAGACTGGGCTGCGTTTTGGAGATGGGTCACGGGCTGGATCAGGTTGAAAAGGCCTGGGCTACGTTTTATATGAGTGAACTTCCACTTACTGTATTTTCATTCTGTACAATTTTCTGTCCAAGTGTCATATATCAGAATAGCTAATATAAATTTAGCTTTAAACGTCTACATGATAGTTTGACAGGCCTAAATTAAACGTTATAATATTAATTTCTAACAGCCTGACTTAAAACGCCTACACTGTTTGAAGAGTGTGGTAGTTTCATATCTGAACAGTGAGATTGAATGAATATTTTGAACTGGCAAACTAATAAAAGTAACACCTCCACAGATTAGTCTCATTTATTAAACTTTAAATCAAATTCTTACAAAAAATTCAGGCACAACATATCGTAAAAGTATCTATATTGCAATACTGGCTACACAGTGCCCCTTTAATGAAGACATCTTCTTCGTTTGGGTTAGTTTTAACATTTTCGGCCTAGTTGCCTCTACGGTTGCACAATTATAAATCTATTACCAGCCGCAATTTTTAACACTTTATCTTATCACGACACATCAGGTTTTGAAAGAGCTTGCACGTTCTGATTAAAGCAATTATCGACAGCGAAAGTGCCTGCTATCCCCCGGAGCAGGCGCACTCATTTGCAACCTGCTAATGTCCGGCGGTTTTGATCAAGAAAGGAAAGAGGCGGAAACAATGCAAGCCAAATGCATAAATCCAGCACTCTTCTCTGTGATTGAGTCTAATTACGGGTCACTCTGTCTGCTAGCTACATTAGGATAAGGCAAACCGGTCCCAGCCCAAGTAATTAAATGTTTTCTGTTGCTAACCGTCCGGAGACCTAGGCGACTTAAACACGCATGTCAAATTGATTCCTTAATCATCTTAACAAAGCTCCTCAGTGCTTGATTATCATTCAGGATAAGCTGCAAGTGTTGCTACAGAGTTAAATGATGGAATGTATGCAGAAGTATCAGGAAAAGCACATCAACATACAAAAGCTACGTCTCCATGAACCCTAAAGATAGTTAATTTCCAACAAAATCTTATCCTAGGTTTGTACGTTTTTGTAAATTTATCCATTCAAGAGTAAGGATCGAATCAAATTGATAAGCCATGGTTGAAGCTTCTTTAAGTTATGTCAGGTCATTTTTTCCTCCCATGAGCTCAATATCATGTTCTCTAAAACTTCACGGCCTCATTTACTACATCCATACATCTTTATTTGCCTTCCAAAACTTCCAAATGGCATAGATTCAGTCTGCAACATGCCATAGTGGGAAGCATGGTGTGGTGTGGGTGAAACTCTTCCTTGATTCAATGTTAAAAAGCACTTTCTCCCTCTTTAAAAATGTTTTCTGGCAGTTTGTATTTCAAGCACAACTACTTCAAGTTGAGTCACTGATTAGTTTTAATGGAGGTCGCTGATGTTAAAAGCAGCAGGTGGTGCTTCACAGTAACATTTAGCCAGTTCACCGTATTTTGGACATTGAACCGCTTTATTCTTCATATCTTTGTGCCTGTATTTGGCTCAAAAATGATCCTAAAGTCTGAGTTTGGGTTTGTAGTTGTAGATGAGCAGCTCTTCTACAAAGGGACGTAGCACCAAATTCTGGACCCCAGGCAGAAACCTCCTCAGTGGCCCCAATACATAATTTTGTATATGATTTATTTACCCCAGCATTTTTTTTTAATTTTTTTTTATTGTTAGCCATTATTTTTGTTCACTATTACTAGAATAGAGCCTATGGTTTCTATATACACTTAGTCCTAATTTAAAGACATCTTGTGTGCTAACGGCTTATATTATGATACAGAACTGTTTTATATTTGCAGTAACTACTAAACCAATTTCACAAACAACTCAAAAAAAGAAAATACTCTGACTAACTAATTATAACGACTGGTTTTATTTGTAAATGATTCAGCTAATGTGTGAGCAATGAGTTTCCTCTTCATAGAAGGGTGATGGAGCATAAATGTGATTCATATTTGAAGGACTTTACTCAACCACAATGTACTTTATTACAACAAAAATGAACTAAAGTGTTGAAAAATGAAACTGAATTTTTTTTTTTTTTTTTTATCATATGCTTTTGAGGGTACTGCCCCGGGGAAACAGTACCCTTTACCCCTCAGTCCAATGCCCCTGCTTCTACATTGAAATGAGTGTATCACTTCCGTTACTCCGTTAGTGGGCTTTCCTTCACAAGCCGACTGTATCTATTCTACTCATCCTGAAAACCTTGAAAAGAAAATTAATTAATGTTAAGTGTCTTGTCCAAGGACACGAACAGTATCTACAATAACTTGCATTTAATCATAACTTTCAGATTAGCAAGTGGAATGCTATACAAACTGAATAGGTGTATACATTTGTTAGTGTTGAATCATTGGCAACCACAATGTAACACTCAAAGCATCAAATTAGCCCCGTTTATGTAGTAGAAATGAATGGATTCCCTTTATCTGTGTTATCATTCAATTCAATTCCATCTTTAGAATGGCTTGCAACGGGTAAAGAAAGGTCAACCATTGTACAAGCAAACTCAAATTGTCCTTCTTTGCATTATGAAATACAACTTTAACCAAATACAGCCCTGTCTTTCTGAAGGAGTTCAGTTAGTTCTCCAAACACTTGTGTCAGGACGATGACTCACCAAGTCTGCATTGGGAATTGTTTTTTCTCCCCTGTGCTGGCTCTCAGGGATTTTGCGGCTCATTCATGCATCAAATAATATTAGCCAAAACATGTTCTACCAATAAATAGTCCTTTCTTCTCTGCTTTGTCATCCTGAAAAGTACAGAGCCGAGTACAAAGTCCCACGTTGATTCAATAATCTAACATTCGCGGGACAATTCGGTTTGGTATTGTGCCGTTTCTGCCGCTTGCGTCTTTCTCTAAGCATGTCATCCCTATTTTCACTTCAAATTGCGCTGTTGTTGAAATGCAGACATGTGCTATGGCGTCTTGTACATCGGCTTGCTCTTCCCGTGCGGTTTCAGGGATTAGCCTGTGCCTGAGTGCCTGGAATAATGATCAGAGCAGCGAAGAAACACATTTTACCATTTCAGGAGATAAGGGCCAAGCAATCTGCAAGCCCAGGACTTAACCAAGCTCCCCATGGCTTTATGTAGAGCTGACAGGAAAAAAAAGGGGGGAAAAAATCACTACAACCGCCAACCAAACCATGCCTCACGCGAAAGTGAGAGGAACACCCGCGACTAGATATCCGCTAAGACCTAAATTACATCGACAAAATAGTTAAACCACGAGGCGACCGGTCTTGGCGTGTCCCCCATCGGGTAACCAACCACAGTATGCTAATTTTGTGCAAGAGGAGCAGATCTGGCAGCATACAAAGAATCCTCAGACACCAGGAATATTGTAGGTCAATTGTTGCTGGTTGGAGGAATCTATTTCTGCTCAACCTTCGTGACACGTTGGAGACAGGCGAACAGGCCGAGAATAACCTTAAGGAAAAACTGACAGGTTTGAGAGAATATTGGTGGTGAGTTTGAGCAACCTTGACACGTAGCGTTAAATTAATGAATTGTAATCATGTATAGGAAAAAAGAGACACATTGTGTCCTCCTTTTTTAATAATTAAAGGACTGCTATTTTCTGAGATATTGAGGTTTTACGTTCTGACTACTCAGAAAGGGCAATCATATAGACCTAAAAATGCACCATGTTCTACTGACCTTGATAAAGAACAATATGAAAATGTCAGAAAAAACTGTATAACTAAAGAGAGTGAACAAGTGGATTTTTTCAGTCAAATTAAAATAAATAAAATAGCATAAAGTTATACTAGTAATCCATCTATGAGGTCACTCAGATGCCTTCAGTATTGTTTTCCTCGAATGTCCCTCAACAATTTGCCAGTTTTCAAACTGTATTTAAACTGCTAACAATGATCCGCTGGAACATTATTTGAACAGTAACAATTAATAATAGATTAAGAATATTCATTGTGTTTTTTAGTAGAATAGTTCTGTCATTTCATGTATGTAAGAATAAAGTGTAGATACAATAGGAATCCAAAGGAACGCCCACAAACAGACCTCCGTGCGAGAAACAATGCATTCATTTTGACGGCGCTGCACCTGATTTTTACTGTTTGAAAGTGAAAAACAGAACTTCTTTACATCAGTCACATGTATCTCTCACTTTCATAATGCAGCATAACCTAGCATACAAAATATTCACCGTTTCTGAGCGCTTTTCGAGTCTCAGAGCCCAGAGCAAGTTTAGCTGCCGGTAACACTAACAGCAAATTAAAATTGCACTTCCTGCTTTTCGAGAAATAAAATGCTCTATAAAGATGCAGAGAAAGGGCTAATTTTCACCCAAATAGATGCTTTTACAATGTATCTGTACTGGAGCAAAACAGATTTTACTTTACAGGTTATTAAATGCAAAAAAATTGTACATGAACTAGTTATGTTCTTTACATTTCAACAGTAAAAGTCAAGTACAGCGCCTTTAATGTGGAACAGCAGCTCTATGACCCATGGTTCAACGAATACAAGAGCAAACGTCAAGTTTAGGAGTATTTTGCGCCTAATACAGACGCAAAGACATGAAGAAGAATAAACTTATATCCTTATTAATTGAATTTTACTCTTATTTATTATGTGCTATGTTAATTGGTTAGACATCCAGGCATTTAAATGTCTTTTAAATAACGATGTGGTTGAAGTGTCTTGCAGGACACCACCACAGAATACCAAAGCCAAATGCCTAGAAGCAGAAGGGCAGGGGAAAAATAGCTATTAAAAGTTGAAGAATACTTTAATAACCTTATCATTGCCCCATGATGGATACAAAAAACTAAGTAGCTGCAGTTCTTTGAGTGGATATTAAGGTAATGTGTTGTTTTTGAACACTCTAATGAGATGTACCTGGTCGAACAATATAATAGCAGAAAAACACAGAGACGAGTACCACATTTCCACATCAGAAGATTCAGAAAAAGCATGGAAATTACGCTGATAATGCACTCTACCTGACTAGAACAGCTTGCTCCTGCTCTTACCCATTCTTCAATACACAGGAGTAGGAAGAAAAATGCAAACTAGAGCAGATTCCCGGGGATCAAAAGATGTATTTTTTGCATACGGATTGTAGACTACCTCTCCTACAAGATCCCACGTGTTCTTCACGGGTTGCATTTGATCAAGTCATTGGTTTGGATTAATGGATTTGGTGCAGTGTGAAGAGGTGTTGAGATTATTTGTGGAGACAATAATTCAAATATACTCGTGGCAGGACTTGGTGGAACCCTTACTTTTTTCTATTGCTCATGATTTCAAGTAAAGCAAACCTGACTGCAAAGACAAGATTAGAGTTTTCTGGCCAGGACCCCCAAAATAGTTATGTAACCGACTGGGGACCCCCAATGCGAAATGAAAATAACAGTAGTAACGACTATAACCTGTTAAATCAGGTTTAATGTTTATTTGAATATTTTAGTACCTTATTGGGCCCTATATTTCACTAAAACACACTTGTTATTAATTAGAAAAATAAAGAAAATATCATAGCAGTGTCATATTTATCAAAATTATATCCCCCTTCCCGTGCGACCCCTGCTTTAGGAACTGTGCGGTTATGTTAGCTTGTTGTCAGTTCTCATGTTGTTTACCAGCTTTAATGTCAACACAGACCATGAACTTTATCCTATAGAAGGGTGGGCAATTATGTTTTCCCAGTGGAACATCATCGAATCCAGGAAAGTAGTCAGGGCCAGACCACGAATCAATTAATTAGTCTCTTATTTCATTCATTTCATGTAATCTTTATTAGGAACATGAGTGAAGACACATGTTCCACAAGACAATAAAAGATAGAAATAAAAAGAGCAATCATTAGTAACAAGTTTCAGCCATCAAACTTGACTATAGCGGACCTGCACATTATCTGGCTCTCTGCAAGTTTTTGATACTAAGTGCAAATAAATGACACATATTTGTTCATTTTACCTTCATTAGTTCAATATTTGATCCATTTTGCAATACTGCTGGGCAACATGTAAGAATCAGGAAACTGGAGCGCCCAGGAAAGTTATTATTATTATTTTTTTTTTCAGATCTTGCTGGGTTCATGATAAATACTGGTATTTTGAGTATTAGCCTATAGATCCCTCCAATGTTTATGAACAAAACACTGCGTTCTATTAGCCTGGTACTATTCCAGGAGTTAGCACTATTGCATGTTCAATGGGAGAGTTAGCGTGAGCGTCATAAACTATGAAAAACCAGGGCTGTTTTGGCTATTTACAACGACTCGGCCACACGTGAGTAACAGCAGGTCCTTGTTAGAAAACATTAGCAAGTGTAGATTGAGTGTTTTGTGTAGATTGTTACCGTTAGCGATTAGTGCTGAAATAACAATCTCGTAATTTCTTAAATCTAACATTTTTCTGGACCCAAAACTTTGTGGCCGACAAGATTTTGGCAATTAAATTCTTGTTTTATTTCAGTAAGTGCCACAACTCCTACAGTGAACTTTAAAAACTAGAGGTTGAAGGTAGAGAACCTCCAAGAAGCATCTATTGTGCAGGTTATAACTTGGTGAAAAAAACCAGAGCATCGAGATACATATACGCAGACAGAACTTAACAAGTCTAACAAATCTAGCAATCTAACCCAGGATATGCTGTGAGGTGATGTTACTATTGCCCCTCTTAAATTCTATATCAAATTAATTGAAATTTTGCATAATTCAAGACAGTAAAAAGCCACTAGCTTGTGCTTCAAAGTGAAACAAACAGCGGTGTACATCTTACCTTTCCGACGTACTGCGCGTCCGGTCCTATGTGCTCTTCTAAAACGAAGAACTGGTTCCAGATCCATCCACGTTTAGGTCTATGGTGGACCTCCTTTTCATCGTTGGGCAGTTTGGTTTGGTTCTTTGAGGCCGGGACTTTAGCCGCGACATGATGGCTGGCCCCGTAGCACCTCTGGATGAAGCAGAGGCACACCAAGAAGGGGCAAAGGCAAGAGGAACTCGGTATCCTCATGGCGAAGTTTGTAAAATCCTTTTGTTGGAAGGTGGAACGACCCTCCCACCAACTCCCATGCAAACGCCACTCTTATAGCCACTGCTGCAAAATGTGATCCAGCCAAAGGAAAAAGAGTAGTTTCTAAATCCTTGTTAAGTCCAGCGTGTTTCGACTAGATCCGTCAAGATTCATGGTTGGAGAAAAGTTGAAGAAAAGATTAATTTACATTATTCCAAGAACGTCAGCCGCCTTGAAGAGTTCAGCGAAGTTTCACCAAGAGTTAATACCAGAAGCCATTTTGGATTTCCTAAAAGAGAGGGAGAAAGAACAGACAGGGAGATTAGCGTGATGGATATTAGACGCTAAATGTCCGCTAATTCCTTCCAATTAAGTTGCAAGTCACAATTCTGCCAAGATGAAAACGTGCATGTGGTTGTGATAAGGTACAAAAGAACAACAAGGCATTTCAGGAGTCATTTGGGGCATGGTGCGTGTAAGACAAACACGTTTCCGAGTTGGAGGAGCGTCAGAAAAGGTTATTTAAAGGTTGTGGGTGGTTTTAAGGTTGGAACTGTCATGCTAAGTGACAGATAGTGCCCCAAGAGGTCAAAGAAGTACTAGACGAAGAGCAAAATTGAGCTGGGATTATTAAAATATATGAGCAATGTGTTAAAAATGAGAGATCAAGTCTGACTTCCTCTCCCAACAGGGGCCTGAGATCTAATATTTTTGCTCAAATATGACTAAAGGGCTATACTACTCCCAAACTTAATATACTTTTATGACATGAGGGCGCTCGAAATGAGGCAAGTTCAGACAGGGAAGATTCAACACTTCTGCAATACAAAATGGTCATGTCTGTGTGGAAAATAATACTTTTGAAAAATGGGGTCAGCTCGGATTTTCAACCATTTTCTCAATATATAGCAACAACTGCAAATACCTCAAGGACAATGTCACAATAGAAACATAGCACGGCGGCTTACAGACAGCAGACAAACATTTCTCGATAGATCACAGATAAGATGTCAGAGTTACAACAAACGCAATGTTAGTTTAAGGTTTCTCAATAGCTCGTGTCAAAAACCTAGAGACAATATCATAATTCGAAGCATTATGACGTGTGTAAGAGCGTGTGAGTGAGTGTCGCATTGGGTTTTTATTCAAGAAATGATACTAAAACTTGAAACAAGATCCTTGGGCAGCACAAAATATCACAAATATATTGATATTGCAATATGTACAGACACAATAATCAGTATCGCAACAAAATAAATGTATTGCAATAACGTCAAGGTTCTCCATTTTTTTGTTTTGTTTTGCAATGTTTTTTCCAATATTGTTTAGCCCTGCAAGATACTAATTGATATAAATTGTCCTTTTCAGCTTTTCAGTTGTAGTACAGTCACAGTGTAAAATTAAAGAAACAATTGACTTGTGTTGTGGTATAAAAACAATTAGATGATCAGGCTTATATTTGGAAATAGCGTTCACTGTATGTGACGATTACATAAATGCACCGTATGTCCATGGCACCCAAACCAGTATCAGGCTCTTTCGTCTTAAGACCCACTTTTATTCTCTGGCTTTTAACACCGCGTTAGTTGTGTGGTCCTCTGTGTTTTTATAATGTTTTAATTTATTTATTCTAAGTTTATTCTATTAATTAAAATGATTTCTATTTTATGGTTTTATGATTCTGCTTGGATTTGATTTTACTGGTTTTACAAGCAGTAAGATTATATCGAGTTGTCATTATATACTTTTGTTTTGCTGTTTTGTGTTTGTGTCTGTGCAGCACTTTGGAAACTGTTCTGTTCATAAAATGTGCTGTACAAGAAAAGCGGATTTGGATTTGGATTCTTCAGTATTGAAATTGAGTTGTAAATGTTAGAGAACAGTACTTGATACACAAAGTTGACAGTTTTTAGAATGTCATGAGGTGGCAAACAGTAACCAAAGTCATTTTTCCATGTCGATATTCTCAAAATAAAATCAAACGTTAAACATAAGACTACTTTATCATTTTGTGGTTCGCCTAGTTGTTCTTTGGGGGTCGCGATATCCAACCGTTGTTATTTTGGGGGTCGCGAGAGAAAAACGTTGAGAACCACAGCGCTGATCTATGGAGCATTGTCCTTGATTAGCACCCGTTTTACTTTTTTCCCCCAAGAATACCCTCTGAAGCACCTACTTTTCAGTCATGAATAGAAAGTTTGTATCCATAGCCACTAGAAAAAAGGGAAAAAAGAGCTTAATGTGTTCATACTAAAGCTTTCAAAGACCAGGGCTAGGTTTCATGCGATTAGAAAGTAAGTTAGCTTGGACCAAGAAGATCTAAAATAGCAAAGTTTTGTGATTATCATCAAACAGACAGAGAAGAAAAACACAAAGTTTGTTTTCATGTACAATACCTAAGATCTACTGCCGTGGCCATAACAAGTGCCAGTGCAGCAAACATTACATTTAAACATAATAAGCTCAGACAGCATCGCTCAAGCATAAGCCACGAGACTACAGAAAACTCACCACGAAAGAAACAAATTCATTTTTCGCACAAGTGAATAAGAGATGACATTGAGGAGACAAAATATCCGCGAGCTACAGTGAATCCTTGAAGCTCAGTCCTTCTGCCGTTTGTCAAATCCACACTGACCAATTCGTGTGCGTCTGCGAGGGAGAGATGTGAGCGAGCCGGGGCCATTTGAAACTCGAATGTAAGGCAAGGCAAGGCAAGTTTATTTGTAGAGCACAATTCGTACACAGGGCAATTCAAAGTGCTTTACATAAACAGGAAAAGTTGCATTAAAATCACAAAACACAAAAAGACACACAGAATCATTTTAAAATCATTTTAAAATAAAGTGCTTTAAAAGAGAAGAGTGCAGATAGATCTTTCAGTCGTATGCACGTCTAAAAAGAACTGTTTTTAGCCTGGATTTAAACATTGTCAGAGTGGAGGCCTGTCTCACATCTTCAGGGAGACTGTTCCAGATTTTAGCTGCAAAAAACTGAAATGCTGATTCCCCATGTTTAGTCCTGACTCTAGGCACCTGCAGGAGGCCGGTCCCTGAGGTCCTCAGATTGCGAGATGGTTCATATGGCACTAACATGTCAGAGATGTACTTTGGTGCTTGGCCGTGGAGAGACTTGAACACAAGCAGAGCTGCTTTAAAGTCAATTCTCTGAGCCACAGGAAGCCAGTGCAGAGACCTGAGCACAGGACTAATGTGATCGTACTTCCTGGTTCTTGTCAGGACCCGAGCAGCAGCGTTCTGGATGTACTGCAGCTGTTTTACAGCTCGTTTGGAGAGGCCAGTGAACAGGCCATTGCAGTAGTCTAACCTACTGGAGACAAATGCATGGATAAGTCTTCTTTTTATACGCGTCTGGTTTATTTATTCATTTAGTCTGATCAAACAGTCAGCGTTATGACAGCCAGACTTGCGTATATCATTAATTTAGTGACAAACTGAAAGCGACCAAGGCTCATTTCAAACGCAGTGACTTCTGTGATGTTCAAGTATCGACATGAAAGAGACGGAGAAAGCAACATCTATCAATCTACATGTCTTTGACCGGTGGTGTTGTGCAAAGTCTGAGATGTATATATTATAAACGCCATTATTATTGCCATGTAATGCAACTTTTCCTGTTCTGTAAAGCACTTTGAATTGCCTTGTGTACGAATTGTGCTCTACAAATAAACTTGCCTCTCCTTGCCTTGTTGGTCTTGGCACAATACTGCATTTCAAACTCCAGTTCGATACCAATGTAAGTTTGACACCACATTGTAATTTTCAAAACAAAATACTTGTAGTTTCTTCAATATTATCTTGTTGTTTTATACAAGCTCTGATATAGATCAAAACAATACAATAAAATCCCAAATTTGCAATCGTAATTGGTACATTGCATGCGGTATTCTGCAGCAGATCACATTTTAAGAAGCAAACACATTTAACAATGACTTCGTTAAACCACAAACTTAATATGAAATTCAATACGCACATTTTAATCATCGCAACAGTTTTTACTTATTGCATAGACAAGTTTCCTTTCACCAAAAAGGTAACACAATTGTAGTGCTGTTCCAAGATATTTCTGTAAGATACAAAAACATAAAAAATACTGATACTGGTGATGCAGTACATTGCAAAAAATATTGATATTTAGAGTCATGATATATGAATATTTTGATAATTTAGCACAGTGATTCCCAACCAGGGGTACGGGGACCCCAAGGGGTACATAAGCAATGACCAGGGGGTACTTGGAATGGTTTCAGGTTTTAAATGAAGATGAAATGTATGTTATTAGTTGTAAATGTAGCTTCTTTTTGGAGTATTTTGGACTATAATTATGATTAAAACAAAAATACATTATTAATAATTGACAATATGTGACTAGTAAACCTATTTATTTGCCTCAAACTCAAGTTACAGAGTACTCTGAGTGTGAGACAAAGCTTAGGGGCTAAAGGCAGATAAAAAAAGGGTTGGGAACCTGATTTATCAAGACCATTAAAAAAAACTACTATAACGGATAACTAAGTGTAATGATGAGTTTGTATTTATTGTACAAACCAGTCAGTTGAATGATGTAATAAACTGATGACTTGTGGCGTGCAAAACTGAAGTAAAAAGTAAGAGAGAAAGATTTGTAGAGGAGAAAACACCCATCTATAAGAGAAAAAACAACTTTGGAGAATGGAAAGGATGAGAGAATGAAAATGAAATGAAAAGGCATTTTTATGGACAACTTTAGAGGTGATTGAAATTGTGTCAGTCCTGGACCATCTCCATCCCGTCCGTCCATTTGTTTTTTGTACTTTGTCTCAGCAAGGATTTAGCAAAGGGTTAAAGGACAGTTATCTATTTGTTTATTTCATGTTAACGTTGGCAAATCTGCTTGTCATTTATCAATCAATAACTGTTTCATTGTTGGATTTTTTATTTCTCTGTTGGTTCAACATTTCCGTGAAGCCGTGCAAGACGACAGCCGATTTTGGCCTCAACAAAAATGAATTGAATTGGAAGCTAAAGTATGCATTCTGAGATCGCCCATGAAAAATGTATTTAAAGTTAGCTCTGGGGAAAAAATAATCTCTTTTTTTTTCTCCGCATTGATCGATCTCGATTTACGAATCGATTTGGTCTTTTTGAACACGTAAAAATGGCTTTTAGCAATGATTTCATGAAAATAAACTACACAGGCTTTTGATCTGTGCCATTTAACAAAAAAAACAATCACATTTCTTCCTCCACATCACATGTTTTTACCTGTTTTTCACTGACAGAGAATTGCCTGTGGACTCTAGACCCACGCAAACAATGAACGATTCCACATGATCTGACAATTTTTCGATTAAAGGCCTCGCCCTGTTTATAACGACGTAGTATTTTGACAAGCTGTTTCGCACTTTTACGCACCAGCCGACGCAATCCGCCGTTTGCGTGATTCGAGCCAAGTTCAAACGCCAAAATTAAGACGACAAACACAGACACGGTTTTATGCGACATTTTCCATCGGCGCGAAGCCATGCCTACGATAAAGGTCGAGAGGATTAAAACAGTATATAGCATGCGCAGCTACATTGTTTGCTCACTTGGATCACAATGTATGGAAGAAAGTGGCGGCTTAGCACTCGAGTCGGTGTAACAGCCGCCTGGCAGGGATTAAAGCCACCACAACACATGTATTTGATATTTAATAGGATATATGCGCAGACACACTTCAAAGACCATAGTGTACTGCTTTTACAATGAATATGACAGCGTTAAAGAGCCGAGCTAGAGCCGAGAATTAATACAACTTAGCACTGTCAGACGCCAAGGATAAGCGGCGAATTAGACATTTAAAAATACAAATATTTTTCCTCGTATAGAGCGATTAAAGTATGCTCAGAAGTCATGGCTAATCCGCATGTTTTAAATATCTCGACGTGCAAATTTCACAGCGGGACGGTGGAGGACCGTGAGTGAACATGTAATGAGCGTCACAAAGTGGAGTAAGACGGAGCATGTCTCATAACACCACGGATTAAAGAACAGAAAGGATAAAGAGTCAGACCGCACTAAACATGAGTAATCTGGGCCGACATTTGTAACTATTTAAGAGGAGTTACACCTTAATCCTGCTTTACCTGGACTGAAGTGTGTTTTTTTTTCCTTTTCTAGGAATATGGAGCTCAACAGTCGGCCCACTCTAAAGCCTGCTGTGGTTTAAAAAGTAAAGTTTGCAAACATTTTTCAACTATTAAGAGTTTAAGAGGTACTTTAGTCCAATTTTGGGGGATTTTAGTCCAAAAACATATTTAAAAATAGGGGTAAGAGATAATAATATCAGAGTTTTGGAGGTAGATCACAATTTTATTTATTATGATTATGATAAATGTATATGTTTTTTTTTGTTTTTTACATTTTTAAACAAAATCTAGAACAAGACACAGAGAGAACAATATAGATAAAATATAGTTAAAAAAAAAAAAAAGATAAATAATACAAACTAAAAAAAAAAAAAATCATCCATGGAAAATCCAGGGAAAAAAGAGGAAACCAAAAACTATTCAGCATAAATTATTCTACTTTTGAGTTATTTAGTTCAAAGTTTGTTTAATAACATTACAATTTTAATTTTATTACAATTTATTTCAACTTAATTTCTTCATACTGCCTTAAAAAGCTGAATAAAGTCATCTGCCTCTTCTGAAAGTTCACTCAGGCTGACCACAGGAGGAGACGGAGGGGAAATGTGGCTGTGTTTGAGCTTACAGCTGTAGAAAACAAAAAATGCATGAATCACATCATGGTGATTGTAACAAAATTGTAGATTATCACAGGAATCTGATCACAATTAAGATGTTATTGCCTTAAAATAGAATAAATAGTATAATAAGTTTATTGTCTGTCATATGCAGTGATGACAGAAATGTCTTTGGCTTGCTCACATGAAAAAAAACAAAAAAACATAGTACAAATATAAGTACAAATATTTCAATAATTTAGAATATAATTTATAGTTCAAGTTTAAGTCCAGACACAACAGCAGGATGAGCACAGACTGAGCAACACTGGGGAGACTAAGACTAATTTAGCTCCCTGATGGTGCACGGCACAAAAGAGTTTCTGTTTTTCTTAGGGTTTTTTTGTGCAAGGAAGTCTGTACCTCTGCCCCGATGGAAGGAGCTCAAAGTGACTGAACAGTGGGTGGCTGTCATTGTTTATGGTCTTATAAGACTTACAGTAAGAGTACGTGTTTGCCAAGATATATGTGACAATGAATGTAAATGGAATGGATGAATGAAAACTAGATCAATTCAATACAAAAGAAGATCTCCATGAACACAAGCAAGTCAAAAAACCTTGTTGTTATCATAAATTCCATGTAAAATGTGTTAAACTGGCAGGGGCTTCTTAGTCTTTTTGGGTGTGTTCAAAGGAGTACCACAGGGCTCCATTCTAGGCCCAATTCTATTCTCCATCTACATAAATAATCTCTTGTGTAGATCTGCCTAATGTTATGTACCACTTTTATCCAGGTTTTATTGGGTGAACTGGTCTCACGTAGGGGTTTTCAATTGAATAAAAATAAATAAATAAAACGAAGACAGAGAATCCTATAAAAAAAATATATGTGCTTTTTAAACACAAATTCTGTTTTTATTTTCTTAACTGTCTTTTAGTTGTGTCAATGTTTTTATGATTTGTGTGCTGCTGTATTTTTGACTTTGCCCCAGGTCAGCCTTGAAAAAGAGGCATTGATCTCTATGGGTTATTTTCTAGTTAATTAAGGTTAATAAATAATAAATAAAAATCCTTTTCGTGGCAAGCCTTTCAACACATCCCACTACTGTTGGATAATACATGACGATACCAATAATTCAAAAGATGAAGGCCGTTTATTCAATTTTTCCATTTCTATCTTAGCTTAGTCCGTGTTTTTTGTCGAGGGGAACCGTTTCATTTGGCTATTTCAGTCTCGTCTCGTCTCATTTGCTGCTAAAATGTGGTGAATAGGGCATGTCAAAGTGTCGGCAGTTCGGAGGAGCCGACAGGAGCCGGGACGCAGGCTTTGTGTTCTGTCTGGCTGCCACCTGGGCCAGTGCAAGAGGTCATCTCCAGCGTCATTATGGAGACGTCTGAGGAGGAATATGGGCTGAATAAACGCATTTCTGGATACAATTCAGTTTAGCTTCGATTCAGTTCAAAGTTCACATTTTAAACCCAACCAGAAGAATTGACAAAAAGACTGAAATATGAACTGACTGGGTTTTTTTTTATCATTTTTAGTCGTGTTTGTGTCACATTGAGTCATGTTTTGTCCCTTTTAGTTGTGTTTTTGACACTTTTAGTCACGTTTATGTCACTTTTAGTTGCGTTTTTGTCACTTTTAGTCAGTATTGTCCCTTACAGTCACGTTTATGTCCCTTTTAGTTGCGTTTATGTCACTTTTAGTCAGGTTTATTTCACCATAAGTCACGTTTTGTCCTGTTTTGTTGTGTTTTTGTCACTTATAGTCGCGTTTATATCACTTTTTGACACGTTTTTCACTTTTAGTCACATTTATTTCACCTTAAGTCACGTTTTTGTCCTTTCTAGTTGCTCTTTTGCCACTTATAGTCGCATTTATGTCACTTCTATTTATGATTTTGTCGCATTTAGTCATGTTTTTGTCACTTAGTTGAACTGCTTTTGCTTTTAGTCGTATTTTTGTTGCTTATAGTCTCATTTTTTTGTGCTTTAAGTCTAATTTTTCTCACGTTTAGCTGTGTTTTTGTCACTTATAGTCACCTTTTCTTCATTTTTGTTGCATTTTTGCCGCTTATTTCAGAACCTGTTTGAACAAATCTAAACTACAGGGATAGCAGTTTATATGCAGAATAAGTCGGGATATTTCGTGGAGGAAATTATTGCACTTGAAAAACTGCAGCCTTTGCGATTTGCTAACTGCGTCCATTCAAATTGCGATTTTAATGTGATTACTTAATTGGGCAGCCCTATTTCTTTATATAACTTCTGCGTCCATTCAAATTGCGATTTTAATGCAATTACTTAATTGTGCAGCCCTATTTCTTTATATAACTTCTACAATACCATCTGTTATAAGTCGATATTGATTTAACGAACACTAAAATACATTTAGCTCCCATTTAAGACTGTTACAGCATTATTATCTAACAACAACAAACAGAGCTAATGTCATTTCGCAGCATTTCTTTTTCATAACAACAAAGACATTCACACTGACAGAGTAGCTGACTTATTATCATTCTTCTCAACAGAATTTCAAGAGGCAATAAAGTTTAAAGCATCTGGCCTCGTCAAAGGGAATAGTCTTTCTATTTATGATTATGATATTGGTCTAAACAGTCTAATGCTGCTGTCGTAAATGTGCCCGGGTTAGCAGCGGGAGCCACAAATGTTTTGGCATTCGCAGCAGTATCAAGGCTAATATTCTGCTTTATATAAGAGGAAACTCACAGATGACACAAATGAGAAGGCGCAGAGAGGCACGAGCTACGCTGCTAATTTAGACAGGCAGTTCACATCTTTACTGGAGGGGAAAATTAACTAGACATTTTGTGATCGTTAAACTTGAATTCAAATCAGGTTTTGAGCAGTTTTTGGGTGGTAAGTTAGAAAATAGTGACTCAGTTGTTTCTTAGCACAAACTAGTGTTTTCATACAAACATTTCAAGTTTGATTTTGATACTAGGGTATATACTTGATGCTTAATACCAATTTCAATACCGCAATGATATTAAAAAGAGCTCTTTTTTGGCAATTAAGGATGCAGAATTAATCGAAATCGAAGCAAAAGCACAATTTGAATGGACAAAATTAACAAATTGTAAAGGCTGCAATTTTTTAAGTGGTGTTTCCTTCAGAAACAACAAATTGTCCCTTTTCATTCTGCATAAAACAGCTGAACCTGTAGTTTAGATTTGTTTAAACAAGCTCTGGGACAGATGACAAAAACACTAGAAAAGTGTCAAAAATGTAACCAAAACTCGACCAAAAGCAGCAAAACTGTGACTGAAAGCAACAAAAATGCAACTAAAAGTGACAAAAATGTGACTAAAAGTGACAAAAATGTGACTAAAGGTGACAAAAAACACACTAAATGTGACAAAAACACACAATAAAAGTGACTCATTGAGTGAATCATTTTGTTTGAATCAGTTTGTTTTCATTTCAGAGCTGTGAACTCTATAAATGGGGACATGCAACCAATTTATTTCTAAAACAGACTCTGCAAACTGTGCTTTTCTCTGAATAGTTCCAGGCCCAGTGGTTACGCAGACCTCCCATGATACATTGTTCATTTGTTGGGTCTCTCAATTTGTGCCAAAAACCGCATTTGCATTTTTGGTACTTGCAAAGGCAAAATGTGCGGAACAAAGTTTAAAATGTAATGTGCGAGGAAAGTGATATGTTATTTTATGTGTTACAATATCAGCCGTTCTTGGCACAAAGCAGAGCAAATGTGTGGCCAAAAATTGCCCTCCAAACATAAAACGTTCAAAGGGAATCACTTTACCCAGTGTCTGCCAACAGTGATCACCGATGTAATGACGGCACAGCGGGTGGGGAGAATTTAAAAAGGCTGAAAATTAAAATAAAACTCCAGGACTCAGACAGCCAGAAAGAGGATGGGAGAGTGATCAGCCCTGCCAAAAGAGAGTGACACGCAGAGGGACGAAGGGGCCGCCGTGCAGTGTTCCACATTCAACACATCTTTTCTTTTCCAAAAACAATCCAAGAGTTGTGCTTTTGTTTGGTTCACGATTGTTAAAGATGCGCAGTGGAATTTTTCTGGTTCTGGGGGTCCGCCACTTGCTCGTCTCCGTGGAGATCCATCGAAATGCCTGGAATGTACCACAGTTTGGCGTGGCATTCAACTTATTGCATTTTTTTTTTCCAATTGAAGTTGTTTTTAATAGTGCTTGCAAATGGTGTAGTGGTTTAAAGTGCGTATGGCAGGATTTGATCATTTTCTAATGTTTACCATAAAGTGGGATAATACCAGTTGTAAATATAAAAGATAGTTTTAAAAATCAAGTAGCAGTTTGTGAAGAAAAATTACAGAGTTTGATGACATCATTAGAGAGACAAAGAATTCCATCTAAACTTTCATGCAAGAAACGCATTTAATTAAGTCCATCCAACAAAAGTAAGGTGCCATATATTTTCATTCATCAAATAATAATGTACAAGTTGTAAAAGTTATAGAATTTCCTAGTTTGATGTCATAATTTACAATCAGGAAGTAAAATTATAACCTAAGACTGGACTTTTTTTGTTAAATAATTATGTGAACGGCGTTTTTTGTTACATTAATAGTTTTTAGGCATGTCTAGTTGTTAAAAGCTTAATGTTGTGGGTTTGCTTTCTATAGCCTTGACCGTTTGTCGAATGTCTCTCCCCATTTCATTCTGTAACTGTCCTGTCCAATATAATTTTTGGGACAAAAAATCTTAATATTCTCCACAGATCTGACCCGTAACCTGGCTTTTAGCTTTCCTTCCAGGCTTTATCTATTTCACACAGACAGGGAAATAAAGCTGCACAGACAGAAAGTTCCAGAGTGCGCTCTCCTTTTGTGGCGCGGGGGAGACTGAGTAGTCCCTGGTCCAAAGCCGAGAGCGGCTCAGTGTAAAAGCTCACGTTTGGTTTGGTCCTGACACCTCATCCTCAGCCAGTGTGTCTGATTTCACAGCATCAGCGCTCTGCGGATGTCAAACGAGAGAGAGGGAGAGAGGGGGGGGAGAGAAAGAGAGAGGGGGGGAGAGAAAGACAGAGGGAGGGAGAGAGAGAGAGAGGGAGAACGAGAGAAAGAGAGAGAGGGGGGTAACAGAAAAGAGGGAGGAAGAGGAGGGAGGAGAGAGAGACAGAGAGTTGCAGACAGAGAGTTGCAGACAGAAAGAGAGAGAGACAAACAGAGAGGGACAGGGAGGGAGGGAAGTAGAGAGAGAGAGGGAGAGAGAAAGAGAAAGAAAGAGAGGGGAAGAGGGAGAGAGAGGGGTAACAGAGAAGAGGGAGGAAGAGGAGAGAGGAATACAGAGAGGAAGAGAGAGAGAGACAGAGTTACAGACAGAATGAGAGAGAGACAAACAGAGAGAGGGAGAGAAAGAAAGAAAGAAAGAAAGAAAGAAAGAAAGGAGGTAACAGAGAAGAGGGAGGAAGAGGAGGGAAGAATACAGTGAGGAAGAGAGATAGACAGAGTTGCAGACAGAAAGAGAGTGAGACAAATAGAGAGGGAGAGGGAGGGAGGGAAAGAGAGGGAGGGGGAGAGAGAAAGAGAAGGCAAAAGAGGGGAAGAGGGAGAGAGGGGGGTAACAGAGAAGAGGGAGGAAGAGGAGAGAGGAATACAGAGAGGAGAGAGATAACCGAAAGAGAGGAAAGAGTGATGAGGAAAGAGAGGGAGAGAAGAGATACTATGAGGGAAGAAGAGTAGAGGAGGACAAAGAGGAGGAGAGAAAGAGAGAGAGAAGTTGGAACAAAGATGAGAAGAGCAAGAGAG
Organism: Rhinogobius similis; assembly: GCA_019453435.1. NCBI lineage: Eukaryota > Metazoa > Chordata > Actinopteri > Gobiiformes > Gobiidae > Rhinogobius > Rhinogobius similis. The sequence goes on from CM033639.1 coordinate 16,433,554, forward strand.
ACAGGGGAGGAGAAGGAGAGAGAAAGGAAGGGGGGAGAAGAGGAGTAATAGGGGAAAGAGGAAGAGAAAGATGGGAGAAAGTAGAGAGGAATGATAAGGAGGAGAAGTGAGAGAAAAAGACAGGGGAGAGGTGGAGAGAGAGGAAGAAGAGGAGAGCAGAAAAAAGGAGAAGATAGGAGGGCAGATAAAAGAGAAGAGCGAGGAAACGGGGTGAAGAGAGAGGAGGATTAGGGAGAGAGGGAGAGGGAGGATAAGAATGAGGAGGAGTGAGAGAGAAAGGAGAGAGAGAAAAGGGGAGAGCTGGAGAGGTAGAGAGGTGAAAAAGTAAGAAGATGGGTAGGAGGGAAGGGAAAGATGGTGGAGGAAGAGATAGAGAGGGAGAGAGGAGATGTGAGAGAAGGGCAAACAGCAAGAGAGGATGGGGGGATGGAAGAAAGAGAGAAGAGAAATATAAGTGGCTATAAAGAGGAGCCAAAGGACTTAGAGAGGGAGAGAGAGAGTGGAAAAAAGGAAAATGGGGAGGAGAGAGAAAAGGAAGACAAAAGAAGAGGACAAGAGAGAGAGAGGTGTGTGTCTGTGCTGCAACGACAGGGAGGAACTTACCAAACACTCCTCCTTTCACTTAAAAGCTCTTGAATTTACACAAACACACCGTAACATACTGTAATCCAAATTGCCAAGTGTATTAGCAAGAACAGAACATTTTAATTCCTGTTTGGAGCTAAAGCGTACAATTTAAAGGCCAATGTAAGCACAGGATTAATATATGGGCTTAAAGTGTACCTTCTTATGGACCCTTTAAAATGCGCTGTCATCAGAACTGGCAACTCAAGGCGAAGTGACGCAGATCAGAAAACACTTTTAACGATTCACTGAGGTCAAGTGTAAATGATTTTAGGTCACAACAGCAGAAAAAATAAAGCACAATTAAGGTTCCAGTGTAGAAAATGACAATTAGTGTGCTAAAATTGTATTTGAGCTTCATAAAAAGTGAAAGCTGTGGCTAAGTATAATAATTATTTTCTACAATACAAAAATGTACATAAACTATTCAGTAAAACCTAAACTAACAGAATTTTTTTAGCTTCGTAAAAATGCTGTATGTGTTATAATTGCCTATTCACCTTATTCCAGAAGTTGCCTTACGCGCCGCCGTCTTGTTTCCGTTGTATTAGTTTACACGGAGCAGACGAGCTCAACAGAAAATAAGTTCTACGCGGACTAAAAAGCCGTTTTCAGACTGACCAGGAAATCGGTGCGTTGTTGACTTGTTGTTGCTCGTGTTCATTAAATATTTTACACAAATCAACCTACTTTATGTAACATTTTAGTGGCGAGACTTTTCCCTCGTTCGTCATTAGCTTTAACGTCGTCAAACGGAAGTGCGTTTACAACAAAAGTGCGTATCTGTGGCAAAAAACGGTAAAAGTGGGCGGGGCAGAACAAGGTGAATAAACAAACAATTAAAAAAGCTGCCTGATTTTTCAGATTTGAAATGTTCAAAATTTCACTTTTGCCTCCTGTTTCCTCCAGTACAGAATTCAGAATGTATTTATTAGCACATTTTAAAAAGGTGTTTTTGTGATTGACTTAACACAAACTAAAAGACTATATATATACATTTTATATTTAAAATGAACACACTTTTTGAACTGCCTTTCTATCCCGAGCAAAAGCAAACCCAGACATATCTCGATAATAACTTGAACTGAAGACCTATTACTCACTGGAGGAATCCGAACTTCTACCAAAACAAAAACAGAATTAAAACTACATCGATTTGTGCATCAGTGAAAACATTGTGTGGTTTTAATCCCGGGGATGTGACCTAAAACAAAAACAGCCGATTGATTTTCTAAACCTCCTCTTTCCATTCAGCTCACAGTCCCATGATGCAGTGCACGGGATAATGTAAACGCGCCAAAGTGAGTGACGTTTATGAACTCAAGTGCATAAACCATGATTTATTTATTGTTGTTATTTATTTACGTGACCAGTTTTCCCCGCGAACATGTAAACCTTCCCATTGATCTTAAGGAAATGTATACTCTTTCATGTTTACAGATACTTATCGCTCTACAGTTTTCAACTTTTGCCAGATATTTGTTGGAATAAACTGTCATTTTAAACTTTAAACTGTCAAAGTTGCTGTTTGTTTTTATGTTATTCATATTTAGCTGTTTATTATGTGTTCTGTCATGTTTGATATAAAGGAAATCAATCAGTGTTAACAAAAATATGTTTAATTTTATATTTCACTTTTAAAATGAGCAAAATCAACACATTCATCAACTTGAAACTTTTCAACTTGAAATGAATTTTATTTTTATATAAACAGTATGGATGTCTTCTATATATAGTATTCACTGTGCATCAATTATCTGCAGAAAAAAAGTTAAATTTAGCTAAATTTTGGGTGGTTTGGTTCTTCTTTTTGTTTGTTTCCTAGTTATTTTTGTCTGTAATTGTAGTTTTGTTTCGTCTTTTGCGTATTTATTTATTTATTTCTATTGACAATTTTGCTCTAACTTGAACATAAAAGTAAATAATCATCAAAAAAGCAGCTACGTTCTAAATGTCTTGGCCTAAAATACACTTCCTGTAACGTTTTTGCGATGCTTTTGTTGCTCGTCTCCAGCATCAAGTGTCCGAGGCGTCCATTCAAGCTCGACGTCAATATTTTACCAGAAAGCGTGCTACATTAGCGTTCTTCCCGACCTGCGGTTTGGAGTTGTGTTTTTTCCTGTGTTTTTAAAGGGAACCTGAACCGCACGTTTGAGCTGCTCTCAGTCTCTGTGCAGACGCAGAGCTGAAACGTGAGAACAAAGCCTTTACGGCAGAGAAACCGCGTTCGGGAAGCAAAAATGGACGAAATCAAGTGGTTTTAAACACACTTAAAGATGAATGAATTAAAGGTTGGCGGTTCAATCCCGGTCGTATGCTGTGCCCTCGGGTAAGACGCGCCCCGTATGTGAAGAGGTTGTGGAAGCCCTCGGACCAAGAAGCACTTTGGCAATTTAAACTTGTATTGCATTGATTTATTTCACAATATGGAGTAATTTTTCATCACCAAAAACATGTACGACACCGATTTCAATTAAGAAAGAAATTGCATAAAAGTCACATATTATACACAATTTATTTTATTGTTATTTGCCTTTAAACTTTTCTTTTTCCTGTGACATGTTTTACAATTTCAGATAATGCTTTTGAAAACATTACTTTCTATCCGTCAGGCGTTCCCTCATCAGGATTGTGGTTAGCCGTTTGCTAATGTTAGCACGTAGTGATTTGACAGCAGAAATGCTCAGAGCGAGTCTGATGATGATTTATAGATTTAAAACAATCTCAATCTATGTCACAAATCTGGGAAATTTGGAACTGATGTGTTTTTATCTTGTCTTTTTTTTTCCTACTGTTCTTGAACTGGGCATTGCAACACTAGAATTTCCCCATTGTGGGACAAATAATGGTTCACTTATCTTATCTGGACAACTCAAACCCCTAAATGTAGCAAAGCTTTGTCCAAGAGCTTAAATATTTAAGATAAATTGACAAATCAGGAAATTTTAGTCCATTTCTCCACAGCCAATGGTGTCAGGTGTGGAAGTCGGGCAGCAGGTCTTGGTCTTTTCTCGACTTGTACGAGCGCTTATGTGCAAACTCGTGTGTTTTTCTGAAACTCAGAAGGAGAGGACTTATTGACGTTATTCCGGAAGTTGTCATGGGCGCCGCCATCTTTTTTTGTTTGTATTAGTTTACACGAGGCAGCAGAGCTCAACAGAAAATAAGTTCTACACCGACTAAAAAGCTGTTTTCAGGCCTCAGTAAATCGCTGCATTCTGACTTGTTGCATGTGCATTAAACATTTTACTCAAATCAATCTACTTTAATGTTTTAGCGACGAGACTTTTACAACAGGAATGTGGATCTGTGGCAAAATGAGGCAAAAGTGGGCGGGGCAGAATAAGGTGGACAGAGGATTCATCAAACTAGCATGAATGAAGCTAATTACAACTCCAGGTATGTTTTTGAGGAAGACGCAATTTTATCATTTATATTAAAGTACATTTTGCGATATGTGTCCTTTAAGTGAAGTTTTTCAGTATGTCAGTGGAAAAAAGCATTTGCACTTAGTTCTTACAAGAAAAATTTACAGCACTAGCTCAGGGATTAATAGGGATTAGATTAGATATGGTAAAGAAATTCCACGAAATACAACTTTTTGCCTCGAAAAGCAGTCTGGTCCGTCCCAACACGCCGTCCGAGCGCCCGCAGAAACAGTCACTTCAATAACCCGCCATGACTCCGTGGTGACTATTTCCTCCCCGCAGCCTACTTTACCCAAATTAAATTACACGAGATTGACTTGTGCCAGTTCTAAAAATACTCGGCGTCCGGTCCATTGTTTGTGAAGGGAAACAGATTAGCGTGATCGGCCGCACAAGTGGGGCAATCGGCTGAGAGTGTGGCGGCCCGGCGCACCCCGGAGCTTTGGGCCAAATTGGAGGAGACAAATGGGTCTGAGAGGAGAGAGCGAGAGGCGGAGGAGCAGCCAAGCGCACGGCCGTGTCTGAACACATCCAGCGCCCGCCGTCGGAGGGCTGCGTGCGGTCCGCGTGCAGAGTCCGGGCCGCGTGCAGGCTGTTCTCGGGCCGATTGTGTGCGGGCCGTGGGGCTCTGCCAGGTGCACCGCGCCGATGCCAGGAACGGCTCCGCTCCGGCACGGATGTTTCGTCCGTTTAGCTCAGGCATGTCCAAACTCAGGCCCGGGGGCCAAATGCGGCCCTCAGACCAATTTTTCTTGGCCCTTAGGCTTCCTGGTGAACTGGCCCACTCTGTCCTGATAAGTACTATTTACAGCACATTTCAGATTTTCTACAATTCTAACCTAAATAACTAACATTTTGGTGCAGCACAGACCTGATATTAAGGCACTGAATGTAGATGTGGCGGCGCTTAAAACATCAGACAAATGCAGCTTTTTTTAACGTTTCACGATTGATTTGTAGCCCTCCTCTTGGTCTATATTTCAATATGTGGTCCTCGATGGAAAAAGTTTGGACACCCCTGGTTTAGCTTAAGCAGCGGCTCTCGAACGTTTCACATCAAGTACTGGAGAAGAGATTTGGCTTTCTGAGTACCACCAGATTGAAAGCATAGTACTACTACTAATAGGACTACCAGGTCTAATCTAGGGTTTAACCAGGTCTAAAAGTGGACAACACCATTGCCACTTAGTTCTAACCAAGAGATGACCCAAAAGGGGGGCACAGCAGGGTTTCCGCAGGGCATTAAGAAGCATTGGCAAAAAATAAGGTGTTATAATCCATTAAAAAGCATTACATTCAATCCTTACAGGCTTTAAATCTAAAAAAAAAATGTTGAAAAAAGATTTATCTATCAGAATAACTATAAATGTAATAAAAATAAGAGCAAATAATAATAATTATCGCAGTCTGTGTCTCCCAAGAGCCCCTGCATCAGCCAATCAGAAGCGTGTGTTCATGACAGTAGTTTTTATTTAATAGCTTTGATCAAATCATCTAAAAAGTAAAAGACAGGTTTCAAGACATATATTTCCATGGTTTAACTTTCACATAAATTAGCTTTTTGAATATTATAAAGTAGTTTACTCCATTCTCATCATTCTCTTGCCCAATGGAAGCCAGTGGTTTTAACATGATACAAGAGTAAATGTCTTGTTTTGACGTTGATTATTGCATTAAAAATCTTGAAATGCGACATTAAATTACATTTACGGAAACCTACACAAACCCTGTTATGGATAAATTGGATAAATGGATAAAATAGACAAACCATAAACTAAAGATTGTCTGACCACCAACAGGCTCACATACAGTACCACAGTTTGAGAAACACTGAACTAAATCAAGCCTGGGAGAGAATTCACGGATTTACAAAATGCTGCAGTGTCCATTTTGTTGACTGTTATAGTTCGTCATGAAAATATTTTTTGACAAAATCTATTCAGTTAAAAGCTTGAAAACTACACATTTGTCCACCAATGAAATAAATTGCGAGTAAAAGGTCTTCACTAATTCAGAAAAGGTTCCAATAATTAAATAAGCAACCTTTTAAAGAAAGCAGTAGCATCTCCATGGAGACAAACGTACATTTAGATTAAAACAGTTGCACTTCACTGGGTCAAAGCGAAGTATAAAAATGTTAAAAACTCAGGTGCTCATCTGGGATACTGTACGTGCGGACTGAAAACAACAGATTGCCCACATTGTCTGGTTCTTGTGTGGGCAGATTTAAGATAAAACTTATCTGAGGGTGCCTCCAGTCTCGAATCTGCTAACACAACAACCAGACAACAAGAGCTGCTGTACAAACTTCTATTTAAGTTTGGAGTTCTGTCATTCTCTTGGGCAAAGCTCTTCATCCTCCTTGTCTGTGTCTGTCTGAAGTGTGACGTTTTGTCTGAGTTTCTGGGAGGTGAACATGTAGCAACGGCAAGCATTGGATAATTTATTACCAAAGAAAGTTACTTTGGACTGACACTCAACGTTTTAATAACACTTCAATCATCCCGCCCTACATTTAGGAAAATTAAAGCGCTCTTGTAATGGCCTGACAAGGTGACAACTCATACAAAACAGTCTATTTTTACAAGCTTGTAGTGCAAAATTTAATAAGACACTGAATCGTTTGCAGATACAGCACCGACATGACACCTTGACCTGTTCTTTTGTGCACATTTCAACGCGATTAGACGAGTTTACCACAACATTTTGCATCTTTGTCCCCATGTTTGACAGGTTTTGAGTTTATAATGTTACTTCCTGGTTGAACATGGGTGGCAAGTATAAGTAATGCTGCATTCAAGTTGTCCTCGGAGGTCGGATTTCCAAGTTCCGACCTGTCAATTCACACTAGAACGTCTCGGAAACTCTGGCAACATTTCAGAACCCAGACTTTCTTCCGAGTTAACCAATCCAACATGGCTGCACCCTGCATTTGTTATAATTTTGATAGTAGTTATGTTCTCTTTAGTTGCTCTCTGCTGCCCCTGCTGTCTGTGTGCTGGCGTTGAACTTCTGCAGGTATAAATACATTGTTATGCTAATGTTGCTAACGCTACTGACAACAAAAGCAGAAAGTCACATTCAAATGTTGATTTATAACTTAATTTGACAGATGTAATAACGCTGTCCGGGTAAATCATTTGGTCTAGATTTTGGTTGATTTGAGCACCTTCTCGGGTTTTGATTGATCTGTATTTTTTTTTTTTTTCAACTTGACACTGGAAGGCAGAAACTCTGATGGAATGAGTGTCTCTATAATATTATGGAACCATTTTTATCCTGTAATTTTCTTCTCAAACTGCCACTTGATCGGTGTAAAACTATAATTTATATTTACAACAAGTGTTAATGCATCAAATGAAGACTACATTAGAAAAAAAAAAAAAAAAAAAAAAAAAAAATTGCACTTAAAATTGTCCCTGTAAATACAATGGTACAGTACGTCGCCTCTTGATGACATCACGGATGGATTCTGTTTTAAAACTTTGCACTTCCTGCAATGTTAAACTTTTCTTTTTTTTTTTTTTTAATATAACTACAACTGCAGCTACTCCCCACTAAAGTAGGTCATAATAGGAAAAAACACGCAAACCTGCCATAGACTTTAGGTGCACTGTGTTACTTTTCTGGACACTGTAAATCGGTCTAAAACATGTCATACAAAATGCTTCTGAAGTGTACAGAGAATCGAGATCCTTGAGCTGGTCCAATCCAACTCTTTATCGACAGCGACACTCGGGCTTTGTGCGATTCAATTCCATTCACTTTAATCTGCTGCCATTCACTGAGCCACAGCTTCAGTTTAAATCCTCAGAGAAAGATATATTGTTTGTATACAATCCAGGATACGAAGGCTTAAGATTACAGAACAGTATTGTCATTTCTAGTGTGTCATTCAGCCAAAGAGACACATGAGCCCTGTTTGAAGCAAGAAAATTAATTATTTTGATGGAATGACTTACATTTCAAACTGTTCTTTACTAGTTAATTTGCTTTGCACAGTTGAAATGTGACCTTTGTCTAAAAAGGAGTGCAATAAATTGAAAAATTGGTAATATTGCAATTGTTGTTTTGGAGATCTGCAAAATTAGAATATTGAGTGTATCATCTATAATTAAAACTATTATAAATGACGTTATGGTGTAGAAATGTCTAGAGTAATCTTCCAAAAAGTGATGTATCGGCACTGTTGTGGTTCATTTTACGGTCCATTCATCTTTTGTGCAATACTTCAACCAAAACCAAGACATTACATTTCCAATACATTGTGAAAATACCCTTTCAATATCTCTCTGACCCCTGGATTAAATTGTAACTTGTTTTTGCCCGGTTTTGTCCCTTATCAGTTTATTCAATATGGCAGATTAAAGGTGCAATGTTGAATGTTTCTGTTTTAGTACCTGTTGTCTCCATATATTTTTTTTTTTTTCATGCTCCTGTATTAAACTAAAAATGTATTAAATTGTTAAGCAAAAATGTTGTAATCGTAAGCACAATTAATTGCCTTCTGTTTGGAATCGTAAGTGCACTGTTTTTGCCTCAAAACCTGGAGCAAAGGCACTTTCCATAAACATTACTAATGAAATATATTTGGGCTATTCTTTCTCAACTAAATAATTTTGACAATAGAGAAGTAATTGTTCGAAATAATTGATTTAAATTATGCACCAAATAATTGTGATTTTTTTTTTGCCATAATTGAGCAGCAGTAAGTGAGCGGGCTCGCTTCTCCGCAGATCTGACCTGTCATGTGGCACCTGATTGAAGATAAACGCGTTTAATCAGAGTTTACAGAGGAATTCAGGAAGCGATGGAACCACAATATTGACACATGGCGATGCATAAGTAAAACGTACATCTGTGTATTTTTTGTTTTCTTCTAATTTATTAAGTCTAACATTTCAAGATCTAGACAATTTAAGGAGGATTTTATACCCAAAATAAAGCAGAGGGCTGGGGGTCATCCGTCAGAAGAACATTTACACAACAAATGCAATCTGATGGATTTTAGATAATCAAACACAGTTACAACACACTTTAACTCTGACTGTATTACTATATTGGGATATTTAGATAAATAAATAACATTGCCACTGAAACAAGCAGAAAAGAACCCTCCACAGAATAGTTACATAGTGCACCTCTAAAAAGTAAATAAAAATGTTGACGCGTGTTGTTAATGCTCATCATAAATCTCCATTCCTGTGTACTGTAAATGCCTTAATCTCGCCTCCTTCTCTGCTGTTGGTAATTAAGAGCAGCAGCAGCAGGTTCGGCACAGATTAGGCCTGGGGTGATTAGGCCTGTTGGGATAATGACACCCACTGAGTCATGCAGTCGTGTGCGAGCGTCTGCAGAGAGACCGTCTGCCCCCGAATCCCACTTAAGTCCTGCGTCCTCAGCCTCCTCCGCAACCTCCATCTGTCCAGCGCCACACAGATCCGCACCTCCGAGAGAGCCGAGCCGCCGCCGAGGACCAGGAGGGCCGGGATGTGGGGCCGACGCTCGCTGAAGGGTTTAGCGCAGAACACTGGCATCGCAAGAGCACTCTGATTTCACGATTAAGACAAACCAGAAATCTTGAAAGGTTTTGGGAAATATATATCTGTGTCTCTGGGTGTTGAGCACTTCGTGAAACCGTGGTTGCAGGAAAGGCACAACCAACGCTTACTTCTGCAAGCATTGGCATTGTCTATGAAGCTTTTTTCAATTTCATTTTCAGTTTTTCATTATCTCACGATGCACGGTCATATACAAACGGCTCATTACATTACATTTAGTTCGGGTTTTTCATGTTTTTCGTTCAGACGTCTTCAATCACCGTCTCTTTGTAGTCTTTGTATAACTCAGATAGCTATTATTCGATCACTAAATCATCGATCAATTGTGATGAATCCATTATCAACTAGTTTCAGCCATATTGTTCAGTTAGAATACAGAATGCAGAAATGACACATCATTTGGTCGAAACACACACTTGCAATAACAGAACTGATCAATACAATAAGTTGAATTTACTTTACAATTGATCAATAGCGGAAAACAGTTGACCAGCTTCTTTTAAGTTCATTTTATTAATTCGTTTGCCTCGTCGTTTGTATTTCGTTTGAACTTACGCCTGTTTCTGACTTTCATTTAGTTTGAAACGGACCACAGAGTTGATCGGTGCAGTTAAAGGTTGCAAATCCCAAGGCCACTCCACAAATTGTTCATACTAAATCTACACCAACTGTTAAAAGTGGCACAACAGTTGCCCTAAAACCAGACGGCGCAGGAGTTTATACCCCGTCTTATTACTACAGTGTGGTGTTCTCCAGCTCCTTCACATCTCTCGGAGCGGATGAACGTGGCTGCGAGTGTTGATGTTCGGAGGGGCTGCAAACACAGAACCGTAGCCACATTTCCATCAGGGTTCCCCGGGTAAGCTTTGGCAGTAAGAGGCTTACACCACCAACTGTGACCAAAGACTGAATCAATCTAATTAGTGGCAGTAGTAGTAGGAGTTTAAGTAGTAGCCCATCAACGACTATGGCTTACAATTTACAAATAAGATGTTACTCTATCCCTACGAACAGATAGTATTAGCCTGAGTTTAATTATGGCTGCAATATGGCAAAAATAAAACAGAAAAAAAGACTTAATGTCCCTCTTATTGATTGATCTTAATTTTCATTTCAGTTTTGCTTTCTATATTGATTTCATGAGGATAAAACCGACTTTTAATCAGGGCAATTTAACACAAAAATGTGCCAAATGTAGAGCTGCAACTAACGATCATTTTGCTAATCGATAAGACTAGTGATTATTCTTTTCATTAATTGGGTTAATTGGGTCAGTTGTTTAGCAAAAGTCAGTTGATGAAAAGTTTTTTACTTATTTTTCTATTATTTTAAGTATGATTTAGTAATATAGCCTGGCCATATGCTGGGAAGACTGGTGTTACTTTTTGTAATTAATTGTTATTAATTGTAATTTGTCTTAATGTTTTTCTTTTGTTGTTTTTGTTGTTTTTTGTTCTTTTGTTTTTTTAATTCTCGTCTGTCAGATGGGGATTCTGTCTTGTTATTTTGTGTGGGACCTTTGTTTGTGTCTGAGTATCTGTTTTTGTTTTGTGTTTTGATTGTGTATTCTTATATAAAAAAAAAAAAAAAATTAAAAAGATGTTGAAGTGAAGCCGTTCGAGGATCCTGGTGGAGTAAATTTATGGACAAATGAGTATTTCCATCAAATATACTAAATGTACACATTTTTCCATGTCATTTCCATGTATTTGTTGAGTCTTTTCTCAACTCAAGGCATGTTTTGGAACCTATGTCTAGACTAGTTAACAATTATTCGATTACTACAATAATCAATTAGTTGCGATTAATCAATTGACTTGTCCAAAGTCCAAATTCTGCTCCAAACCACATGCTCCAAGAGACAAAATTATGGATTTAATTCCAACTGGTTGTTAACCAGTTGCACCCAACCATGTTTTAATGGTAAAAGATGTTGCTTAAATGCTACTCAAGAGTCACGTTTACCAATTAAGAAGAAGATGAAGAAGAATTTGTATTTATAGAGCGCTTTTCCACCTTAACAACATTGGTTTGGTTTGACCTACATTGCATCGACAGTGTACCGAGTCAGATACTCTTCCTGAGGTCGTTTTAGAAGTTTGGATGGATATTTAGATTAATACACTGACATTACAACAAACTAGGGATGGATGTAGTCGACCTCTCAATTAAAAAAGACCCAAGCATGGCTGAATCTTGATTGCAATTAGAATTCGTCTTTGTTTGTCCGTCCCACCAGAGCACAGTGTTGTCTGATCCAGATTACAGCAGGTAGTCCTTCAATTCTCATCATCATCACCAACAGCTTGAACGCTAATCTGTTTTTTTCACCTTTTCTCTTAAATTCGTCAACAACACACTTGCACTCGCTAACCTCGCTATACGCCGTTTAGCTGTTTGAATTCGAGCGTGCTACAAAATCGAGCTTTCCCCATCTGTTTGGTATTTAATGGTTACATACTGGAGCTGTGTTCGCATACAGTCAGACATCACCCATCTGCTGGCCACTACAGCCTGAAAAAAACACCTACTATTCACTTTAAATCTGCATCAGCATCCCTCTCCTGCCACACCGCGGTCTAACAACGCCGCTAACACACCGGAGCCCAGCGGTAATAAAGCACAATACCTCCAATGTCTAACGCAGAGAAAGCGGCTCTCATTCCCCCTCGTAATTTTACAATAAATTAGTCTATAAATCACGTTATATTACCGCAGCATATGGATATTATTATTAACAAGCCCGGAGGGATGTTTTTGCAATGCTGCTTTTGTTCGTAAACACCAACTGGATGTACAAAATTATGAAATAAAAATGAATAGTAGTATTCCGCGGCAGAAGCAGAGTCCACACTTTGCACTAATGAGATTTCTAATGTCCACACGCAGCATACGAGGCCAATCTAGTCCAATGTTTTTGCACAAAATGGCACATCTGGTACAGAGCATAATATTCGACCAGCATAAACAGGTTAGCGGGGTTATTATCCATGTTCTGTTGCCTGGGATCCAGAATACACTTGTCCAATACTTTACGAAGAGCGAGTCTGGTCACCACGCCCCCCTTTGCCCCTCGAGACAAATTCAAACAGAACCGTCCAATCAGATTTGTTTATTTCAGTAACGCACGTCAAACAGAGGAGCTCATTGGCCAGCTTCTCTTTCACTTCAGTATTTTGCTTCTGATATGTTTTTTGGTGTGTTTTTTTTTTTGTAATAAATTATTGTACTTCAAAATTTGCAGCCTTTGTGATTTGGTTATTGCATACATTAAAATAGCTATTTTGCGTGGATTTAGTTTAATTGTGCAGCTCTGGCCTTTAAGAGGTAAATAAAGTCATCTGCTCAGAGGCGTCAGAGGCTAAACAACAGGAGAAAAAGTTTGTTTGAACAGACAGCTGCATTAAAGAGACAAACGGTGAATCACGATGCGACGATTTCCCAAAAATAGCAGATTGTCACAGGAACGAGCTCACGATTCCATTTTTATCACCATATCAGCCAGCCCTAACTGAGACCTCTGATTTAAACAGACCCGATACGCGCTCGATGGGTGCAAATCTGGTTTGATAAAGCATTCACGTCGCCGCACACGAGGCGTACTTAGCCGGAAGCGCACCAGAATTTGCTTGAATCAAACGCAACCAGTAAAACACTAACGCCTCGACAAATTGAACAGCAACCTAGCGACAAAAAACGTTACTCAGTCAATGTTGTTTTATACAATCAGTCTTACCCCATTGTGAAACGCATATATCCCTGTACAGTAGCATGTCCTCTGCACCACTGTTCCTCTGATGAAGCCCAATCCCGCCGCATTTGTCCCGCGTCTCCAGAGACTTTGTGCTGGTTCCAGTTAGATCCAATTTTCTCCAACCTTTTCTACCGATGATTGAACAAGGACAAAGAAGGACTCGCTTCCAATCTTCAGACATTAGCGCCGGGACAAATGCTGCGGCCGCAAAGTAGTAAACAAAGCACAATTAGAGGCGAGATTCATGCACAGGCCCGGAGGAAAGGCTGAGAGCGACGCAGAGAAATGCAGCGGTGACATTTAGAGTAATCTATTGCAATCTATCGCCGTATGAGGTTTAGGGATATTTGTAAAAGTAAAAGGAAGCCTGACCAGCCATCCATAGCTTTTTCTGAACAAAGCATTTGGAAAAGTAACAAATCAAGTATGGACAGACGTTTATAGACAATCAGAAAATCCATCCAAACTAAATATTACACAGTTTCACAGAACAGTTTTCTATAAGCATGCAGCCTTTCTGACAATACAACAGAATACAGCATGTTTGGATCGTCTTGCTCAAAAACACAAGAACAGAATCACATTGTTGGATTCAAGCAAGCATCCTAGTGTTGCCCTGTTTTTGGGTTCAATCTTACGTGTTTGAGGTTGTCCAGATATTGATAACCGGTAAATTATTAAGTGTTTTCCCACCATTTTCTGCAACTTTCATCCAACAGAGTAGGAACTAGGGACTGGAACCAGACTTTGGGGACTTTACAGTACATTCCAGTTGGACCAGGAAACTTTTCGTTAAAACAAGAGCATTTACTTTATTAGAAAATATTTGACTTAGACAAACATTTAGGTTTGTTATTTTCATGCAAAAGAGAAATAAGCTGGACACAGTAGCTATAAAAATATAATTCTTGCTAGTGAATTCTGAACAACTGTGAATGATTTGTGCATCATGTGCAGGTTTACAGGGCTCAAAACGAGCAGGAGGAAGGGGAAAAAACAAAACATAAACATGTGTAATCCCCTTTGTAAACCCTTACTTTTATCTCCAGTTAGACCCACTTTCAGCCGCTGTTGCTGTGTGAATGAGAGGCAGAGGGACTAGGTCCACCATGGATACAGTACTTTCCAAGCAGGCATCAATAGTGAAAATAATGAATTAAATAGGGTCACTGTGAATCATTCTAGAAACGTTTTCATTGAATGGCCTTGTTCAAAAATAGTACCACAATAACATTACTGTTATTTTCTTTGGAAAATTGCATTAGGCCTAATTTCTAATTAGTCTAGCAAAATGGTAAACGGGACAAGAGTTTCCCACAGGACTACAATAAGATACCTGCAAAAGAAAAAAAAAAGGTGCTGATTTTTACAGTGTTCAAAGAAAAACATAACTAGTTAATTGGTCCAAAGTTATTACTAACTTAACTAATTCATTCCGAGAATCCTGATTATTCACGTGAGAAGTTTAAAAGCACTTTTCATAATTTTCAGAGGCCAGAGGAAAATTAACACAATAAAAAAACTTTGGCATGCTAACAGTGCACAGTGGTCTGATTTTAGAAGAAAAAAAGAGCTGCTTTTAAAATCCATCTGTACTGGAGCCTCTTTAACAATGATATTTGAAATCGCTTTGAATGTCAAGGTTTTTCCTTGAGTCTGAAGTTTAGTAACGTGACAACTCTAATGAGTGCGTGATGATTCATTAACTTGTAACATATTGAATCGTGGTAGAAAAATGCTATACTTTTTTAATGGTGTAGAAAAATGTTTCACAAGTCTAAGCCACCGAGAATAAAACCTGTCTAAACCATGTAAAGCACTTGCATTCGTACACGTTCCACATATTTCTGAGCCGCAGACGTGGTGCAGAGCTGGTTCCTGGGTGGCTGCGTTTTGAAGCAGCGGGCTCCCTTTGTGCCACTCAGGTACAGCCTGTTTCTTGGCAGGCCTCTCCTTCTTCACACATGCTAAAACACAGCGGCGTGTGGGTTTTACAGCCAGGAGCGGGCCCTATACTCTCCTATGTACAAAGTGGAGCTAGCTGGGGCTACTGGCATTAGCATTTCATACACAGATAAGCTTGCCTTTTCGGCTGCCAGGTCGATTCCCCCGCGAAGCAAAAAAGAAGTGAGAGAGATTGTGGGGGCTTTAGGCAGATGCTACGCTGCACGGCTTTTCAAGGCCCCGTCGAGATTTGCAGAGGGGAGTAAGGAGCAGCGACAGACAAATATGCCACCTCATCATTCGAATAAAGAATAGGGCGGTGGGTTGGAGACAGGAGAGAGGGAGAAGAAAGAGAGAGAGAGAGGGGGAGAGGAAGAGGGAAATGAAAGGGACAGGGAGGCAGTCGTACAGTATGTTGTGTGGGCCGCACACGACAGTTTTCACACCAAGATTTTAGCGCTTTTTCCAGCATTACAAATCTGTAAAAGTGTAAAACGAAAAAAAGAAGGCAGATATTTTTGTATTTATATGATATACCATTGTACACTGTTACACAACAAATACATTTTCTGTATTTGCAGATATAAGAGTATGGCTCAATGGAAATGAGAAAAAGTGGTAAAGAGACATGCTGCGTTATTATACGTGTTTTAGACAATTGTGGTGCCATCGACCTGTTTTCGTCTTTTTTTCCAATATAAAATGCTGCTTTTTATTGTTTCTTGTTTTGCTATCCATCATGTTCTGTTGCTGCATTCATAGTGCTCAGAAAATACATTCATAAGGAAGATATAAACGCACGTATAAGTTAAACCTTTAAAAGTAAATCAAGAGCTGCAAAACTGTCATACTGTAAATTCTTGGTGCAGTTCTGTACAGTGTCAGCGCACCACAGAAACCAACATTTCCAATTTTTGCGCGGCATATCTTGAGCGTTCAGGCGTCTGCCGTGTCTAACGTTCACACGTCCCTGCCGTCAAATGCCAGAGTTGGAAAAGCTTTACTTTTGCAGAAATTTGCGGCGTGTCAACCAACCAGGAGTCACATTTTGAGTCTGACGAGGCGTGTCAAAGATGCGATTCTTCAGCGGCTGCCCTCAAAAACACAGACGTTCTATGCAATTTTGTTGCCAAGTTAATCTAAAACCTTGATTTTCAACCAGTGCGCCGGGGAACACTAGTGCGCCTTGAGGTGTTGCCAGGTGTGCCTTGACAAAATGTCCAGTTTGAGTTAACAGATTCACAAAATATGGATTAATGAACTAATAGACATTTTTGGTGTGTCCTGAGCAACATTTACACACAAAAAAAACACAAAACCATCTCTATTACCAAATTTAAAGAACTAGACAGTGCCACAGACATTATTTGCCTCATTATATACAATATTTTGAACTAAATGGTCTAATTTGTCATGTTTTAGTGGTAGGTGGCGTGACATGATGGCTTTTAAACCCAAAACGTGTGCCACGACTCAAAAAAGGTTGAAAAACACTGATCTAAAATAAAGTGATCAAAAATAAAGTCTTCATTTTGTCTGCACTGAAATGCCGCAAAGAATCATGGTCTATAACTCCGTCTGTTTTTTTAGATGTTGCTATAACAAAACAATCCATTTAAGGAAAGTTACTGCACACAATATTATTGTAAGACTTTTTCCAATTGAATTGCACGATATTTTGGTTGTTACATCGCCACAACACCAAGGCTCAGATGCATTAAAACAATAACAACTATACAAAAGTTAAAGAGTTCAGAAGACACCAGCATCGACGGTTAAACTGAGTAAACGACTGACAGTTTGCAGCCGTATATCGAATACCAGTGCATTCGCTGAAGTGATCACAGTTTAAACCAAGACAGACGTTTCAGACTTCATGACAACAGTCCAAACTGGAGCAGGAAGGTTTTAAATGGGATTTTCATTCTCCAACATAAACAGCGGGTGTTCATTCACTCTAACTGGGTTTGTTCTCAGTTTTGTTCCGCCCTCCCGCAGAGTCGTCTTCCACAGTTTGAAAACCTAGACACATTTTGCAACCGTCTTCAGTCGTTCGCATAACGATCTCCTGAAATTCACACACGCCATGCCAGAGCGCAGAAGCTGAATAAAAAAATGTGTAAAAATTGGGTTTATTTTCACATTGTCCTTGATTTGTTTTCCTCGCTGCTTCGCCTGACTGTGCATTCGCAGCTCTAGTGCCGCATGGCCTTGGGATCCGCCAGCTGTTACTGATGCAAACTACAAAGATGAAGTGATTGTTATTGAAACTAATTCTGCTATTTGTGCCTGACGTGAACGCGAGGCTGCGACTGATGATGGCAACAGGAAGAGGAATCTGCTTTTGCGGCATCGTTTTAAACTTTCTTTTTGGAGTTTATTTCTTGAGAGGTTGCCATGACAGCTGTTCTGCACTGGTTTGTGAAATACTGGTTGAAAGAAATTTTAAGGAATTAATTAATTAAGCTTTTTTCCAGGTACTTAATACTGAACTTTTACATAAGTAGATACTCATTTTAGATTTTCTTCATTGTAAACAGTGTTTATTGATGCAAAACGGCTTAGTAATGGAGACAGTTTCATTGACTTCCTGTTGAAAAGTCCAAAACAGATAAACCCCGCCTCTTCAGAGTGAAATTTCACTGTTACATGCAGACGATTTTGATTTTTGTTTTTGAAAATTGTCTGTGCAACATTTTCGAAGCAAACATCTATTTATCTATCGCATCTAAGTGATTTGGGCGGAGATAGGGGGTAGGTGAAAACAGGAATTTTCTGAGCACTGGAGCCTCAGTTGCAAGACAAAACATGCAGAAATCAATCAAAATATAGCACTAAGTGAATGAATGATGTGAAAACACTGTAGTCACAAGGTTTAAAACTCATTAAAGTGGGTTTTGCGCATTATATTATATGTCTCCTTTAAAGTAGACTTAAATGACAAAAACAAAACTAAAAGAATATTCAGGTAATCCTTAATAAGAAACTCTTGTTATCTGAACAATACACAGACTCCAAAACATGATTGCTTGGACAAAGCATGAATGACAGGAAATTGAGAACGAATTGAGTGTTTTTGATGAAAAAACTTCTTTGTCTATACATTTATTCCATCAAAATGCCCTTAAGCACCATCACTTTAACTTTATCTGGGGCAAATTTAGTAAATTAAATTCATATCCGCAATCCATTTCTAATCTGAACATCTAATAAATTAATTGGGGAAAAAACAAACAAAAAAAACATTGCTAGATTCAGTCATTTGTAAAATAACTGTTGCAGCTTCATCAGCTCATTGCAAACTACATATGGTTGGGGGATATGGTCAAGAAAAAACAAGACAATATTATAACTCTCCATCAGAAACGTGTTAAAAGGAACCTGCCGATGTCATTGGGGAAAGGTACTGCACAAAAAGTGAACTGATTGTAAAAGTAACTATTCAAGAGAAAAAAACAACACTAAAACCATTATTATTTTGGTATGTAAGGAAAGCCCTGTCTTTTTAAAAATAGTTTTAAATGTAAAAGATATATGAATACCACTGCACTACTGCTAAAAACATGACATAAATGAGTCGATAATGGTTGCTTTTTGGCTTTCAATACAAAGATCTATAGTCACAGATGTCAAAAAAAGTTACTTACAATGTGGAAACTCTTACTAAACAAAAGCACAACAAAACTATCTTGCCAGCTTTAGATGTTGAAAAAGTTGAAGAAGTTTATTTTGGATCTGCCATGTTCGTCACATGTTGGATGTTACATGGGGTAATGTTAGACTGAAATAGCATAGTGCAGCAGGTGTTCTCACTTTTGCGCGACACCACAACGGTATATGGCAGTGGTGCTATAAGCTCCCAGCTGTGAACCCACTGACATTCTGAAATAGTATTTCAAAAGTCGAAAGAATGTAAAGACTTGAACTTTTGGGATTTGCTTTAGACTCATCCTGCCGATCTACTGGGGAAACTTGTCAGAGCAGCACTTTGGGACACCAATTTGTCAGAAGTGGTTGGAAGATCAGCTTAAACATTTTTGGGGGTTTTAAGTTTAAGTTTAAGGTGATAAGTTTGAAAACACTAATTCCATCACTATAGCAACAAGCGGCAGCTCGTTCGCGCTGTCCAGCTGCGCGTGTGTTCGTGCGCGCACAACACTCCACTGCTTTGAGTTTTTAATGTTTGATTCATTATTTTTAATTTGTTATTCTAAATTATTATTCCCGATCATCTCCGCTCATTCCTGTCCACATGTTCTCCTCCTGTCGCTCATCTCACACACTTTATCTCTCCACGCGCTCTATCTCTCCTGTGTCGCTCACACATGGGGCCCAGTCGCACACAGGGCCCGGTCACACATGGGGCCCGGTCGCACACAGGGCCCGGTCACACATGGGGCCCGGTCACCCACAGGGCCCAGTCACATGGGGTCCAGTCGCATGGGGCCCAGTCACACACAGGGCCCATTGTGCCGGTGCTGAGTGTGAGCAGAACGTGTGCGAGTGACTCAGGAGAGACACAGGCCCCGGAGGTGGAGACAAGTACACTAAAAATGTATGTAATGAATTTGAGGAGACCCCAGGAAGAATAGCAGCTGGTATTCAGGAGCTAATGGGGATCTTAATAAACTAAACTAAACTAAACAAGTGGAGAGGTGGCTCTAACTCTCCTTAGCATGTTCTCCCTGTGTCTGGGGGAGTCTCCTCTGGGCGCTCTAGTTTCAGAACCTGGGCAGCTGGATGAATTCTCCTGACACTTGTGCGTTCACAAACTCTTGAGAATTCATCTGGACCACCAGAGGTTACATAGAGGCATTTCTCAAACCTGGATTTAACAAAAGTTTGATTTGTGCTCATTTTTTCCCCTCTTTTTTTACATGATTCCAATTGAATGCTTTCAGTGAGAGCCTTTCCAGATTGCTAGACTTATCAATCCGAGGTGAACTTAGACATGCACAATAGGAAACATCCTTCAGCCATTCCTGCAAGAGGGCTCTTGATCTGGAGATACATCCACGGGCGCCAATGAGGTTTAAGGACGGCTCAAATACAGAGGATCCATTTCTTTGCAAGGACATAAAATTGCATTACTCAAAACTGCGGTTACTATACACAATATGTATACAATTTTACATTCCACCACCACTCCACGACCGCCAGGCTTTGAAATACAGCCACAACCTCAAGCATAAATACTGAACAAGCGACTACAGTGACCCTCAAGGCCAATGATCCGCTGATTTATAAACTTGTGTGAATTCTAAACACTTTTTGTGGTTCAGATGGATGTCAGGGCCTAAATGAGTCTCCTTGGCACGGCCTTGTGGAGTTGTTTAGGTGCGCGGAGATTCATTTTAATACGAGCTGGGCTGGTTTGACATTTTGGCACGCCGTCAGACAGTCTGGCACGGGCCGCCCAGATGAGGAGGTGGGCAGATGTTGCTACAAAGTGAGTGTTGTGCGAAAGGTTCAGTCACAGTTCTGGAGAGCGTGCTCTCGGCTGAGGTGGAGAGAGCAGCTAAAAATACTGACAGGTCTTTTATTAGGCTAGATGCACTTTTATTTTGAGATTTTTGTCACGTTTTATTGCTGTTTCGTCGCCAAAAACATACAGCGTGGAGAGGTGTTTTGTTTCATTCACAATTAAATGAGTAAACAGCGAAAACAGTCTGTGCTACCAACCTCTAATAACCAATTTTGACAATATAGCTACAACTGTTTTAACCTGATTTCAACTATTTTACGAAACCCACTTATACATGAAAGTTATGAGGCATTTTACGTGTTAAAACAGCACAAATTGCACATATTAGGGACATTTAATTCGGGAAAAAAATAGACAGAACCAGGTTTTAATTTTCTTGGTTCATTTTGCACGCATATTAGTAACATTTTGGATCTCTTATTTAGCTTCGAAGTAAACTAGAAACTAGAAAATTGGCTTTAGAATTCAAATTTTGCCTAATTTTTAGACTTACAACTTTAATAAATCAGGCTTAGAATTAGACATCAGCAAATCCTTCTGCATGGTCCGTCAAAATGTTGTTAAGTACAAGATTGTAAAGTTTGGTGTAGGAGCTGCTTTAAGGCTGATCTTTATGTCTTTGTGGGAGAAAATGCATTTTAAGAAAACAGCCTTGAAAGTTACGACATCCCAGAGCAATCTATGGATGAAGTGGATAATATGAAACAATAAAACATCTTCAAGAGCAGATTGGACAGGTCTGTTGTTTTCACACAAAAGCCGATCTGTTGAGAGAGCAAACTGACCAAAAATAACAAATACTTGACATAATTTGCTTGTATAGTGTCACGCTTTAATTACTCCATGGAAAACTATTGCTTTTTAGTATTATTTAAGTTGAGGTAAAACATGTGGTGTGATGTAACTTCTGATGTAACTTCTGTAAAAGGTACAGCAAATACAGACCATAAACTAAAGGTACAGTAAATACAGCCGATAAAAAACTAAAAGCAAAGGCAGTGTACGTTCCAAGGACTCATATTGTTTGCTAAAAGCGACAATACTTCAGGTCTGAACCAAGGTCTGCAGCTCGCCGTTTCTCTAGAAATGTGTCCGTTAAACTGTGGGGCTCTCTATGTTATGTGTGTTACGTTTGTGATTAAATTAAATACAAAAGGGTCATTTGATTCTCGGTACATGTGATATTTTCAATTACCATAGCTATTATAACACTTTGGTTCTTCAAGGAGAGTTATTCAAGCTACAAAAGGATTGCAGTAGTGAAAGAAGGTTAAAGGTCCCATATTCTGCTATTTTGCCCTTTACACAGTCTATTCTAAGGGCTTTGTTGATAAAATTTTGCGTTGTGCGATATCCATAACATAACAGTTTCCAAAAAACACCCATTTCTTGGACTGGCCCCCCTCCTTGCAAAAGCAAACGGCTCACTCTGCGATCTGACCCCCCCGAACAGAGAGCAGGCTGCCTCCCCCGCCCAACTCGCGCACCTCCCCCGCCCAACTCGTGCCGAAGCCTAGAGCGGAGATAGTGCGCATGCGTGTGCTCCGGTAAACAGCGATACACAAACACGGGAATAAACCTTTTATCCGTCCTGACGGTGCGTCGTGCTGAGTCCTACGTCCTGGATCTGACCTGGAGTTTGACGTGCTCCAGTACCTCGACGACGGACGTTGCCGTTTGGTAAATAACAAGCTAACTCTTCGATCTGTCGTATCCATCGTGTAATTACTGTGTAGCATTAGCATTAGCTGTTTTTATTCTGCGGCTGCGCGCTTCCCGGAGGCATGGCTTAAACACCGCGTCATCCTTGGGATGAGCCCCCGTCTGCCTGCTCAGCCGAGGGGGACAAAAAAGACAGTTCTCTAGCGAAAGCATGCGGGAATCAATCAAAAAACCACTTTGGGCACACATACGAGGCCCAAATAGCACTGTAGGAAGGTTAAAACCTCTGAAAAGTCGATTTTGCATGTTATGGGACCTTTAAGTATGAAAGGAAAAGCTAGTTATTTAGTATATATGGTAAATTACAAACATTTATAAAGAAAACAAGTCTGTACAGAAAAAAGAAATTCATAGCTATAAAGAACAATTACTACAAAGAATTAAGAGAGCTGGATAAATTAATCTTATGTTACAATGTAGGAGTAGCAGTACAGTAGAAGTAATAGTGAAGGTTTCAATATATAGATTTTTTTAAATAACAACAATAACCATATTTTGGCAATCCAACAGAAATGTGCTGAAACAGATCTTTAAATGTATCAGTGGAGGCTTAAAACAGAACTAAGTCACATTTTTTACCTTCTTAAACGTCTTTGTTAGTCTGTGTGGTGATTGCTTGTGTGTTTTTGGGGCGTTTGAGGCGCTCGTCGTCTCCCCCTGCTGTCTCTGGGCAGAAAACCAGCTACAACATTTGCAGACATCGACACAAAGATAACTCTCCTGAGAGACCCAGACGCTTTTTAAAATATTTGCCAACGTGAAATATTTTTGTTTGTGATTGTACTTCAGGTTTGCTATCAGGTTTAGTCTTGCTTTGGTCCTGCGTTAGTCTTGCTTTAGCCCTTCGTTTAGTCTTGCTTTGGTCCTGTTTTAGTCTTTGGTGTTTTAGTCCCTAGTTTAGTCTTGCTCTGGTCCTGTTTTAGTCTTTCTTTAGTCTTGTTTTAGTCACGCTCTTGTCCTATTTTAGTCTTGCTTTGGTCCCGTTTTAGTCTTGTTTTGATCCTGTTTTAGTCCTTAGTGAAGACCTGTTTTAGTCCTTAGTGAAGACCTGTTTTAGTCTTGTTTTAGTCTTCAGTGTTTTAGTCCGGTTTTAGTCTTGCTTTGGTCCTGTTTTAGTCTTTCTTTAGTCCTGTTTTAGTCTTTCTTTAGTCCCGTTTAGTCTTGCTTTGCTCCTGTTTTAGTCTTTCTTTAGTCTTGTTTTGGTCACGCTCTTGTCCCGTTTTAGTCTTGTTTCGATCCTGTTTTAGTCCTTAGTGAAGACCTGTTTTAGTCTTGGTGTTTAAGTCCTGTTTTAGTCTTTCTTTAGTCCTGTTTTAGTCTTTCTTTAGTCCCGTTTTAGTCTTGCTTTAGTCCTGTTTTAGTCTTACACTTGTCCTGTTTTAGTCTTTCTTTAGTCTTGTTTTGGTCACGCTCTTGTCCCGTTTTAGTCTTGCTTTGGTCCCGTTTTAGTCTTGTTTCGATCCTGTTTTAGTCCTTAGTGAAGACCTGTTTTAGTCTTTCTGTAGTCCTGTTTTAGTCTTCTTTTAGTCTTCTTTTAGTCTTCAGTGTTTTAGTCCCTGTTTTAGTCTTGATTTGCTCCTGTTTTAGTCTTACTTTGCTCCTGTTTTAGTCTTTCTGTAGTCCTGTTTTAGTCTTGCTTGGGTCCTGTTTTGGTCCTCGGTCAAGACCTGGTTTAGTCTTGCTTTAGTCGTGGTTTTGTCATTGATTTAGTTCTTGTTTAGTCTTGCTTGTCTGTTCAAAATATGTTAAAACGGTCTTTAAATGTATTAGTTGAGGTTTAAGTATCCAACAAATGTGATACAAAAGTGAAAGAAAATCTCATTTAATCCTCACCTGCTGCATTTTTTGTTTTCCTATAAACAAAATGTACAATATTCACATTTTCCATATCTTCAAAACAACACTCAAGATATAATCCATATTTCGATATAACGCCCTCCTCTACTCATATGAAAACAAAATAACAAAATCTCCATTCCATTCACGTGCAGAACAATATCACAAATTTTGCATTTCTTGAAAACCCCATTTACAAAGACATTTTACCAACCCCCAAGGACTATACATTCATACACTATATAATTCAAAGTGTTTTACAACATAAACAATCATTATAAATCACATTACAGCTTTACTTCAGAAGAGAAAAATACACATAAACCCGTACAATTCAGTCATCAGCCAAGGTTGACATCACACAGATCTACGCGCCTCTGCACGATCTCTTATTTATTGAGCATTTTGAAAGCCAGATCAGACTTTATGATTGAATTTCAACCACTTTATCAAAGGCGAAGCGCGCGTGGCATCATATATGAATGCATGACTGATATTTACTGGACGGGGAATATCATAGGCGGCAGATAAGCATCCAATACGGCGCGGACGCATCTGCAAAGCCCGTCTGCGTGCATGTTTCAGTCCTCGCCTGGCTCTTTGAAGACTTAGCTGGGACTTGTTAAGATTTGCGGTGTTGGACAGTGTAATAGCCGAAATTGGGGTTTCACTCATTCTACATTGCTAAGGTTAACTTTAACTTTAACTTAGTCGTATCTGGTGTTTGTTCCGCCTGGCCGGAGCCCATCTGACCCAGTTCACTTATTTAGATAAATGTCATCTATGTCATAAGTTAATCTTCCTCCTTGTCTTGATGTAATCTGTTTGTGTTTTTACTATGATGTGATAACTATGTCTCCACCTATGTCTTGTGTATAAAAAGCATGTGTTCTGATTTTCATGTACCTCCGTCGACCAGGGAGAGTCACTATGTCAGGGAAAGGCGTCTATTCACTCTGGTACCAGTGAATAAACAACTCATTGATCAGACTCATTCTCTCTGCATTTTTATTGTTTAACTTGTTTTAAAGAAATCCACAACTGCAATTCTCCCGTAACAGTTGGCGTCAACGAACAGCGGCCTTCGCCCGGTCTGGGTTCTCTCCCGGCGTGAGTCAGCGTCAGGCCACCTGGATCTTCCAGCCTCTAACCTCATCTGCTTTCTGAGACGGAGGGCTGTCTCACGGGGACAAGGACCACCGGCGCAAGGTTTCCGAACCAAACATCCTACTTTGTTGTGGTGAGTGAGTCTGCATCTTTAAGTTTTTATTAGTTGTATAGGCGTTTAGAGCCCTAAAATTGTCCTATTACAATCTAATAAAAGTAAAGGGGGAAATTTAGTTTGATTTTAAAATTAATTGCAACTTGAAAACTTCTAGGAGTAATACTAAATAGTTACTAAAGCATTCCTTCTGTTTGTCTGCCGATTGCTTGATATAGCTCTGCTAAATATATTTGGTTAAATATCTGAAGGGGTAGGAATCCCGCCTTGGACCAGACTGGACAGGTAGACCTTCTTGGGGGTCAGGCTGTCGGGAAGTCCAGACGCTGAAAGGGAGTCTGGCTCACTTTTTCCACTTAACTGAGCAAGAAATCTTGATTTAAGAGTGAGCTCTGTTTAAGTTTGTGTCACATCTTAAAGAAAACGAGAGGTTGGGTTAAGAGTATAATCTATTGCAAGACCTTTGGCCTTTAAAGGGAAGGTAAGTGAGCATAGATCTCTTCGGGGAACCTTTAAAAGAGTTTTTAGCTAAAGCAGGCTAAAAATACCTCAGAGTACTTAATTTATTGAATTGAATACACTAATATTGTTATTAAGTGACACATTAACCTGGGAATTTAAAGGGACCCAGCTTAGGAAAAGTGGAGGGAACTCTTGGGGAGTTTTCGGGACGGTGGTAAAACGTCTTAAAAGATACACGCTACGCAGACGTGCGTAAAGCGGTGAAAGGTGCGCACTACCATTTTTATCTGGGAGATAAGAAATCTGGGAGATATTAAATATCTGGGAGATAAAATATCTGGGAGATAAAATGGGATCAAACCAGTCAGTGGTGGAGGAGGCCCCTACAAGCCCTCTAATTCAAGCCATGACAGACAAACACGGCAAGGAATGGATTTAAGTATTAACTGTGTGGTCCAAGAAATATAGCTTTCCTGAAGAAGGATCACTGAGCACTGATTTCTAAGAAAAATTAAAGCAAATTAAAGTTAAAAGACTTATTATAACGTAAACATTGATAACGTTAAAGAAGGAGACCTGAAAAAGAGAAAATAATAATAATAATTTATTTTTATTTTTTTTAATTGAAGGAATAGAAATTAAGCAACAGTAAAGAATTACTCTGCACACATTTGCACCCACACGTCACTCATTATCTTTGTTTTTCTTTCTGTTACAACCTCCCTCTGACTGCTGCGAGCGCCGGGCTCCAAACCACTGCACGAGGGTCAACACGCTCTGTCCAGCCTTGTGGACCAGACCCTGTGGACCGGACTCTGGAGAAGATCAAGCTTAATAAGACCCACACCATTGCCACACC
This sequence comes from Rhinogobius similis, assembly GCA_019453435.1. Taxonomy (NCBI): domain Eukaryota; kingdom Metazoa; phylum Chordata; class Actinopteri; order Gobiiformes; family Gobiidae; genus Rhinogobius; species Rhinogobius similis. The sequence goes on from CM033639.1 coordinate 16,460,451, forward strand.
ATTCCTCCACCAACGACCCGGATGCCCTCTTGGGCTACAAGCTGCACTAAGCTGGGCACAAATGAAACGGACTGCCATTATCTCAATGACATCGCCCAAACAAATCATTGCATATTGGACAATAAAGCTAACACGGGTGGATGAGTGCCACCTCAAAGAAGATTTAGTTCAAAGACAATGACTGATGTTGCAAAAGAAAGTTGCTGAGAAAGTCACATCTGAGAGACATTGTTTACAAAGCCACTATCAGGACCCAAAGAAAACAAAGCTGGCAAAGGAGAATCGGCCAAAACAAAACCACTATGGAGTTTTGATTCGTACTTTGCGAAATTTCACACAATATGGACCTAACTGTGGAGGTGCTCCTGCAGGGCATGGACGTGGGAGAAGATAAACATCTGAAGCTACTGCTTAAAGGCAGTGAAGAGGACACTGAACAGAGTCTGGGCCTTCAGCGTGACCCTCTGACAGCAGCAGTGGTGGAGCAGAGCCCGGCCGTGCAGCAGACAGACAAAAAGGAGAGGTAACATCACACAGCATTAGAACTTTAAAAGCCTTTTTTAATGGAGAATAAATTTCCTGAAAATCAGTCACGTCATCAGCAGCACATACACAGCACATGCTCTCGCAACGAAGAAATGCTTTGCACTGATTCACTTTAAGAATAGCACACGATGCATTTTGATATGTCTGATCGTCTTATCGTAAAAGTTTTTGGTCTCCGTATAAACGCAGTTCAAACCTGCTCACAGCTTAGACTGAGTGACATAATGAATATAGAGCTACATCTAAGAAGAAATAAATAGCTATATTAAAAGAGAAATATAGAGCTTTGTTTTGCAACTGAATATTGTTTGGTTTGTTTGAGTATGTTGTTTTTTTTTATGGCTAAGATCTTTTTGCGCACATTTTGTTTTGACAAGAAGTTTAGGCGGAAACCCTGCAGGACTTTAATAGGATCTGGTTTTGCTCCTGTTTTTCGATTTTGAATTTTTGGTTGAAATGAGCTCATCTTTTTTTTCCTGTAACAAACAGTGGTTTTATGGAAATTTTAATGGATTTGATGTTTTCGAAAGAGTTAAAACCTCCCCAAAGTTACATTTTGGAGGTTCCAAATTGTCTAACATAACATTTTGATTATAAGAATTAGGTTGATACGGTTTTCTTTTTTTCCTTCACGGGACCCTGGCCAGTTTTAGTCATGTGCCTGTGAACTAGAAAAAACTTGACTCCTCACAGGCCACAGACTAAACAGAGATAAAGGTGGCAGCTGTGAGAGAGGTCATCACAGCAGATTCAAACACAATACTGACATTGGAGTATTTAAAGTATTGAAAAAAAAGAGACATAGTAAATTTACAATTATGTTACTATTGCATGCACAACTAATATTTTCTTGTGTGAGCGCTCTTATTTCCTGTACAGGCCCCCGCTGTCGATCCTTGACCCCGTTCCTTTTCACCGCCTGCTCTGCCTCCGCTCTCTGACCATCGACTGGACCCAGCTGAGGCCACAACGGGAAGTACTGATTATTTAAAGCTTAAATCTTAAGTACGACCAGCCATGGAGCTGGTTTACCTCAATAGTATTTAAACTTATTACATGTTCTAGAGTCGTTTTAAGTTGAACTATTTTACAAAATTCATGCAAGCTCTTGGAATATATTTCACATAAGCAAATTCAACATTTTAGATGATTAAATAGCTTAATTAATTAAAACAAATAAATAGATAAAAGAAATTGAGATCTGCCAAATGCTGAATAAGAAACAAAGATGAGGACATGGTTTTAAAATAAGACATCCCAAATAAATTAATGAATGCCTTTACTTTGTTTGTTAAAAGTCAATCCATAACTTGTAAAAGAGGCAGGAACACCCCCTTTCAAAAATTGTTTGCAAAAATAAAACATTAAATGGCATTGTTTACCAGGCCCTCCAGGTCATTTCATATATTTATTTAGTTCAAACTAAGATTGCAGATCCCAAAGTGTTTTCTGTGTGGTTGGTGCTTTAGCGCATGATGGTGATTTTTGTGTTCCTTCTGAGACTTTTTGCAGAGAAAACTGAGGTGCCACACAGCGACAGAGATCAAATGTGGATGGAGAAGCTCCAGGCACAGCGGCTCAGAGAGAGGCGGGGGCAGACGGAGGGGATGAGGAGGTCAAGGAGCAGCGGGAGGACATCGCGAACGGTTCGGCTGACGCAAAGGATACAAATGAAAACTGCAAGGAGTATCACCCAAAACCAGGTGACGTAAAAAACATACACAGGTCAGTTATAGATGTGGACATTGGTGGTGTTGAATTTTAAAAAATAAATAATTGGGGGACAAACAAATAGGGAAAAAATGAACCAATAAACTCAACAGCGTGTCTATAACAAAAAGCGATATCAAAATGATAACAAACTAGGAAAACTCAGCTGGTGTAAACTCAATTTTGGAGAGCTCCTTAGATTATTACAGATTGAGAGTAGGGTTGATGAAAAGTCATCAAGTCTAAAGGATTTATTACACTTGTTGCAACAAGAGAGAAATAACACATTTTATTATATAACAGTCTATGTTTTGGGGAATGTGATCACAGACAGGACACTTCCTGTACCCACACAGTCACAAAAATGTGGTTTTAATATGACGTCATTTTAAAGGTTGTGCACAACTCAAACTATGAACATGTGACATTTTTGGACTTGACGAGTAAAGCTCTTGGACTAAAGAAGCTTCACTAACGTCTGTTTGTGTGAATGTGTATGAATGAATTAACCACTTTCTACTTTGCTTTGATTATGGACTTACGCATTTTTTGAAGTTTTTATAGATTTCTTTTGGCATAACTAAGACAAAGGTTATTTTAATCTCAAATTTACAGGTTTCAGCAGATGACCCAAAGGAGCACATACATCCAAACAGAGTGGATCTGTGTGTACAATGCAACAAACAATTATGAAATCTAATACTTTAAATGTGTGTCTAATTTTTGATTATTTTTCTTCTCAGGTTGGTAATGATAATTTTTGCGGAGACTGACACAGTACAGGTGGCATTTATGCACGGAGGACCTGAGCCCAAACAGGGGCTGGTGTAACAGTCTGTGTGCTATTTGTGATGTTTCCTATTTACCAGAAACAACTATGGACCAAGAAGATAAACCAGTCGAAGCTGGTTGATTGTAATGCATGAAATTATTCCTCCACAGGTATCTTGGCAGAAGATGAAAATGTATGTTTTGATTTTTGTTTTGTTTTTCAAAAAAGGCTATGATATAATTAGACAAAATTTCAGAATATATATATTTTCATTAAAGATATTAAAGACATTCATATGTGATCTTTGATTTGAATTTGATTCAGAAAAGGCCCATTGAAATAATATATATATATAAATCGAATTATAATACTAAGGTATGAGTGTGGCAATTAATATTTAAAATAAAATATTGTTAAAAGAATAGTAATAGGAAAAGAAAAACTAGACAAGAGAAGGTTTTTTAACGCACATTTTCCATATTTGGTCTATTGATATGAATTAAGTTTTGTGTTTAGTTTGTCTGCTCTGAGCCTTTAATTAAGTCGCCTGTAGCTGGTGCACTTATGGCTCTGCCCAGCCACACTCAGGCCAACTTAGCTTTTGTTTGACCTGGTGGGACGGTAGTCACGTTTTCGCTTTTCTTTTGCTCAGGTTTAGCTGGGGATGGGTTTGTCCTTAGGTTGGTAGTGGTGTTGGTACTGGCTCCTACGGCCCTGTACAGGGTTGGCCCGGTGTCACATCATCTGTTTGTTCTTTTCGGCCGGCCCATCAGGTCCACCTTTCTGTTCATTCCTTTGTTTTATATTATTTTCTCCTTTTGGGAAAGGGAGGGCAAATTTAACTAGCGGCACTCACAGGAAAAAAAGGGGGGAGTGCACTTTGTTTTTGTTTCTGTACAGGTCAAAACACGGCTGAAGCTGCAGAGCTGGAGCTAGACCTGGTTTTGAACATAGGAGGCGACGCTGATTGACACCCGACATCGCTGTGGGACAGCCGAGGGGGCACATGGACCCAACGCTCACGAAACAAAACAACTTCCTGAGCCGCACGGGCGTGTGGGGAGACAGCTCCCACCGCTGGAACCACATCTGCTCTTCCCCTGGAAGGGGGGAGGAGAGAACTCAGAGTAAGCAACCCACTGCTGGAGGACCAGGGTGAGCTTATGGTGAAGAAATTGAATCTCCAGATTTAGATTTTCATGTGTGCCTTATTTCTGACAGTTTTGATAATATGGTTAAGTTTGATGCCTGGTTTCATTTACTCAAATAAACATGGCGTGAAACGAAGCACCTGTAGTCTGACTTCTGACGAGACGGCCTGGTTAGAAGCATTAACTAAGTCTTACAACCACTCGACTGTCCACACTTTAAATTACTGGTATCAATATGTAAAGAGTCATAATTGATCTGATCGTCATCTGTGTACATGTTTGACCATAGCTACAGCAGCAGCATAGAATCTTGCCACACATTGGACCCTGGTTTAAAGTTCCGACAATGCCGGTCGTGAACCTTGATTTGGGCGGTTCACATCAAGCCCGGTTCTAAGTTTTTTTAATTTGTTGCTGACATTTATTGTTCTGTGAATATGTTTTTCTGTGTGGATATCAGATGTGTGGATGTCTTCCGGTGGGTTGGGCTGGATGTGCGGCCGTGGTCCCCTCGGAGCATTCATACATCATATTTCCACACCCACACTCTGATCAAAGACATTGAACCCAAATTGGCTCCACATGACCTGATTTGGGGTTCTGTTGTGCCAGACGACCACAACCTCTGGACTTCAGGTGAAATGGTCAGGCTGGCCCTATTCCCAGCATGGGGATAGGCAAGTTAATGTTAAGGGTTTAAACTCTCAGTTAAGTGTTCTCATCATTTGTTAATAACACTCTCTCTGTTTTAGCCTCTACGAGGGAGGAGGTAACATGCCTTACGCTCTGTGGCTCCTCAAAATCGCCTGGTGTTAGATCAGATCATCACTAGCCAAGGGGGGGTCTGTCAGACCTTGGGGAGCACCTGTTGGACCTACAGACCTGCTAATGATAAAGGGGGTGGCGATAGCACGGGCATAGCTAATCTCACTAAATTACGAGACCTGATGGAGGGTGAGACTGCGAAGGGCTAGTCGCTGTTCACTCTCGATTGGTTTCTCTCATCCTGGAAAGAGTTGTTGATAAATATTGCATTCTTCTTTATCTTAGTTTCCTGTCTTGTTCCCTGCATTCTTAGAATGGTGAATAATCTAGTTTCTTCCCAGTTTTTGTTTCTGCAGAACCGAGCAGAGGCCATGAGCCTGACAGTTAACTGGGACTTGTCTGGTGAATTTGACCTGGACTTGGACAGAACTGGACTATGAGGCTTGGGTTGATTTCAACATGTTTATTCGAAGGCATCATTACATTTTGGGTGTTTTAAGTTTTGACTACAGGTTGATTAACTTGATTGTTTGACACATGAATGAATAAAGATATGTTATTCTAATGATTTAATTGATTACAGATTTTTGGGTGTAACAGTAAAATGCTTTTATCTGTGACATGGGGTGGACTGTAATAGCCGAAATTGGGGTTTCACTCATTCTACATTGCTAAGGTTAACTTTAACTTTAACTTAGTCGTATCTGGTGTTTGTTCCGCCTGGCCGGAGCCCATCTGACCCAGTTCACTTATTTAGATAAATGTCATCTATGTCATAAGTTAATCTTCCTCCTTGTCTTGATGTAATCTGTTTGTGTTTTTACTATGATGTGATAACTATGTCTCCACCTATGTCTTGTGTATAAAAAGCATGTGTTCTGATTTTCATGTACCTCCGTCGACCAGGGAGAGTCACTATGTCAGGGAAAGGCGTCTATTCACTCTGGTACCAGTGAATAAACAACTCATTGATCAGACTCATTCTCTCTGCATTTTTATTGTTTAACTTGTTTTAAAGAAATCCACAACTGCAATTCTCCCGTAACAGACAGCCCCCCGCGGTCCTTGGACTCGCATGCGGAGATCAGAACAGACCCCCGCTGAAGACGTGCACCTATACATTTATACATGCTTCACACAAAGTACTCACGAGGTCCAACTGAAAAGGATGTAATGTGCCAATGGTGCGGGTTTTTTTAAATGCAAATGGTGCAGTTATATTTTCACATATGTGCTTAAGGAAAAGAACATGGAATTCAGTTGTGCTTACGAAAGCATTAGGTGGAGATCATATGATACCACAACATTCTCTAAAACTGAACAGAAATCTATGGTAGAATTTTCTTGAGCAATAGATTTATGGCTCATATCTGTGTAATCCACATGACACAAAAACTGGCACAAGTTTAACACACTTTTTGTCAACGAAAATGAAAAAGTGAGACAGTGGGGCCAATATCCAACCCCACAGACATGATTATAGTCTGTTAATCTTTAAACCATGAGATTAAAATTGTGTATGGAGCTAATCGCAAACACGTTTTGATTCAACATAGGAACATAGGAAGGTTCAACATAAATCAATCAATCAATCAACGTTAATTTATCTGACCTTCTATAACAGTGTTGTTCAACCTTTTTTGAGTTGTGGCACACGTTTAAACGTTTAAAAGCTACCACGGCACTTCACCTACCATTAAAATATTACCAAATCAGACCATTTAGTTAAAAATATTGTATACGATGAGGCAAATAATGTCTGTGGCACTGTCTAGTTCTTTACATTTGGTAATAGTGATGGTTTTTTGGTGAAAATGTTGCTCAGGACACTCCAAAAAGGTCAATTAGTTCATTAAATACACATTTGTGAATCAAACTGGACATTTTCTCAAGGCACATCTGGCAAAACCTGACGGCGCACTAGTGTTCCCCGGCACACTGGTTGAAAATCAAGGTTCTATAACACTCAAAGTGAGGATGAATAAATACGATTTGAGCCAAAGCTGCTGATGGTGCACATAACATCAATTTGGATGTTTCTTTCAAAAACAGTGAAGCTCTCATTGAGTTATTAAGACCCTTGTCCTCCGTCATTAATTATGACACAAGGCTCGAAGCTATAGCATGCTTGCTTCAGAATTGTTAATGGAAGCGTCATTATCAGAGCTGGAATGATCTTACAGACTCAGACTTTTTTTAATGAGCGAGCTGCCAGTGGTGGAATGGATCAGGGCGTTGCACATGTGCGGTTGTTGCCATTGTTGAGTCCAGCCCTCAACGTTTGACGACTGTCTATACCCCCTCTCCCCCTTTTCATGTTGTCAAATAAAGCCTTTGAGACAAAAAAACAATGTGTTAGATGGATAGACTTCATTTTGAACTCTTCGTAGTATAATAGCTATTGTCAACATGATGTAAAAAGATAAATGCTATAAGATAACTTGGGTGAAATGTTCCAAAACTGCACTAATTCCCATTTGGAACAAGCCCAGCCAATTTTCTTGCATTGCACATAAATAAATAAATAAGCTGCACTAAATTGCCTTACAATAGAACTCTACAATTAATCACATTTTAATCGAAACAGAGTCTTATAGTCAAAGATCACCTTTTTAAGCAAGAGGTCCACAGCAAAACCTCAGTAAATGATTAAGAGCAGAAGTCAGATGTATGAGATAATAATTTGACATTTTTATTAATTAAAAGTCTGTAGTTTATGTTCTGGAAAATAGCATTATTTGTTTTTAATGTTACGAATCAAATTGAAAATCAAGATCACTCAACATGAGAGAAAAAAAGGCAATTGATTAACCAAGCATGTGCAGAATCTGACCTCACGAAACGACAGCTAATTTAAAAACTGAATGCCAAATGAGACAACAGTATATACCAGGGCTGCAACTTACGATTATTTTCATTATCGATTAGTCTAGCGATTATTCCTTCGATTAATCGATCAGTTAGAGCACGAAAGACCCTTGAATATGAGAATTTTACTCAATTTTACCCAGATAAAGCTGAACTGAAGGCGACTGATGACATTTTGGTGGAGAATATTTACAGATGAACAACTATTTTAATCAACAACACACAATTTACATGTCCCCTGTATGGTTTTTTGTGTCATTCTTGCTCTGTCAAAATAATAAAACCTGTTCTTTCAGCACAGATAACGTTTTGGAGTTTATGTGTTGACCACTTAACGATTACTCGATTATTTAACTAATTGACAACCATTTCTATAATCAATCAGTTGCGATGAACTGATTAACTTGTTGCAGCCCTCGTGTATATATCAAATTTAAAAACTCCAGGTATATTGTGATGAACCGGTTTAAAAGCCCTTGTGGAAAATACATGTCCTTTAGGCTGTGACTCCTCGCCTGTCGCCGGATGAGAGGATGAGGTTGAGGAGGTCTGACAGGAGCAGAGCACACTTATGTTTTATCATGGACCCCATCAGGAGCTCTGCGCCTACATGACATGGACCTTTCCACTCTGTCAGCCGCGCCGCCGCTCAAGGCTGATGATGCACTCTAAGTGATAGGTGTCGGGAAAGAGAAGCCAATGTTCTCCCTGGATCAAAGTTGGATGCTAAAATAGGACGTGTATTTTTCATTTACAGCCAATACTACAGCAACAATCACTACAATCAGCAGTCCAGCCCAGTGTTGCACAATACATTTCTACCTTGAGTTTGATACTAAGGGAAAAGCTTGATACTCAATACAGATTCCTTTTTTTTAGACAAAAGAATGTAACGTTCTACACAAAATATTAAGAAAAATCAAATTGTAGACAATTGGTTTAGACCTGTTGTAGTCCTGGTTTAGTTCTGGTTTAGACCTGTTGTAGTCCTGGTTTAGATCTGATTTAGTCCTGGTTTATACCTGGTTTAGTTCTGGTTTAGACCTGTTTTAGTCCGGGTTTATATCTGTTTTAGACCTGGTTTAGGTCTGGTTTAGACTCGTTTTAGTCCTGGTTTAGTTCTGGTTTAGACCTGTTTTAGTCCTGGTTTATACCTGTTTTGGACCTGGTTTAGTCCTGGTTTAGTTCTGGTTTAGACCTGTTTTAGTCCTGGTTTAGTCCTGGTTTAGACCCGTTTTAGTCCTGTTTTAGTCCTGGTTTATACCTGTTTTGGACCTGGTTTAGTCCTGGTTTAGATCTGGTTTAGTCCTGGTTTAGACCCACTTTAGTCCTAGTTTATACCTGTTTTAGACCTGGTTTAGGCCTGATTTAGTTCTGCAGATGTTGTTAAAGCTTTTCGTATAACTTTTTTTTTTTCATATTTCAAAAGTGTTGGACACGTTTCTGACCCCAAGAACAAAGTCATCCAAAAATCTGACAGGAAAAGCCCTGGAATAGAGTAATAATTGAAATCACAATAATATATTTGATTAATTGCACATCCCTAATACAATGTCCAAATTATATCTAACCCTGCTTTTCAACGTTCAGTGGACTGCGGTCTTTCACAGTTGTTAATGTATCGTCTCAATATATTTTTTGCTGTATCCCATTAATGATAGTCAGACTATGTTGTATGTCAGTCCAACAGATACGTGTTAAAACAGGTCTTTTAACGCAGAAGTCAAGGTTTAATTATCAGACAAATGTGAAATGTGAGTCAAATGTGAATCTCAAACCTGCAGAAATATCATTTTATACTCTTGGTAGATTACAACATAACTGTTTTTCAATTTTATGTTTAATCAGCTCAGCTTCAAAACATTCACATTATTGTCTAAATTTCAATGAATTGCACATATTTCTATTAAAAGGAAGGAACTGAAATGGCGCAACAGATATGTTTTTGCGCTAACAATTAGTAATTTTCAACGCTTTTACACCACAAATCTATTTAAAAACTCAAAGCGCAGAACGATGAACTAAAATGTTGCCCATGGTTCGTCAACCCATGTGACTAACCAGCCCATTTAAGAACATTTACCACCTTTTATTAACACGCCCACAAGGCAAAGCCACCACAGCGCCGCTTTTAAACGGAGAATACAAAAGCACATCCATAGGGGCAGCCTGTAGCGTCTTAAACTCTTACATAACACCAGCTCCACTCTCAGCACAGTAACAGAAAAAAGAAAAGTCTCTGGGCAAACACTGGCAGTCAGATTGAAATCTAAGCTCTCTAATAGAGCATTAACTATTCATGCAGCGCCTCGCCAATCAAACGGCTGCGGGGTTAGCAAAGACAATCCGCCCGTGAAAGAAAGGGCCAGTATGCAAAACCAACACGTCTTGTATATGTGACTTCTTTTATAGCGTGTCACCCTTTCACGGCGGCGACACATCCAGGCAGTGTCATTTACCGCCATTAATTATTCATACGAGCGCATCTTATTCCATATCATTCTTCGTCTGAAGCCTGTCACGTTCACCGTCGGCTTTTATATCACAAATTCGTGTAAGATATTCGCAGATAATGTTGAACAACTTTCTCTATTTGGACACCTCGCTGGATATTTAATGCCGTGTTTCATTAAAGTGGACGTACAGTGCATTTTTGGGACTTTAATTTGATTTTACGACATGCTTTTTGTCGCCTTGAGATACATATTTCACATTGTAAAGTAAAATAATGTCTACATTTGGATAACACTCCTCTGTTTCCAATGAAGTATTTAGGCGTCTGAGCACTCTCTGCCGTCAGTAATGGAAATGAACAATGGAAAAAATAAATAAATGCAGCTCTTAGGCAACGTGATCGCTATGCTAATAGAACCTTGCGCTTGTTGAGAACACAATTTGATCCCAGAACGAGTCCGGTGATGCTTTATGGACTTAAAAACAGAGTAAAAGTCCAAAATTTGACCTGTGGTGCAAAAAAGCAGGACAATTTAAACTGAGTGATCTGTGAGACTTGGAGAAGGTGAGCTCGTAAATAGGATGGATGAAACAAGCATAAATTAAGCAAGTAAGGAATGCAATAATTAATTAAAGTCTATATGATATGCTATTTTGTTTAAAGCAGTGGTTCTTAAACTAGGGGTCGGGACCCCAATGGGGGTCGTGAAATGATTTCCAGGGGTCCCCAGATGATGGAGAACAACTGATACAATAGTCTTAAACAAGGCTTGACCCCCTTCAAATGCAGTGGTAAATGTAGAGTCCTATTTGTCGGCCTATTAAAGTCATTTTACTAGGTCTGTAATCTCAAAATAAAATCATACATTAGATATAAAGCTAATTTATCACTTCGTGTGTCACCTATCTTTTGTGTTTGGGGTCGCGAATGTGAACTATTGTTATTTTGGGGGTCGTGACTGAAAAAGTTTGAGAACCACTGGTTTAAAGCAATAGCTACTTGTGGCAATTATTTATACTAGTTTTACATCTGTGAAGTTGCAGTTTGGGAAGAAATTTGGAAAATAAAACATAAAAATGACAAGAAGTAGAGATGCCTTCTAAAATGGAATCCCTCTGTGATGTCATCAAAAAGCGACGTGCCACACTTGACACACAACTGGCCACATTTTTTGCCAGCTTAAACGGGCATTCAACAAATTTGAGTTGTTTATCAGGTATTATTGTTTGTCAAATCATTATTGTGTAATTTATATGGACAGCCTGGTTGCTAGGTAACTGTTGTGTCCAATCAGGAGGTAACATTATAAACATGAAAGCTGTCAAACTGGGGACAAATGGGCAAAATGTTTAGTCAAATTTAAAATATAATCATGTTCACTACATATTAGCGAAATGTAAACTTGTCATACAGACTTTAAACATCATACTTTCAAGGACACAATTAGCAAATCGCAAAAGCTGCTATAATTTATGCAACGCTATTTCTGCTACAAACAACACATTACCCTATTTTTTAATATTGCATGCCCCGGTTAGACCACTAAGGTCCGCTGATAAGCTGCTCCTGGACTGTTCCATGTCCAGGCTGAAGTCCAGGGGCGACAGAGCCTTTTCAGTCGCCGGCCCCAGGCTGTGGAATGCTCTTCCATACAATATAAGAGCGGCCAGCTCGATTCTGAGCTTTAAATCGCTTTTAAAAACATACCTCTTTGCGCTGGCTTTTAATTCAAATTGACCTGAGCACTTTTATATATTGTATAAATGCTTGTGTTTTTTAAACATTGTGTCCAGGAATCTTTGTGTTTTTAATATTGTGTTGTTTTATTGTTGTTGTCCAGCACTTTGGGATAATGTCTTATTATTGTATAAGGTGCTTTATAAATAAAGATGACCTATTTAAAGGGCCTATGACAGGTTGAAGTACTAATTTTACTAAAACACAATTAAGATAATTATATTCAACATTCTGCTAAAAAGAAAACCATTTTATCCCAGTTTGGCAGTTTTTTTTTTAGGTTTAAATGTTCACTTCCTGGTTGTAAATCATGACATCACACTGGGGAATTCTGTAACTGTTGCCTAGAAACCATGTTGTACACTGGGTGAAAACTCCTCAAATGTCACAGAAATTATTATTTGACAAATAAAAACCCATAGGAACACCTTTATTTTGATGAATTAATGTTTAAAGGGTCAGAAAAATGTGTTTGTTGATTGTAAATTGTCCCTGGTGTGTCTCCCTAGTGTGACGTCATCGTGTTTTGGAACTCTGCTCTACTTCCTGTAAAGTTCAACATATCTTTCAACTTTTCTTCACAAACTGACTCTTGATTTGGGTAAAACTATCATTTATATTCACAACAGGTTTTATTCCACCACATAAGGTCAAAACTAGAAAATCATATGCACTTTAAGTTTGCAAAATATACTTTATAAACATGTTCTGAAATGCACTGGAACCTTGTGTTTGTTTTGCAGCTTATCTTTAAGTCTTCTGTCAAATGTTAATGCTTATGGATCTGAATTTAACAGAATAGATTAATAAAGATAAATCACAAATCGAATCGCAACTCCAAAAATAGGAATCAGATGTTGTTTTCGAAATCTTTCAGCCCCGCTATAACTCTCCTCACCATTCGCTGCGTTTTACAATGCATAATTCAACATGCCCAAACGCATTACTATGAAATACATTATGTTTACCAAGTCCTTTCTCTTGGCAGCAGTTATTGTTGCTGGCGGTGAGGCGAGATGAATCAAAGGAAGGAATAATTTCTTCCTTTCAAAACATCACAACATAAAGAGTGTCCACTGTTATGTGATAATGCAATAGAAAGAGCAAAAATGGGGTTTGGACACTTTCATTTCACAGATAGATTTCCTATAATAAACAGCAATTATTGTTGTTTGGACATTGCGTGAAAAAAAACAAAAAAAAAAAAAAAACAGGTACAAATTTGAGATTTTTGCATTGAACAGTGTTAAAAGCCTCCAACTGTACATTTTAGCCCTAAAAGTATTGCATTCACAACATTTCAAAAGCCAAAGGACGGCTGTCTGAGTGTTTAGTGACAGCATGAGGCAATTCGGGAAAAAAAGAAAATAATAATAAAAAGGTAACTCTTTACTATACAGAACACATTATAGTTGCTAACTAAGTGGAAATTGGTACACTAGTTAGTGTTTAATCAACTAATCTGTATTTATAAAACACTTACTAATGCTTCAAGTGCGTATGCCAGATTTGTATGTTTTTTACTTCATTCAGTTTATTAATACCTCTTGTAAATATAAATAATTGTTCTACACCAATCAGGCAGCTATTTGTGGAGAAAAGTTGAAAAATATGTCAACAATTGCAGGAAGTAAACAAACTGATGACATCACACTTGGGAGACAAAGATTATGCATAATTTACGCAACATAAATGACCCTTTTATACATTGATTCAAGGTGTTCACAAGTATTTTACTTTGTCAAATGAAAAAAAAAAAAAATCCGTGACATTAGAGGAATTTAGCTGCATTGTACTGGATTGTTTCTCGGTAATTTCCTAGTGTGATGTCATCATTTACAACCAGGAAGTAAAATTAAAAACCTAAAAAAAAAAAGCTAAATAGCATTTTGGCAGATTATAGCAAAATATGAGCATTTCCCTTTGCTGTCACTGGGCAGGTTGATGTTGCAATCTAGAAAAACTGAAAGGTAGATGGATACTTGACCTTAACATCATACATTTAATTCATCATACTTACATATTTCATTTAATATCAGCGCATAACCCACCCTGAGCTCAAGTGCTACTTAAATCCTGATGTAATTAACACTTAATGCCTTTCACTATAAATTTGTCTTTAATGTAGACCTTAAACATGACCTAAATACACTAAAACGTGGCCATGAACATGAACATCATGAACACCAACATAACTGGTAGTACTTAAAGTGTGTATGACAGGTTGAACTACTCATTTAACTTAAATCCAGTTCAGACAAATATATTTCAAATTTTGCTAAAATGCTTTATACATTTTTTTTTTGCTTTAGCAATTTTTGAGGTTTTTTGTTTTACTTCCTGGTTGTAAATGATGACATCACACTAAGAAATTACCATAGCAACCACACTGTAAACTGGGCCAAATTCATCTATTGTCACAGATTTTTCTTTAATTTACAAATAAAAATACATGTGAACACCTTTTTTGGTTGAATTAATGAATAATGGCGAAAAAAATAAGTCTCTTTTGTGTAAATTATGCATAATCTTTGTCTCCCTAGTGTGATGTCATCAGTTTGTTTGCTTCCTGTAACTTTCTACAGATTTTTCAACTTTTCTCCACAAACGGCCACTTGATTGTTGTGAAACTATCATTTATATTTGCAACAGCTATTAATACACCAAATAAAGACAAAAGTAGAAAATAGTTAAAACCTGTCATACGCACTTTAAGATTGTTTGTTTCAAAAGTGTCAAATGTAGTGATCTTGATAAAGAATTGTTCTGACTTTGGTCAAAAGAAGCGACAGGATAACTCATCTCATTTTCTTATTTATATATTTTTGTCAAAACTCAGTCTTTCACACACATTCTGTATGCAGGATGTCACTATCAGGTGCTTTCAAACCCCAATGATGGTACTGTACTTTTTAGACCAGTTCAGTTCAACTACAGTGAAGAAAAAGTAAAAGTATCCACTGTGAACTTAACTTGTGGGCAGGGCACCTGTGGTAAATATTTATCATAGTTTTACATCCGTGAAGTTGCAGTTTGTAAAAAAATGTTGATGAATAAAGTTTAAAATGACAGGAAGTAGTGCTGAATTCTAAAATGGAATCCCTCTGTGATGTCATCAAAAAGCGACGTGCCATTGAAACCGACAACTTTCTAACAGTTTAAAAAGTAGAAATAAACCAGGACTAAACCAGGTCTAAACCAGGCTTAAACCAAGTTTTGGTAGATGGGCTGGGGGCCGGATCATCCCTTGGACGGCCTGATTTGGCCCCAGGGCCTGAAGTTGAATAGCCCTTCTTTAAACGGTCATTCAGCAAAATAAAGGTGTTATCAGGTATTATTTATTATCAATTCATAACTTTTCTGTAATTTTTTTATGGATTTTGGCCCTTGTTTAGGGTCTGGTTGCTGTGGTAACAGTTGTGGAATTCCCTCTATTTATGTCATATTTGCTGCTCATATCCAACCAGGAAGTAACTTTACAAACTTAACTGTCAAACTGGGGCAAAATGTTTAATAAAATCCTAAATATAATCTAACCCTAAAATTTGTAGTCTCACCTGTCATGTGCATTTTAAGTGACCTAAAGGGATCGCTTGGGTTGCTATTCCTTGTACTTATCGCGTTCCATCACTGCTCCTTACTGACGTCTTGCCTCTTATTCATCGAAGACTTGCGCTGTAACAATTTTAGCTGAACTTTTCCGAGTGTACCCGCTAACCCCATCTGCAATTTGTCCATTTTTTTTGCACCGTTATGCGTGGCTCTCGTCCCCTGAGACTGCCGCGTATTGAGGAAACCATCAAACATGTCAGGCAGTGTGCTGAACTATAGCTTTGTCTTTGCCAGAAACCTTGACAGATATCTATGTCCGTAACAGTAAAACCGTTGCAAAAAAAAACAAAAAAAATCTTTATTGGAGTCACTTTAACTGGACACCGGGCCATAAGGATCAGATACAGAGGAATAACAACAGCAGAGCATCGTCAATAACACTGAATCTTTCCATCTTAAATGACAGAAAACAGCCGTCTATGTATCTATTACCGCGCTACAAGAAGTATACGCCGTCTTTCAGCATAAAACTGTTGAGTGCAATCTAATTCGGTGACTTGCTGACAGCGGCCGTGACACTTTGTTGTTGAATGTGCTTTTTTCTCTTCTTTACTGTAAATTAGAAAAGCGCGACGGAGCAGAGAGCAGAGTGGATGCGGCGAGCCTGTGTCAGCGCGTCTTTAGTGGTTTTCAAACAAGCCGTTTCGCAAACATTTGTCATTGGAACGGCGGCGCAGAGAGCAGCTATGAATAACTTCTGAGTGCGGCCCGTCGCCCCTCGCCTCCAGGTCGGGCCGGGTGACGCTGCTGCTGCCGTGGCAACAGATGGCAAGTCGATGTGGACGTTGATTAAGCGCGGTCTTGATGTGGGACGCTATCTTTTTTTTACGTTTTTATTTTGTTTTATCAAAGGTTTTGCACAGTCTGCCAGTTTGCCATGGTTTTGCTTTACCTGGAATCTTTCACAGTTTAGCTTTAAATGTAAAAAAAACAATGCCAACCAAAATTGCAACTGTTTTTTTTATGTCTGGAGTTATCAGATTATTATGTCTAGGAATGTCACAATATCAAATTTTACTGTTATGATTACTGTGAGCAAGAACAACACAATTTGACAACACAAAAATTGAAATTGACACGAGAAAAGTGACAGGTTAGAGGACACATTTCACTGAAATGTGCTGAACATAATTATATTGAAGATTTTACTGAACATTTTTCCTATTTGTCACCAGTTTGACAGATTTTGCAAAGTTTAAAATGTTATTTCCTGGTTGGCAGCAAATATGACATAGGCAGAAGTAATTCCACAACTGTTACCGAACAACCAAACTGTAAACAAGGGCCAAAATCCATAAAAATGCTACAATAGTTATGTATTTATAATAATTAAAGGACACATTCTGCTACAGTTACTTTTTTGAGCTTTTAACCCTGTTCTAACAATGTTCTGTCGTCAAAAACACACCTGAAGTAGCATTCAGCTGCATTCATGCTGTTTTGAGGTTTATTAGATAAAATTAGATTAGATTAGATTAGATTAGATTAGATTAGGTTTATTAGAAAATCCTCCCCCGTCCAAGTGTCAAAAACACTTCCTGCTGAACTTCCTGATTCTGGGTTGTATTTTCAGATTTCATACGTCATTTATCTGAGAATATTATGCTGTTTTTAAGTCCTTAAAACATCGTCAGACTCGTTCTGAGCATTTTTGTCTGTTCAGCGCTAACTTCACTTGATTGTGTGACTGGGCGCCATCTACTGGCTGGATGTACTCAGTGTCATTTCATTTCACACAGGTTGATGAATATTGGGTTTTTTTGTGAGTTTTTTTTTTTTTTTAAGGTACTCAAGAGCATGCTTAAAGGATAATAACAATATGAAAAATGCATAATATTCTTCCTTTAAAATATGATAACACCTTTATTTTATTGAATGACTGTTTAAAATAAAGAAAATTGTGTCAGTTGCTGTAAATTGTCCCTGTATTTTTGTCGCCTCTTGATGACATCACAGAGGGATTCTGGATCACAATAATAATATTTTGTGACACCCCAATACTAGCCAAACTGGTCCATTCTAATGTTTTCGGTCTGCGAAAGTAAATCTTTATTGGTGAGTGCTTTTGATGTACAGGAATTTTAAATCAAGTCTGAACAACTGTGACCTTTAAGTACAATCAAGCAATGACTGGCCCCTGTGTGGTCCATTTGTAATGATTGTTCTTTGCAATCAGGGCCATTTGATTTGTGGTCCGTGGGTTCAGGCTTACACTGGATGCCCTGTCTGACTCTCAAAGCACTGAGCTGGTCTGTGCTGTAAACACTTGACTTGTGGTTACCCTCCCACTTCCCCAAAGGTTTAAACATTTGTGTTTCTTGCACGGCTTTTCAGATTAGATTAAGTTTGGATTTTTGCATTATTGTTGCTGTTTAGGTCTCTTTTCTTTTCTTTGTTATCCTTTGGAAATAATAATAATAAAGATAAGAGAACAAAAAGGGTGGGTCCAGGATTCTGAATAAAGGAGACAGTAACAGCAGCAGAAAAGCGATAGAAATAGAATAAAAGTATATAGATTTAAGTTTACATATTGTTTGGTCCCATAGTCAGATATATTTTCCATTTGTATTATGAATGCGAGCTGTGGAAAGTTCCAGGTATGCAATTTCTAAGAAAGTCAGTAACCGATGGCAGTGGATCAGAGCGAGGAGACTTCATCTATCGTGCTCTTTCCGGCAGTAAGACCTGCTAAAAAACATGTTGCTATTCTATGCACAATTGAAGATTTAGAACATTTTTTTTCCAAAGATGGCTACTCTACCCATCTCTGGACTGGATCAATCATTTAAGGGAAATGTTAAATTCAACAAAAGTTATTAAAAGATAAAAGCAAAAACAAAAAAACAGAAGATTATGATTACTTTTGCATAATCTTTCCACAATCTCAGCTCTCGCAATCAAAAGCAGAGTCATCCTCGAGCTCTCGCTTTTCTTGGTCTTGATCCAAATGAAATGTTGCTTCCGCCGACAGGAATCGGTGCTAAGTGCTTGGGCAAATGCAGTGTGCCAGAATGTATTACCATCAGAATCAAATCTGATCACAAATTTAATGACAAAATCTCAAGCACCATTTATCCCCGGGAGCCTGGAACAAAAGCGCTCACCTCCGCATTGGAATCAGAGGATTACTCCACCTGCGCGTCATCTTTTGGGTTTAGCGTTTAATAAGATAGTAAGAGGAATTCATTTTTTTGTCGTGCATTTGTAGTTTAAGGTGACTTTTGCTTAAAGGTACGAGCAATAACACACAGCACCCTCTATTAGAAAGTTATACAGCGTCGCTTTTGTGAAATACTGTGTACAATAGGCGAGTATTTTTGATCAAGAAATAGAGCCACACCTGACTAGAAATGTAGCAGAGACAGTAGCGGTATTAGACGTGTAAGAAAGAACAAAAACTTGCAGTGTAATCTTCCAAATTAGGATAACATTTCTGCATTTGTGTGTGTGGTTTTTTGGGGGTTATTTTACGGTTCAAGACGTTTCCAGATATATTTCAGCACAATTAGCATCGGCAGAATATCACCATCAACACGGGCTTTTAAAACAAGCTGAGCAGAGCATTTGTACTGTATTATTTTATTTTAGCTGGTTTTTGCATGCTCTGTATTGCGTTTTATATTGCACTTTGTACAGCACTTTGGGCCATTGTGGTTGTTTTTAAATGTGCTTTATAAATAAACTTGACTTGGATCAGAATAAAAATTAGGACTGCAACAAGTTAATCGATTAATCCCAACTAATCGCTTAAACCAGGCATGTCCAAACTCAGGCCCGGGGGCCAAATGCGGCCCTCAGACCAATTTTTCTCGGCCCTTAGGCTTCATGGTGAACTGGCCCACATTGTCCTGAGAAGTACTATTTACACACATTTCAGATTTTCTACAATTCCAACCTAAATAACTAACATTTTGGTGCAATACAGAGCTGATATTAAGGCAATGAGACTGAATGTAGATGTGGTGGTGCTTAAAACATCAGATAAATGCAGCTTTTTTCAATGTTTCATGATTGATTTGTGGCCCTCCGCTTGATCTATATTTCAATATGTGGCCCTCGATGGAAAAAGTTTGGACACCCCTGGCTTATATAAATAGTTATGAATTACAAAAATAATGAAAAGCATTAAGTTGGATAGATTTTCTGTTGATGTAATGAATACAGTATTACCAGGTAACAGGGAAGAGAACGTTTTAAGTTATAATTAGGAAAGGGGGTGGGATTAAATAAGTTATACTATTTCCCACTCCTTTTTGAACATGTGAACCTTTGTACAGCCTCTTTTATTTTGACCTGTGCTCTTTTGATTAAGTTATTTGTGACATGACTTGTATTTGCATGTTTGAAATAAATTAATTCATTCATTCAGTCGTTGCCAACTAAATTAGTAACTGAATAATCATTAACTACATAGACTCCAAACCATGCCATGAGCTGAGAGAAGATGGTTTATAACGCAGATAATGCAGGAATCACACAAAAATGACCCTTTCGTTCATAAATATTCTACACCAGGACGTCCTCAAACTGTTTCACTTCGGCTTTATCAGGGTCAAATTTAGTAAAAATTTAATTTTGGGCCTTTCACATAAGTAAATATTGTCCCACTGTTGTCATGATACTAAAATTCCAAACTGGATTTCATACTACCAATTTCAAAACCACAAGGATAATTAGAAATGCTCTTTTTTCTGTCAAGGTTTTAGAAAATAGATCGACTTTTTCAACACTAAATAATTGCACTTTCTTTATTAAACATCGTAGTCTTACAGCAGTTCTGATAAAGCTCAACATCCTTCTAAAACTGTTTCAAATTTGTTTGTTTTTTTGTATCGATACTTGCTCAAATGGGTATATGTTTTGGTTTAGGTTTTAGTATTGATTAGTGTCTGGCGATATTGTCCACATTTATAGTATTGAATATAAACTATACTGTTACATTTTAAAACTTTAGACAAAAACATTTAATTTGTTCAGTTTACGAAGCATCACGGTCGCACTAGAGGAAATACAATGAGAGGTAATTGCAGCGGTATAGGCATTTCAAATGGCATTTAATGTGAACCTACGTACTGTATATTGCTACTTTTTGTTGTGAATTAATTGAGTTTTGATTGTCAGACGGAGCAGTAGGATGTATCAGTCTGCTGTCTGTCCAACGGAGCATGATTCATCCCTGGTCTTTCACACGGCTTCAGCTGCTCCAACAATTATCTTACAATACGAGTCAATGAGATGCATTTACTGTCTGAGCGGCTAAACATTAGAGTCTCGAGTGTTTAACAATATTTGACTGAAGAATTATTACACCCAACTATTGTACATATTTTCTATTAATGATTGCTGGTTCATTAACAATGTGGTCAATGAAGGGTAAGGTACTGGAAAGAAATCACATCTCCATGGACTTAAAGGTGCTGTACCTGATTGTTATTGTTTTGAAACATGAAACAGGGTGTTTTTAATATTATAAAGTACAATCTGTTTAGTCCCAGCACAGATATTATTGTAAAAGCATCTATTTGGGTCAAAATGACACCACAGCACTTTCTTTGCATCTGTTTAGAGAGTGTTTTATTCTACGTGAAGCAGGAAGTGTTCTGTTAGCATGCTAATGTTGCTAATTGTTAGCTTTTCCCAGAACGGCCACACTCGCTCTGGGCTCATCGAGGTGAATGTTTGGGATGCTGGGAGTGCGTTAGGAAAGTGAGAGATGCATGTGACTGACGTAAAGACTTTAAAATGACCTAGTTTTGTTTTTCACATTTCAAAACATTAAAAAAAATCAGGTACAGATCCTTTAACTGAAATTAGAATTCATAGAAAATTCAGCAAAAATAGTCACTGAGGCCAGTAAAAGATAAGTACAGGAAAGCAATAACGTCTCCATGGAGACTGCAGCGGATTGTCCACCGAAAACGTACACAGTTACCCTTTAAATGAGCAGTGACTTAAAGGACACATAACTGCATTTTGTGTTATGTCACTGACCTTTAAACATGCTTTTGAGTGCATTTGCTTCTGGAGCTCATGTTACAGAACATTAAACGATGTTATGTATTGAAAAGCACACTTTCCCTCATCTACTGTCTGCGGAGGGAATTACCATAGGGAAAGAAACAAAAGCTAGCATGCCCTCGGGTATGCTAATGTGCGCACCCAGTTTTAATGAAGATGATTTACAACAGAAAGACTCAAAACACGTCTGACGATGATTTATGGGCTTTAACCCTCGTGCTCTCTTTGTTTGAGCAATGCAAATTTGGTCAAAGGGCAATATACATTTTCATATCAGGAAACACATACTTATTTTATTTTTTTAAGTAGCATAAATTGTATGTTAGATGATATTTTTGACCACCCATGAAAGTTTCATAGCGATGAAATAAAAAAATAAAACAACAAATCTAGATGGGGTCAAATGGACCTGATGAAAGCGGGAAGGTTAAAACAGCACAGGACTTCTAGAAAATCTGGAACATTTGAAACAGTGTTTTGTGGGGAGAGAAGATGACCTTGTAGACATGATTAATGAAACAGGCATAAATGAAGCTAGGTATAAAAAGTCAATTTTGCATAATATGTGTTCTTTAAATGCAGAAACATACAGACATTAATTGTTTTCTCTCTGTTTATCAATGATGAGGTAAAAGAAAGTAAGGTTTAACATGTTTCTGAAGTTATTGCTGTTATGAAAGCCTGCCTCCTCGCTAATGCTGAAGGAGCAGCTCTGGTTTGACAGTGACAACGTGACGCGTCCGTTTAGCAGAGTCCGGACATGTTAATCAGTCAAAAGGCTGACGTGACACCAGACGTCCACAGGCTCTGTCAGAACAAGTGTGAACAATTCTGCAATTATTAAACGTTGCTCATTACAAAGTGCTTGCAGCGAGGAAGACATTTATAGCACAGCGGGGAGTGGAGCTGTTAATAGAAGTCAATACAAATGCCATGTTAACATTTGTTTTAGAGGTACAGTAGTTTGTTTCCGAGATGGGGTTGTGGTTTTAAACACTTGCAATGCAATTATGGATTTTCCAGGCATCCAGAACTGGTTTTAAGTTTGGTTCGTTTTGAATCGAACATCAGTTACACAAAGAGCAGCCGGTTGAAGTAGTGTGTCATTAACATTTCAGATAAAACAGAGTGCATATTTCAAAAAATATATGTAAGGCGAGACACAACAGGAAAAACTCTTTTTTGGTTTTCTTAAAATGCATTTTTCTCCCACAGAGCCATAAAGATTAGACCTTAAAGTAGCTCCTGCACACACCAATCTTTATAATCTTGGACTGAACAAGATTTTGACAAAACATACTGAAAGATTTGTTGACATTTTATTCTAAACCTGATTTATTAAAGTTTTAAGTCTAAAAATTAAAGTGAATTTTGAATTTTTTGGCCAATTTTCAAATCCAATTTACTCCAAAAATAAATTAGAAATCCAAAATCTCCTTTGTAAAGTTTTTTTTGTAATGAATATGTGTGTAAAAGTAAAATTAAACCTTGTACTGTCCATTTTTGTGAGATTTATATGTCTCAAATATGTGCAATTTTGGCAATTTTTTACACAAAAATGCCTTATTTCTATATGCAACCATTACACGATGAAAAACTTTTCTTTCTTACATTTACATGAGTAAACTACAGGAGAAGTTTCAAATGGATGTCTTTAAATTCAGGATTTTTGGTCATTTTAGAACAATTTTGCAATGAAAAATGTCAAAAATATAGAATAATGTTACAGAGTCATAAGTTATAATTGATATTCTGATGATTCTTTATATAAAAACGCATAATCAACTAAAAGAAAATGATGACTCAGAGGAACAAAATCATGACTTCCTTAAAACCCTCATAACGTGTTTGACCCGAGAACACAACGGCGAGCTTTAGTGCGACCAAACCAGTGTGAATGACCCGAAAACACGTCATTTTAACACAAGCAGACGTTTGTTTTGGCAGCGTGCGGAATCACCATATCCAGTCGCATTAATCAAGTGGTAATTACCCAGGTGCCCTTTGCTACAACAACACAGTCGCATTTCAGGACAAACGGCAGAGAAAAGGCCCACCTCTGTCTGCTGCTCCCTTTGGAGGTGAGCCACGCAAGCTTTTGGCACAGAATTAAACCCAAATATGGCTGGGCATTGTTAAATAATCAGTAATAGCGTCCTGGCCGTTGTAGGAAAGCCATTATAACAATAGGGAATTACAGAGGAATACAATATGCTACAAATGCAGAGTTTTAAAGCCCATTCACCGTCGTCCTATTTGACACGGTATTACTCTGATATCGCCCTGTGCAGCCAATCAGCTCCATTGTACGGGCTTCCTTCAGGAGTCGCACGAAACTAAGGCTTTACTCGCGATTTTACGTCAGCGAAAGGAATGAAATTGAGATAGAATAGATATACATGTAAGAAGAATGTAACAAGCATCGGTGTCGAGTTTTGATTACATTTCCTTCCATCTTTTTGAAAACATATCTGCAGGTGGACTTGGGCTAGAGAACAGACTGCCAAGATTAGTTTGTGTTTTGTGTTGACGGGTCTAAATTAGAGCTTCATGCAAGGCGCTGCAGGTGAATAAGAAGAAATCTTGAATTTGAAAGCATCCATTTGCAACTTCTCGTCTAATTCACTCACATAAATGTAAGGAAAATGTATTGTGTGTATGTAGTTTTTCCGTCGTGTAATGTTTTCATACAGAAATAAGGTATTTTATGTGTAAAAACTGACATAATTTCCCATATTTGGGACACACAAATCTGACAAAATGGACTGAACCAGGTTTAAATGTCTTTCAAAAAACTTTACAGAAGGGATTTTGGATTTCTTATTTAGTTTTTGATTAAACTAGATTGGACTGAAAATTGTCCTAAAAATGTCTATTCCGCCTTTTTTTTTATTTTATTTTTTTACTTAAAACTTTAATACGTCCGTTTTGGAATTAGATATAAAAAATCCTTCTAAGTTCTGTCAAAATCTGGTAAGTACAAAATTGTAAAGTTTGGTGCGCGTAGGAGCTACTTTAAACGGTAATCTTTACATCTCAATGAGAGAAAAATGTATTTTAAGAAAACGGCCTTTGAAGTTACAATGTCCCAGAGAAATCTATGGATGAAGTGGATTCAATGGAAGAATAAAACATTTTTAGGAGCAGATTGGACAAGTTTGTTGTTTCCACATGAAAGTCGATGTGTGGACAGAGCAAACTGACTAAAAAGAAAGAAAAAAAAAAGTTTCTTGCCTTTTGTCATTCATAAACTTAAAACCTAGATTATAGTAAAATTGTAATTATAATAAAATGATAACAATTACGAAAAGAGGGGGGCAGTTAAATACACTTTTTGACTAAGACTGAAACAAATGATTTATTTTAGTACACAGCTAGTCAGCGATTATTTCTATTGTAGATTGAGACTTAGAATAAACTAACATTTTAACTAAATAAATGTTGAAATATTGTGAATGAAGGCTTCTTTATGTGTATAATTGAAGAAAATCAGATATTGTTTATTCTTTTTTGCCATTTTTCTTTAATAATGTCACTGTCTTTGTTATAAAAGTCTTGAAGTTTGTGTTTTAGAGTCTGTTTAGTCGACGACCATCATCAATATACGACTGATATTGTATATAGTCGACTTCACTGTTATTCTACTAATTGTTGCAGCCCTGTTTTTGATGCGACCATGTCTTTTATATTAAAATAAAAACCAACAAATTGACAAAATTGAGGCTGATTTAGTTTGAAAAAGCTAGATTTATTCCTGATTTTCCTTTTTCGGTGTTTTCATTAAAAAATATAAATATGTACATTTGTATCAGATGGAAGACTTTGGTGTACGATATCATTACTGCTTCAGACAATATTGCGATATCAATACTTTTGCAATATATTGTGCAGCCCTACTATGTCGACACTGAGGAACATACTCAAGTCTTGATACCAATTTCAGTACCACAAGTTTTAGACGATAGACTGACTTTTTCAACACTAAATTAAAATACCTTCTTTGTAAAACATTTTGGTCTTATTCTACTTCAGATAAAGCTCAAGATCATTCTAAATCTGTGCACAAAAAGCAGAATTTTGTCCTGTTAAAGTGTTTTTATGTTATCGATACTTGCTCAATGAGTAGGCCTGTCTAATTCTGATCGTAGTTTTAATTCTGCATCAGTTAGTATCAAATATTCGATACTTTTGACAACCTAAAATTCAAACGTGTTGACCTTATCATCAAGACTGACCAAAGTTTTGATCACAATCGATTTTTGAGCTTATTGCCAGACTCTGAAACATTCCATAAAGCGATAACATCTCCATGGCGACAAGCAGGTGCCGAACCCCCTCCAGAAATGTTACGTAACGCACCTTGAAGGGAAGGTACATTCTGCAGCGTCTCAGCAGAGGTTATGAGTTCAATATCAAATGATACAATATTTCCTAATAGCGTTCCTTGCTTCTCACAGCTCGACAAAATTTATGGGTGGGGTCGGGTGACTTTAAATTGCCACCAGTGATTGCAATGATAGATTGTCATCACCTGCAGGAGCCAGCGGCGTCAGGATGAGGGAATGAATCGTTGTAAGTGAACAGTTTAAAATAGCTGTCACATTCAGAATTGTGTGTCTTTAATACAAGCTAATAGGACAAAAAGAAGTAAGTGAGTTGACATGACAAGTTGGATGCATTCAGTTTAGATCAGCTTGTTGAATAATCATTTCTAGAGAAGTAGCAATAATTTGGCTAATCAATTAGTCTATAGCAGGCATGTCCAAACTCAGGCTCGGGGGCCAAATGCAGCCCTCAGACCAATTTTTCTTGGCCCTTAGGCTTCCTGGTGAACTGGCCCACATTGTCCTGATAAGTTCTTTTTACAGCACATTTCAGATTTTCTACAATTCCAACCTGAAAAACTAACATTTTGGTGCAGTACAGACCTGATATTAAGGCACTGAGACTTCGCGATTGATTTGTGGCCCTCCACTTGGTCTATATTTCAATATGTGGCCCTCGATGGAAAAAGTTTGGACACCCCTGGTCTATAGCAATTATTATTTTGATTAATTGAGTATTAAGATGTAGTAACGCCGTTTGAGGACCTGGTGAAGTATATTTATGGACAATAGAGTGTTTCATCAGACATTTTCCGCATCATTTTCATGCAATTGCAGCTCCAATTGTGTCATAAAACGTCTTTTCTTGGCTCATAGCATGTTTTGGAACCTTTAGACCAGTTATTTGATCACAATATTCTTTTACTAATTGATCAGTTGCGATTAATCGATTGACTTGTTGCAGCCCTAATCGTTTCATATATGTTTGTAATGAAAATATTAATGATCGGAGAAAAAAAAAAGCGTATAAGCTTGTCAATCTTATGAGAAATTGACATCTTTTTACACTGTACATTTCTCAACATTTCTGTCTTAGCTGATGGCGTTGCATATCGGCCGGACCTGAAAGACTGACACACTTGACAAGCTCCACTTAAGCCATACTAATATTTTCTGCTCGTTTTGGACATGGCCTATCATTGCCACTTCCAGCGGCTCCACTTGCCATAAATACAGCTATTCTACGACCACTGCCGCCCAATCCAAACACCCGCTATTAGAGGATGGTGGGAACTCGGCTGTCGGTCTCATTCTCCTCTGGACCAGGTGCACTTAAAACCAACCAACTCTATGACGACATTTATGAGCTATTGACCTTTGGGGGTTGTAATACTGCATCCTAATCAGAAAATATTTTATACAAATGATTTACTAAAACTGATTCTCATACTGTTTTCATCTCCCTGAGTTCAGAAGGCCATGATTGACAACTGTTAACCAATCAGGGACAAGCATGGTCCACCCTCATCATTAAAGGGAACATATTCTGCTACGTTATTTTTGTTCCTGTGACCTTTTTTGAGCTTTTAACCATGTTCTAACAATGTTCTATCGTCAAACATGCCTGGAATAGCATTCAGCTGCATTGACGCTATTTTTAAGAATGCTAGTTGGAAAATCCTCCCCATCAAAAACACTTCCTGCTGAACTCCCTTGAGACGTTTGTTCAGATCATCGATGTCACTTATCCGAGAATCTTCTGCTGTTTTAAGTCCTTAGATCATCGCCAGACTTGTTTTGAGCGTTTTTGTCGTCTAAAAGCGTCAACATAACTAAATTCTGTATGTCGCTAGGCACCATCTGGTGGCTGGATGCACTCAGTACGTGTCATTTCACAGAGCAGAGAAATCCTCAACATCAACAGCATGTTTGAAGGATAATAACGATATGGAAAATGCATAATATGTTTCCTTTAAAAACAAACAGAAAGAAAAAAAAAATACAGAGGACTGAAAAACTTTTAGTATCACTGAAATGAACAAATCTGATGGCACGGTTCTGTTTGAGTTTGGCTCAAGTATGAACCAGGGCACATTACAGGTCAAATCTGTGAAAAGGTGAACCCGCTTACAGGGGAGCCTGTTTTTGAAAGTACATTTTCATTTCCGTTTGTGGAGGAAATGATTGCACTTCAAAAACTGCAGCCTTTGGGCTTTGCTTAGTGCATCAATTTTTCCGTTCGATTTCAATTAATTGTGTAGCTCAAGATCGTTGTGACAGTGGAAAAGTAAAATTGTGCCCTCTTTGTATTTTCTCTATCCATACTTGATCTAGCTTTGATTATTAATTAGTAGCTGATTTTTGGTACTTTTCACAACCTTAATAGCACAATTTCTGACAGCAATTCACCATCAAATGAAAATAAAGCCCTGCATTTACACAGAGACTCCTATATCTCCTCCATCGTGCAGTCTCGAGTGTGGCATTGTGCCTGATAATGTGCTATGAATTGGGGGGAAATTACCACGTTGACACATTGATGGATGCGTTGGATGAGCGCTAAAGTGGCTCAGACGACGATTACAGCGAGCATATAGACACGGTATAGTTTCACATTAACTATATTTGCAGAAGACGCGCAATCATCAACAGAAAACTCATTCTCGCCCGTAATTATTCGACTCAATTTGCCATGAATAGTTAGGCATATACTGTATACAAGCGGCGTGTTTGAGTGACAGCAAATTTGACCAGAATGCAAATGTGAGAAACGAGTGGTGCCCGAAAAGGAAAACTTGCTGAAAAATGCTGAAATCACTCTTGAAGCAGAACAGATTAATGCAAAAAACCGAAAACATCCTGATTGCCGCATCAAGTGACATAAGGTTGAAGTAAACATGAGTCACTCTCAGTCATTCAAGCTGCAGCGGAGTCTATATTTTTGAATTAAAAGGAAAAAGAAAATATGGAGAGGCCTTTTGTTCATTGACAATTGGAGGGATAGGCCTGTGAAAACTGTATTCTTATGGAATTTATCATATTTTAGTGAATAATGGCTGCGAGTACCACAAAACAAGGCCAAAGAGTACAATTCTAACAATACAAATAGACCTTTTAAAATGCTTGGTCGTCATCATTCTTGAGAGAAAATCAAGCAGACCACAATGCAGTTTTTAATGAACAATGGACATTAGATATAAAAAACTAAAACTAAAAACTAATTATGTTACGTCTTTATTAAAAAAAAGGCCACAACTGAGGGTTTTCAATGTAGCCAGTTTTTTTAATCACAAAAGCTGGAAATAACACAATTTTCTGGCCTTGAAATAATTGCATTTAATCTTCACAAAAGATATAACTACAAAGCTATGAAAATAAAATGTCTTAAACATGTCTTTAAACCAGGCTCTGATGTCACTCACATGTATCCGAGTAGATTTCATTTGCCAAAACCATCTTGATTTTTCATACGTTCTGACATTCTGTGGTGAAGCTCAGTTTCTCCATTGAAATCACATTATGTTCCACTTCACTTTTTCAGTTGCCGCCATTTTGGCTTTTAGAATGTATTTCTTTAGAAACCATTAAAGGGTCCATAATGTATACAGCAGGATCTTTGGTAGGAGGAGTCAGCTGCAGGAAAGGCCTGTGCTTCTTTAAGTTTGATGCGAAAAACAGCAGAAACCCAACCAGAAACAAGAAAAGCCAGAATAAAAAAACAAAACAAAAAAACAAATACACATGTGGCCCAGGAATTAAACCAGGAACCTTCCAACTGTAACAAGGAAGAAGGAAACATACACAAACTGCATGTCCCAAAAGCCCCGTTCACCCTTGCATGAATGTATCCAACATTTTGCCAAAATCAAGTCATGTACCAGAACTAAATCTTCCTGCACTTTTTATCTCTCAATTTCCCTGGTCAGGACAGGACTTTTATCTTTATTTATTTATCTGTATTTATCTTACAGGTAGACTGCTGACCACTGTATTGGTCCATGAGCTTTTGGACCCCCATGATTTGGTCCATAAGTGACTGATAAGAGTAAATATAACTGCAAGTATTTGACTTCAAAAGTGGATGTACCATTGGACACTCAAATTAGCAAAACAGCAGATCCAGATAGTAAATTCAAGCTCATAATATCTGCAATAACCAACAACCGAATGAATTTGTTTGTTTGTTTTTTATCAATCGTAATACATAGAAAAAGATTGGAATGTTAATAGGTGCCAACATATTATAACTCCCGAAGCAAGAAGTCGTGTTCTCCATGTGGCGTCAATAAAAACTGTGACATTCTCTTTAAAAGAAGTGGGACGAGGGACGAGGGCCTAAATGGCTGTGCAGCAAAACCAAAACAGAGACAAGTGGTCATCCAGAGTCAACAGGTTTGCAACAATATGTCCAGGAAACAAAACAGGGAAAATATACATAATTGTTCAAACTTAAAGGAGATCTACATGCGTTTTTTTCCCCGGCACTATATGGAGCTATAACATAATTACATTATCGCAGCTCTATAATCAAAATGGGACCTGGTCAAACCTGCAGAACCGCTAAGCCCCGCCTCTTCATGGTGACATTTCACTGTAACAACCAGCGGATTGTCATTTACATGTTTTTATTTTTGAAAAGTGGCTACATGACATTTAAAAGCTATTTAAGCGACAACGTACAGTATGTAAGTCTTGACGTCCCCCAGGGGTCAACACTGGGACCACCATTGTTTAATTCATAGAGTTTATTAGTGAATTTCGGCTATTAAATCCCAAATGCATCAGTTGGACTCTTATTTTCTTTTTCTAATATTCGCAAATAAGTACAGGGATATGGGCGGGGATAGGAGGCAGGTGAAAACAGGAATTTCCTGAGCATTTGTGCTTCAGTTGCAGGACAATACAGGGCAACGCAAACATGCGGGAATCAGTCAAAATACAACATCGCTTAAGATAATGATGAGGAAACGCTGCTGTGAATTAAAGCTGATTTTGCATGATATGTCCCCTTTAAGTTTATGTTCTTGAAAACTTAAATAAGCCCACAGCATACAAACTACACGTCCATCTCTGCACCGCACGGCCCCAGACAGGCTCGTTCATGAATGATACATCAAAAGAGAAAACAGCCGCAGATAGATGTATAGATGCACTATTTTTTTTTTTTTTTTTCCCTCACGGGGCTGCTGGAGGAAGATATAAGCCACAGCTGGAATATGACGAGCGCAGCCAGTCAGACAGCCTTCAGACAAGTCCCCAGGCCACAATTTCCAAACATCTCAACTCGCCGTCTTCCTATCACGCGTGTTCATCACTTTCATGTTCGCGTGTCCACCGATGCACCCGCAGCGACGGTCTGACGCTCTGCCAAGTTCCCTCCCTGTGCAGCGCAGCCATTCACCATCATCACACCACCGAGCGAGAGGCAAGGCTCAGCTGTGCCGAAACTCCACGTACGTCCAACGCACGCACACACACACGCTATACAATCTGGCCAAAAAAGCGCAAGAACGTACCTACCTACCGCAGAACCTGTCACGCTCTCCGGGCCAAACATTTCCAAACACGCCAATTCCGCGCACAGAGCAGGTTTTACACAACACCGGCGTGGACTATTTCACCTCAAGCGTGAAGTATGGATAGTATATTTCAGCTTGGTGCAAGACGAGCTGTGCTTTTTTAAAAACAGAGAGAGGGGAGAAGAGGGAGAGGAGTGGATTCCAGTTTCCTGCAGTGTGCGTAAAATCCCCAAATCGTGCGGGTTGTGGGTTACGTGCGTGAGATCGGAGAGGTTTCAAGTGCTACCTCCGGTAAATTCGTGGTGATGACAAGTCCACTGTGGCAAGCCAGCAGAGGTAGAAGCAGCAGCAAAAGCAGGGGCACTGCACGAGAAGGAGAACGAGCACCAAACAGCCAAGATCGTCTATCAAAACTTATCATTACGCACAGCGGCGTAGCGGGGATTCTGACAGATAAACAAGTTCACCAAACGCGCGCAGCAGAGTCGACGTGACAAATAAACTTAATTGAGCACGATTGGCTCGCGCAGGCAAAGACAAACTTCTCTCTTACCTCGTCGCCCGTGCTCCTCCTGAGAGAAAATCCGCATCAGCAAAAACCTTCTTGGCAAGTTCCGCACGTCATTTTACGCGTCCAAGCAGCGGCTTCGGCGGGAGAAGCGTCGCATCCTCTTTTGTTGGTTTTGTTTTCCCATAGAGAGGGGAGAAGTTGCGAGGTCTCCGACGCCTGCCTCACTCACTCACTCACTCGCTCGCCGCCGCTCCGTGTCCGCGCGAGTGTGTGAGGAGACGGGACGAGGCGCGTGTGTGTGCGAGCGAGCGCCGAAGCCTCCTCCGCCAATCCTGCCCGGTTACCGCCCGCATCCGACGCGCCATTGGTCCGCCCGCGCGTCAATCTCGCGGAGAGCTTCAAACAGTCCCCGGCCCGTGCTCTATCTCTCCCCCCTTCACTACTGGTGTCCATTATCCGCGCCTTCTCCTCTTCCTCTGGTCCTCCTCTGTTTAACACGTGATTATGGAGGAGATAGGAATCAGAAGTAAGGGATGCGAGGGGTTAGACCGGTATCTTGTTTTCTTTGCGCAGATAACAGGCTGCACCGCTGCGCTCACCCCACGGGATAGCGTCGAGCAAAGAGAGAAATGGACCGAGACGTGTGGCGGCCAACTGGACTGAGGAACGAGAGGCACACGCTGGGAAAGTCAGGGAAGAAGCAGGTTAGACTTGGAGTAAAAAAGTATTCTAAAACGAAAACATGCACAAATTTGACTTACAGTTCTCCAAGAGTTTCGAAGAGGTTGTCGATTTCTTTTGAATGGAGAAAAATCCTCAAAATGGTGTATAAAACATGAAGCTGAAACCGATGGATCCAGGTTTTTGGACCAAGATCTGGAGATGTCCCTCGTCTCGCTTAAGTTAACTTAGTGAGACTAATTACAAGGCCGAGTAAAACTTTAATGAATAATCAGATAACCCCTCGATTAGATTTGATCTGCTGGCACGCTGAAGTCAGTCAATTCAAGTAACTGTTGCATTTGCAAGACCCAGTACAGTGAATATTAAAACAGCTCTTTTGACATTTCTCCTTCATTTTTTGTCTTTGCTGCATTCGTTTGCCATTTTTTTGGTATAGTTTTCCTTGTCAAAACCTGCATAAATGTGAATAATCAAAAATAAATCACACAACTCACATCAGATGGAACTGTTTACATGGATGGGTCAAATGCAAAGGACAAAAATACTTAAAGAGTTACAACAATTGAGAAGCGGAAAATTCACAAAGCAGTACTGCAAAATATTACATAAACTAAATCAAAAATTGCTATCTCAACAGAAGGGATGGCACTCCCAGAGCTGCCTCCACTCAAAACACAAATAAAGTCTGCAATGTGGGATCATTTTGGGCGTCCCAAAGATGACGAGGATGTTGTAAAAGCCGACGGACATCCAAAACGACGATTATTTGCAAAACCTGCCGTCTAAAGGTTGCAGTTAAAGGTGCTAACACATCTAACCTCATCCGACATCTTCGGGACGATCACCCGTCACAGTTTGCCCAAGTAAAGGTAAAAAGAAGTGTCAAAATCTCAAATGAAGAGGTTCCAGAAACTCACTGCAGAAGAATAAAGTGCTATAAAAGCGCAACTGATGTAAACTGTGATCCGAAAGTAAAAGTTTAGCGTGCGGCTCTTGAAGAACAGCTGGATAAACAAAGCGAGCGTGTGACCCGAGGCACGTGAGGCGCACCAGGCCAGAAATATGACGATATCTGAGTACTTTTTTATTTCAGTCATTGTCAAGAAGACACACAGCTTTGTTGACTTCTGTCGTTCACTGGTCACAGGTCAGTATTTGAATAACGTTGAACTTCATAATAATGAAAATGTATCGTTTTAAATCGTGTGACTGAACAGAGTACAATTATAATTCAACAAGTGTCTGTTTTGCTATAACTATGTCCAAAATACAATTAAATATTTGGAATAAGTTAAATATGACTCTCCATCACCATGTGGTACACTGGAGCCACAGCCGGGGATAAACACAGACCATCAGCACAGCATCCCTCTGCTGAGAAGGTGATCAACTGTCCAGGACCTGTGCGTCTCCAGGACCTGTGTGTCTCCAGGACCTGTGCGTCTCCAGGACCTGTGCGTCTCCAGGACCTGTGCGTCTCCAGGACCTGTGCGTCTCCAGGACCTGTACGTCTCCAGGACCTGTACGTCTCCAGGACCTGTGCGTCTCCAGGACCTGTGCGTCTCCAGGACCTGTGCGTCTCCAGGACCTGTGCGTCTCCAGGACCTGTGCGTCTCCAGGACCTGTGCGTCTCCAGGACCTGTGCGTCTCCAGGACCTGTGCGTCTCCAGGACCTGTACGTCTCCAGGACCTGTACGTCTCCAGGACCTGTACGTCTCCAGGACCTGTACTTCTCCAGGACCTGTACTTCTCCAGGACTTGGGGACGAGCAGGTCGGATCACAGCAAACCCCTCCCACCTGGACATGGACTATTTGAGCCCCTCCCCTCGGGCAGAGGCTACAGTCCATCCGGACCAGAACCTCCCGTCACAAGAACAGTTTACACTTTATAACACCTGCCACTTTAACAATCATATCATAAAAGAGCCATCTATTTGCACTGCTACATTTGCACTACTGTCCAACTGTACATTTCTGTATATAGTCTAAGTCTATTTTATCCTTTTTAGTTCTTAATTTTATACATGCCTCTTTTTTAAATATATATCTTGCCACTATTCTATTCATTGTT
Source organism: Rhinogobius similis (assembly GCA_019453435.1). NCBI lineage: Eukaryota > Metazoa > Chordata > Actinopteri > Gobiiformes > Gobiidae > Rhinogobius > Rhinogobius similis. The sequence continues at coordinate 16,495,196 of CM033639.1, forward strand.
TTATGTTGCCCTTTACGTCAAAACAAGTTCCTGTTTGCGAAGCGTGTTCACTGACAATGGCGATAAATCTGATTCTGATTCGAATATTTTCAAGTTGAAGTGTTCATAAAATATTTTTAAAAGATACTTTCATTACATCAGTATTCGCAAATATGTATATTGTTTTACTTTCACAATAATCGTGATTCTTAAATTATATATCGTGACATCACTTCTCCACAGCAAAATTAGTTTATTATAAAATAGTCTATGTCAAAATATTTAATTGTTGTGGATCCAATCTTTTGTCTCGTTGGAATTATATCTCGTCCTTCTTTAAATTAAATGAACATACAGCATATATATCCGGAGAGGATTGCTAATAATATACCACAACTTTTAGACAGCAGTTTAAGAAGGCACTCTGCAGCAAGTTGAGCCTTACACTAATTTATTAAGTTTATTACGACATTGACAGCAAACCATAACAAGACTAATTGAAGTTGGCAGATGAGCCGTTTTGATTTGGCACAAGATATTCTGACTAATGAGGACAGGATTTAGAACAAAAAGTATCTATAGGCTGTAAAATGAATAACAAGCAAAGGCCAGGTTGCAGGTCAGATCTGTGGAGAGGCGACCTCGCTCATAATAAGAAGGCGAGTTTTACAAGATACGTTTAAGGAATAGAAAGACCAGCAGCTAAATAAATGCATTAGACACAAGTTTAACACCATGTTGTGGACCGTGGAAGACGAAGATTAAAAAGTATGGAAGATTATTTGATCACATTTGGATTTTAAATGCTGGGACAGTTCTTAACCCTGTAAAAAACATGTCTGAGTTAGTTTTTCCGTCACTGGATTTTTCAGAGTGTAATGAAAAAAATGAAAAATCCACCTTTTGAATATTCAATGAAAGCCCTCAAATTCAACAATCTGAATTAATAGTGTGGAATTTTCGCTGAATTTAGCAAAGCAAGATATTAGCAACTGATCAAAAATGAGTGAATCTTGACAACTGGAATCTTTGCTGCGATTTTTTTTCCCTTTCAGATTTTTTGAAATGTGAACAAAACAAAAAAAGGAACATGACACAGAGAGGGAACACACACTTTGCATAAAACACCCAAAAAGTCCTATATGTTCAGTCTGGCACATCTGTCCCAGTTCGTCAATTTGAATTTGTCCATTTTCAATCTGAGTCTGAATGTATTTTTTTCTATTTTGCCAATTTCCATGATCATTTCGCTCCTGTTCTTATTTGCCGGCATGATTTGTGTCGGCCCCAGGATGCCGAACGCAGTTGTATTAAAACAGTTTTGTTCCTGCTGCTATCGCTTTAATGAAAACATTTTAGATTGCGTCTCATCTTTTTGTCCAATGTCTAATTATGTAGTTTCTTTTGTCCGGATTGGTGGAGCCTTGAGCGATGCGTGAGCACTTTACTTTTTATATTCTTTATTACCAAACGTTGCATATGATGTTGCGTTTTATCTGGTTTTGTGATGTTTGCGTGGGATGCCATGATAGATTTGTTCTGTAGTGAAATCAGACAACGAGTACAAACAAACCCTTGAACCTTGAATTATTATTATTATTCTTTTTCTTTTTCCTGCTGCCAATGTGCCCCAAAGTTATCCGCTGATTGAGTCCATGGCAGGAGTTTTGAGGCCTAGATACAGTCTGAAATCAACGGGACAGTCCCAGAACACATGGTAACGGTGGACCGACTGTCAGCTTCGCCAACAATCAGTATTTCCTTGTGAATAGTGGGCACTTTGACATGGAGTTACGACACAAGCGACTGATTTTTCTGTCTGAGTTTCGACTGTTGAATTTGAAAGCGACGCTATCCGTGCACTGAGTACTTAAAGCAGAACTAAGTAACTTCAGTGGCAGAGCTCCCCCTGCAGGACTCTTGCGAAAATACACTCCCAGTAAAAAGAAGTACAATCACATACAAAAACAGTTCATGTCGCCAAATAGAAAAAAAAGAGCAAGGGTTTCTCAGGAGAGTTGTGTTCGGGTCGGCGTCAGGAGAGTTGTACAGCTGGTTGTCCGTGCAGAGACAGCAGGGGGCGGCGGCGGGGGCTTCAAACGTCCCGAAAATACATTTACAACCCCCACACGGACTTACAAGATGTTTAACAATGTTACTTAGTTCTACTTTAAAACGTGAAATTGTCATGTCAGAGAAAAATGGACACAGCAAAAAAAAACATATTTCTAGATGCGTTAAAATGTCTTGAATTCAGGATATTAATCTCAATTTCAGACATTTTGACTGGATAAAACCAATTAAGACGATTTATTTGATGGATCTAGATTATTTGACTTGTTTCAAACTGTTTCTAACGTTACAATACATTACTTCCAGCCAAATATTCTGTCACTGGGTTAAGATCATTTTACTTGCCCCGTTGTCAAAAATAAATCACACGATCAGAAAGAAATACCTTGAAACCAGTGATATATTCTGCATGACATGAGCAATTAAATCTCACCGAGTCAAAACTACTCAAGTCATTTTCAGCCACACGCTTTTTTTTTTGCAGTGTAAGCGACTGGAATTTAAATTTTAAAAAAGTTTTCAGTGTAAAAAAATTCAGAGTCAGACACGAGCAGTATCTGAAATGTAAAATGTGATGAAACAAATGACATTCCATGAAAGAATCCAGGAGTTTAAAACGCTCGGAAAAGACTTAAACCGAGCTGGTGCTGAACGTAAAATGCGTCACGATTAAAAAAAAGAATGACAAGGAAGAAATATGTGACGAAGGTCCTGACTCATGGACGTGTCTAATGTGCCAGTTCTGTCAAGCAAATGAGAGTGCATTCAAAAGCCGAGAAAAAGAAGCAATAAAAGGAGGAGGAAATGTTGGCATACGATGTGTTGAGTTATTTCAGGGCCTAGACTCAAGGTAATTCACAAAGAAATTCTTGTAAAAACACAACAACACCTCAAGTGGAATCAGATCCAGCAAGCTTGTGACAATTAAGCAGAAATAAACTGGTAAACGAATGCAAAAATACATACAAATATAGCTTCTCCGCATGCTCCGTATCTTAAATTTACTGAACTTTGCATATTCTGCGTGTAAAACCTGGCAATAAAGTCTAAAAACTAAAACCATAGTGCAACATTTCCAAAACTAAATGAAACATCAAAAGCTGGATCTTAAACCTTGCATCAATTATTTATAGCTACAAGATTTGATCAATAAAAAAAGGCTCTCAAGCAGCGCAATATTGTTACTTTGAATTGCTATTGAGTGCAGTATTAAATAAAGAATGGTGTGCAATAGAAACATGATTGGCAGTGTGTGGTTAGTTACTGGTCTCTGTTCCTGAGATTTTAGTCAATCACAAACCCGAATGAACCAGCGCTGAATGAAATAAACTAGGAAGCCGTCCCATATTTGTTAGATTTTTATATTTTGTATTGTTATAGCTTACTGTAGTACTATCTTTCAACCTTTATTTGGGGCAAGAAGGACTGACAGTGACAGTAAAGAGCAGAGGCGTCGAGTAAAAACATGAAGAATATGGTCTTTTCAAAGCAAAGACTGCGCTAATTAGACAAAAACACAAAATATGAAGAAGATTTGCTGTATTTCAAACGTTGGCGTAATCCCACATTCGTTCAGGAGATTTAGATTTAGATCATTCAAAATCATTCTCAATCTGCTGAACTGGTCGGAGAACTCCGATATCGATGCTACTTTGAGCTTTTCCAGCATGTATTTTAAATGTGACATGGGGATTTTTATGGATTACCTGCACCCTGTTAAACTAGGGCTGGGCAATATGGCAAAAAATTATGATCACTATTTTCTTGAGCCAGATCATGATTTTGATTTTGTCACGATTTGTGTTCACTTTGTAGTTTTCTGTTGCCTTTAATAGAGCTGCACCATTTAGTAAAAATATCTAATTGTGATTTTTCTGACCAGTGCGATTGTGATTAGATTTGGGATTTATGTTTTAATGATAGGATTCTGTTCAAATTCGCATTTTAAACTATTTTGTTGCATTTGTCTTGTTCAGTTATCTTTGTCATATTTAAACATGTCTTTGTTACTTTTAGTTGCATCGTTGTCATTTTTAGCCGTGTTTTTGTCGCTTTTAGTGGCATTTTGGTGCATTGAGTCGTGTTTGTTTGTAGACGTTTTTTTTGTGCTTTTGAATGCATTTTTATCGCTTTTGGCCGCACTTTTGACGCTCGTTTAACTACATTGTTAGCAGTTTTTATTCAAATCAAAGCAAGACATTTTGTCGTTTGTGGAAGAAATGATTGCACATCAGAAATTGCAGCCTTTGCGATTTGCTAATTACATCCATTGAAATTGCAGTTTTTTGTGGATTTGGTTTAACTGTGCAGCCCTGGCCTTTAAGAGCTAAATAAAGTCATCTGCTCAGAGGCTTCAGAGGCTAAACAACAGGAGAAAAAGTGTGTTTGAACAGACAGCTTCATTAAAGAGACAAACAGTGAATCACGATAGGACGATTTCACAAAAATAGCAGACTGTCACAGGGACAAGCTCACGATTTGATTTTTTTTTATCACCGTATCACCCAGACCTATGTTAACCTGCTGTCACTTTAGCTCTGCCCAGGGACCACAGTTTAATATTAGCGTGTAGCCATCTTTGTGCAATGTCCCTGTCAAATACATTCCAAAAAATATATATACAGTGATCCCTCGTTTATCGCGGGAGTTGCGTTCCAAAAATAACACGCGAAAAGTGAAATCTGTGAAGTAGTCAGCTTTATTTTTTATTATTTTACAATGCAATATTGAACTATGGAATGAAACCAAAAATCAAAACCTGTTTTAAATCCCCAAATTAGTTTAAAACAATAATTTTAATATAGTAATACAAGGTTGGAAACATTGTCACTGGCGTATTTCACAGTCTGTGCCTCTTCGTCCTGACTCCGCTCCGCTGGAGCGTCTGTTTCTACTGAAGGCGCACGAGTCTTTCTTTAGTTGTTGGCGCTCTTTCTTTTTCTGAGCAAGAAGATTTTTATAAACGGATATGCCACCTACGATTATATTTGAGAACTAGACAACAGTAAAGCCCCTGAGCCAATCAGGATTCAGAGCACAATGCACTGTAAAAATATCTGCACTGTAAAAAAAAATAAAATCCTTGAAGCAGCGAAGCCGTGAAAGATGAAACGCGATATAGTGCGGGATCGCTGTATATGCATAAATAAATAAAACTCAAACCTTTATAAGTATAATTTACACCATTGTAATACATTACCCAAGTAGGGGTTAATATATGGCATCTTGAAACTCAGAAAACTACAATTTATGTAAAAATGAATCTACCAGAACGGTGTGAGAATCTGAGCACATCACCCCATCCTCCTCCATTCTGTAAACCAGCTCCACATCAAACAACAAATCCACTACAGAACCCGTGTCCTCGTTCACCGGTGCCTCCATGGAAGCACGCCAGCCTCACCTCCTCACAGCCCCACCGACACCAGGCAACTCCGCCGTGTGAACAGTCACCGCCTCCACCGCCCAAATCAAAGGTCCACACCGCCGGAGACGGCGCTTTCTCCAGTACAGCCCCCCGTCTCTGGAACGCCCTCACGGAACACCACGGGGCTCCACAAACACAAAAACCCCTCACCCTTTAAAAAAAAAACATCTGAAGATATGTTTTATTATATATTTTGTGCTATAGGCTTTCATGTGGAAACAACACATTTGTCCAGTCTGTTTTATGGGTTAATAGAATCCACCTCCATAGATTTCTCTGGGACATTGACATTGTTACTTCAAAGGCTGATTTCCTTCCACAGAAACATAAAGATCAGCCTTAAAGGAGCACCTGTAGTATAAAGCATAAAAGTATACACACTAAACTTTACAATCTTGTGCTTTTACGTATTTTGACGGACCGTACAAAAGGAATTGTTGATATATAATTTTAAGTCTGATTTATTCAAGTTTTAAGTCTAAAAATGTAGGCAAAATTTGATTTTTTTAGGTACATGTTCAGTCAGAAAAAAAACTAAATAAGGTACAGAACCTGATTCTGTTCATTTTCCAGACTCAAATGTGCCAAAGTATCTTATGTTTATATGCCATGATATTACTTGATGAAAAACTTGTAACCCATTTTTTTTTCTTACATTTATGTGAGTAAACTACAGGAGAAGTTTCAAACTGATATCTTTAAATTAAAGATTTTTCCCGTTCACCTGCAGCGTCTCTTAAATGGTGAAGTAAATGATTCCCTCCTGATTTGGATTAAGTTGCACCTTTTCCCATTGAAAATAAACTATCCTTTGATTTGTGTAATTGCTATAAAAATGGAGGACGTTTGTCATGAATTTCATCATCAAATTATACTTTATTTCAAACTTAAATCTGGTTTCGGCTAGCGATGCTAACGACGAGCAGCAGAGCATTATAACCTCATCTACAGCTTCAGGAGCCACTGTTCCTTACCCACACTGTACAGTTAGACTTATAGAGTCTACATATCACACATAGTGTATGTTTTAAAACGCGCCTTTGAACACATGCGTTTGAAGCCAGTGGCAGACAGTGGCTCAGATCGTCTCAGCGGGGCGCCATGTTCCTTCTTCATAAGTGAAAGAACAATTTACACTTCAATTCATCTCCAGCCATTACCCACACATAAATGTTTCTGTTCAATAAATGAGTATGACTGATAGTGTGTATTCATGTGTTGTTGTTAAATGAGTTTACTCAACGTAAGATTGCTCATTAATAAATATTTCTTTGAACTTTAATGTTTACATCTAGGAACAAAGCAAATCTGAAATCAACTGAATGTGCAAGTTATTTACACATTATGAGACATCTCTGTTTAATAAGGAAAGGACATGGTGAGCAGACAACTGCGGTGCGTTTGAAGCTACTGAACGCCTTGAGCAAGAGAGACGTTTACCTTTAAAATCTATTCACCTTATTTCGCCCACTTTTGCCTCTTTTTGCCGCAGATCCGCACTCCCACTTTGGTGACAACCCTGTTCATGCAAATGGCAACGAGGGAAATTCCTGCCGCTAAAATGTTACATAGAGTTGATTTTGTGTAAAATGTTTAAGGTACACATGCAACAACAGGTCAGTTGCACCGATTTCCTGAAAACGGCTTAAATTATGTTGAGCTCGTCTGAATATGGACCAGTGGATTCCCTCTGTCACTGCATCCGACAGATCAGGGTGTGGATGCAAAACAACTTTCTCCAGCTGAACTCAGACAAGACTGAAATCATCATCTTTGGCAGAAACAAAGAGAAAGTGTCAGCAGTCACCTCTAGTCTCTCGCTCTAAAACCTACAAATCAGGGGGTAATAATGGACTCAGACTTGAACTTTGACAGCCACATCAAATCAATCACATCAACAACTTTTTACCATCTAAAACATTGCCAAAATCAAAAGTATAGTGTCGAAACCAGATATGGGGAGACTTATCCATGCATTTGTCTCCAGTATTCATCTTACTCTGCCCCGCCCACTTTTGCCGCTTTTTGCCACAGATACGCACTTTTGTTGTAAACGCACTTCCGTTTGACGAGAACTCTGTTAAAGCTAATGACGAACGAGGGAAAAGTCTCGCCGCTAAAATGTTACATAAAGTAGGTTGATTTGTGTAAAATGTTTAATGAACATGAGCAACAACAAGTCAACAACGCAACGATTTCCTGGTCAGTCTGAAAACGGCTTTTTAGTCCATGTAGAACTTATTTTCTGTTGAGCTCGTCTGCTCCATGTAAACTAATACAACGGAAACAAGATAGCGGCGCGTACGGCAACTTCAGGAATAAGGTGAATAGGTTAACGATGTGAAATCCAGAATAAAAAGCTGTGCAAATGACTGAAAGCATTTATGTCTTTTGTGATTTTACTGCTATGTAAATCACTTTGCATTACTTTCTGTATTAATTGTGCTGTACAAATAAGCCTGATTTGCCTTTGTTCAAATTTGTAAATTAAAGGTGTGCAATATATTGTATCTATTGGAGATAGGCGTGGTGTGATAAAAACAAAACAAAAAGTGCAATATAATGTTGGATAAAATATCAAAATGAATAATACCGACACCGACACTGTAAAGCCCTGAAGCAGGATAACCCAGATATCAGTTCAAACATCGGTATCGGTGATGTCAGAAGGTTTTACCCGATGAGTTTGTTAAATTGTAGAGAATGTAGTGTTGATGCCAATATTTCTTCTAAGCTACGCCAGTCTTTGTGTACTCATGTGCTTTCATTTGCGCATCACACATGTCTTTTTGAACAGACTAATGAGGAAAAATGGAAAGAGAAAAGGAAATAGGCTAAAAATGTCTGTATTTTTTAAACAATCATGAAACTAATGATTGTATATGTTCTTTTTTTAATGAGTGAACTTTACCATAATTTAACATGCACTTGTAGAGCAGATTTCATATTTTAAACATGGAAAAGGAGTTTGGGCAGAGGAGCCTGTGTCTCCCCGGGACACAGGAGACAGGGACCAGGCGGAGACAACCATTTCCAAGAGAGTGTATTTCTGAGTTGTAGCAAGTGAAACTATTTTGTTCCTTCATGCGTGTACGGCTGCAAAAGAGAAATTCACGCGGTGCCTTGTTGTCTGTCAGGCTGCTTTTGTTCATTTGAAGTTGTAAAAAAATGGATGTTCATCACGTAGACCTCATTTTAAAATCCTAAAGGCTTTATTTCATTGTCTTTGCACATATTTTTTCATTAGAATTAAGAACAAAGCAAAACCTAACTGAGCAAACGTTCAAATCTTTGCCTCGTAATGCTCAGTTCTGATGAAAACTACAGGCTTTCAAAAAGGAATGCATCAATGTATACAACAATTCATTCTATGTTTTTTTTTTCAATGAAGGTAGAGACAAGGGTGGTTCTTTTGGTGTGGTTGAACCTGCAGCACAAGGTTTTCTGCGGGATGTGAAGATTGTTGACATTTTGCAAAAACCCTTGCAGGCTGCAGGGAGTAGATCGTGCAAACGGGGCTGGTGGTGAAAAGAGTTCAAAGGATTGGCTTTCGTCAAATAAAGGTTTCTAAACATTTAACGCGATGACAACATTCTACATAGGATGATTAGGTTAGTGAAAACAGAGGAAGTATTAGAATTAAACATTAGGATTAGGGTTTTTAACTTTGAAAATACATCAATATTGTTTACAGTTTTAGACTTCACATTTGCGTTTCAAAAATGTAAATGGTAAATGGTCACATTTATATAGCGCTTTTCTACCTTTTTTAAGGCACTCAAAGCGCTTTACATCAAGGAACCAGTCACCCATCCACTCACACATTCATACACCAGTGTACGCAGACACTGGGGGCGAGGTGGGTTAAGTGTCCTGCCCAAGGACACAACGGCATTATTCATCTGAAGGAGCTGAAATCGCACCACCAACCTGCGGGTCAGGGGATCTGACCACTCAACTACTCCATGTCTGGAGTGGGATTCGAACCGCCGACCTTCGGATCAGAAGGCGCCCACTCTACCTACTGTGCTACTGCCGCACTATGTCGATCTACAAATGAAACTAAAGATAAGGTCAAAGAAGTTTCTCAGATTCTCTTTGTAGCAGGCTGCATGGCTGGACTGCAGACTCTTTTAAACCCCACATAAACAGTATTTTTAAGTCATAAAAAGTTGAGTGTTACTTTTATCCCCAGAGGATTTTAATAGTGTCTTTTTGCACATACGGCAATTACAGCTGTGAGATCAGAAGATGTGAGACAGTGCGGTCAACATCTGAGAGGAGCCGGCGTTTAATGAGACTTACAGTCGCTGCAATTACAGGCTCCCCAAAAATCGGATCAATTTGAAGATTATTGAAATGTCATTTAAACATCTGACGTGGGTCGCCGGAGTCCCTTCAGTCTTTCTCTTTCTTTTCCTTCTTGCATTCTTTCTTTTCTTTCCTTGTATTCTATGTTCCTACTTTCTTTCCTTCCTTCTTTTCTTTCCTTTTCTCCTACACTTTTTCCTTTTTTACCTACACTTTCTTTCCTTCGTTCCTTCTTCCCTGCCTTCATTCCTTGCTTCTTTTCTTTCTTTCCTTTTTTCCTCCACTTTCTTTCCTTCCTTCCCTCCCCTTTTTTCTTTCTTTCCAGCCTGTAATCCTTTCCTCTTTCCTTTCTTTCCTTTTTCCTATACTTTCTTTTCTTTCCTTCCCTTTCTTTCCTGCCTACTTTACTTCTTTCCTTTGTTCCTTCTTTTCTACGTTCCTACTTTATTTCCTGCCTGCTTTCCTTCCTCTCTTTCATTCCTTCTTTCCTAACTTTCTTTCCTTTGTTACCAGTTTCTTTCCTTCCTTCTTTTCTTTCCTTTTCTCCTACACTTTCTTTCCTTTCTTCCTACACTTTTTTTTCCTTTGTGCCTACTTCATTTCCTTCCTTCTCCCCCCCTTATTTCTTTCTTTCCAGCCTTCATTCCTTTCTTCTTTACTTTCATTCTTTTTTCCTATACTTTCTTTTCTTCCTTCTTTCCCTCCCTCACTCCTACTTTCTTTCCTGCCTACTTTATTTCTTTCCTTTGTTTCCTTCTTTTCTATGTCCCTATTTTCGTTCCCTCCATCCTTCGTTCCCAGTTTATTTTTTCCTTCTTTCCTCAAATTCTAGAGAGCCACCGATAGTTCGTATTTTAGGCTAAAAGCAGTCAAGCACATTATTTCACGATGAGTGTTTTCATTCATTCATTCATTCATTCATTTTCTACCGCTTATTCCTGTTAGGGGTCGCGGGTGACTGGAGCCTATCCCAGTGACTTTGGGCCTTAGGCGGGGTACACCCTGGACAGTGGTCAACTCGTCGCAGGGCTAACACAGAGAGACAGAGACATTGACAGACAACCATTCACTCTCACATTCATTCACTAGGGACAATTTAGAGTTGTCAATTAACCTACACAGTCATGTCTTTGGACGGTGGGAGGAAGCCGGAGAACCCGGAGAGAACCCACGGTAACACGGGGAGGACATGCAGACTCCACCCAGAGAGATCGTGTGATGTTAGGGTGGTTCGGGATTCGAAACCACGATGTTGGGGTGGTCTGGGATTCGAACCCACGATCTCCTTATTGAGAGGCAGAAGCTCTAGCCGCTCTGCCACCGTGCACCCCACGATGAGTGTTTTGTTCTTTAGAAATAAATAAATGTACAGCGGTAAAACGTGCACTCTTCACAGATCGGACATATAAAGAAAGTTGCTCATAAGGATTGTGACGATTCATCAACCAGAATCGCTATACAGTAGGCACGCTGGGTGAAGTGTCTTGCTTGAGAACACAACAGTTTGCACAAGATTCACTGTCCTGTCACTGTGGCACCTGGTATTCGCAGCGTGAGCTAGAAGTTCATGGTCTGGAGTACCTTGCCGGAGATTAAGATGGATGACTATGTTCTGGGGTTTGTGAGGGAATCAGAGTATGCTGATGTTTATCCATTAATACACAGGAAAAACACCCATAACCAGATAGAGAATTGCACCTTTTAGCCTTGGCTCTAACGACTTTTCCATTGTGCCAGTATTAATACAACAGAATCTACACACGTCCTTCAGTGGTAAACGTTTGCGGCAACACTTCCTAAGATAATAACTAAATGAAACTCAACATTTAACTTACCCCAGATTATAAAACAACCACAAGTGGAATCTCTCATTTGCATGTTGGAGAATTGACTGTACAAGCTCCAGTAATAGCTTTTCTTTACCTACCACTCCAGTGCTTATGTGAGTTTCAAACACGCCGTAGCTATAAACAGCTCTTTCTCCTCTTTACCTTGGCTCATGGCCTATCTTTTTTGTTCCTACTTTGTTGAGACTACTATACCTTCCTCCGCTTTCAAACTGCAATCCCCTTATGCATATAATGATTCACTGGGCTGCACCACATTCTAAGTTTCAAAGACCAGCATCACAGCGTTACTTTTTGAACCATTTGCAGTTATGGCGGCGACTTTTCCTGCTCTTAAAGCGCCGTGTAACTGATCATGTATTAGCGGGAAATATGGTGGAAAAAAAAAAAAAGAAAGAAGAAGAAAAGTTTCTCGTTAATGTGCTGTTACATTATTTTCCGTTTATCAAATAATTGGGGCTAGCAAGAAAACAACAATAAAAGCTTACGTAATAACTTATTATCAGTTGCTACAAGACGGTCTCTGGTTCAATTCCCTTCTTAGAATGATCTCTCAGTAGGTTTTATACAGATGGATATCAGGTCAGTGGTTTTATCTCCTCGAAATCAGATTGACAGGAGGGATTGACAGGTGGGTCAGCCAATCAGGGACAGGCACGGTCCGTCCGTATCAAAACAAATATGGCTGCTTACAAGTAATACAGCTAAGGAAAAATATATCACAGGAGACTGAAAAATATTGCTTTAGAATTAATTACCGAAGCAAAACACTGTTAATTTAAGGCACCAATGAGCTCCTTTGTCTCACACGCGACACGGAAAACAAACTAATCCGATGGCAAGGTTCTGTTTGAGATTGGCTCGTTTTTGTAGGTGGCGTGCCGTGGTGGCTTTAAAACCCAAAACGTGTGCCACAACTCGAAAAAGGTTGAAAAATACTTGAGGCTTAAGGAACCTCATTGGTCCATTTTGTTGACGTAGGAGGAGGAGGAAGGAGGAGGAAGATTAAGTTGCCCAATTTTGGCTTTAGCTCTTGACTTGCACTTCAAACTCCGCCCCCTGCCGATGTGTGTCTGATTGAGCACTAATCAGAGCAAAAGGGTGTGATGTCAGAGGGCTCTTGAAACGCACCGGCCGTTGACGGCAGCACACACGCTTTGTTTTTAAACAAAAGCGTCTTTGGTGAAAAAAGATAATTATCGACTATAACACTATTTTTATCGTTTGTACATTTTCTTTGCAATCAAGGGTAAATTATTGTAGTTTTTTTTGCCATACAGTACAAGAGGTTCGAATTACAAAGCCTCATTAGCAGAACTAAACACTTAAATAGTTGATTATACCTATTTATTGCTGTTCAATAAACAATATTTTACATTTAAAAAGGGTTTGGGAATTATCCTGCTTTGGGGTTTTTGTTTCAGTGGCATAAAGCCATGTAATCTTTATCGTTTATTGTGATATTTTCTGCATCAATATATCCCACTTCAAAATGTGTTATTGTGACAGATCTAGTCACACTTTAAAGACGCTGTACCCAATTTGTTCAGATATATAGTTCTGCCAAAATCAGTCCACAATAACTGCATGCATCTAATTATAAAACCCACACTCTGCTTTCGCCACTGAAAGTTGTGAAACACGCTTCACGGTGAAGAAATACGATGCTAGAAATGCTTTAAGAAAATGTGAAATGATTTTGCAAACATTATTTTTACACTTTCAAGACAGTAAAGATCTGGTACAGGGCCTAAAACAGCTTTCCCCCCATAATTTTTTTCCAGTTATTTCACTATTTGCATGTAAATGGGCAAAATTGTTATCCATCGCTACACACCGCCTCCCGTCTCAGTCAACCGATGGAAGTCTGTCAGTCACTGGATCTCGCCGTGCCTTCGTTCATACGCCTACAGTCGAGTCTGACGCTGCTGCCCATATGAATTCAACTCAATGCTTTTGCCTCTCCCTCCGTCCAAAGGGAAAAGTAATGAATAATGAACAGAGGAGCGGTGGAAGCTCGGGGGGGAGTTCAAGGCGGGGGAGCGAGGTGGGAGGGGGCTAAAGCGAATAGAAAAGCCCCTCTAGGACCGAGAAGGATGGAGACAGAGCGAAAGAGAGGGAAGGAGCGATGATGGAAGGGAGGGAGGAGTTGTTAGTGTCTATCCATCAATTAAGAGACGTTGAGTGAGCTGAAGAAGATGTGATGCGAGAAGATGGGAGCGGGGTTGGAGGTTAGTGCTGTGTGGACAAGATCACAGAGTGCTTTTAGTCCTGGTTAAGTCATAATTCAGTCCTTGTTTAGTCATATTTCAGCTGTCATATGTCCCGGTTTATTCCTGGTTGTTTAAGTCATGGTCCAGTCCAGGTTCAGTCGTGTTTTAGTCCCGATTAGTTCTGGTTCAGTCCTGATGGTTTAGACCTAAATCATCCTTGTCTAGTCCGGATTCAGTCCTGGTTCATCGAAATTCGGTTGTAGTCCTGGATTTTTTGACCTGGTTCAGTCCTGGTTTAGTCCTGCTGTAATCCTGCTTTGGTCCTGGTTGGTTTGACCTGGTTTAGTCCTGACGAAGCTTCCGTTTAGTTCTGATTCAGTCCTGGTTTAGTCCTGCTGTAATCCTGCTTTAGTTCTGATTGAGTCCTGGTTGGTTTGACCTGGTTTAGTCCTGAAGTAGCTTCCATTTAGTTCTGATTCTGTCCTGGTCCTGGTTTAGTCCGGGTTGTTTAAATCTACTTTAGTCCTGATTTAGTTCTTGTCCTGTCCTGGTTTCATCCTGATTTAGTCCTGATTCAGTCCTGGTTTAGTTCTGATTCAGTCCAGGTTCTGTCCAGACCAAGTTATGGGTTACACCTTGTTCAGTTCTGGTTAAGTCTTTTGTTCAACCCTTGTTCTATCCTGGTTTAATTTGAATAGGACAAGTTTAGACCAGATCTAGTTTAGGTTTGGTCTTTTAAGCCCTTGTTTTGTCCTCGTTGTTTAGATCTGTTTCAGTTCCATTTTAGTCCTGTTTTTTTTCTAAAACACCTATTTAGTTCTTCTTCAGTCCTAATTTGATCCTGGTTCAGTGCTGTTTTTGTCCTGATAAAGTTATGCTCCTATTGTGGTTGTTTAAGTCCAGGTTCAGTCGTGTTTTAGTCCTGATTAGTTCTGGTTCAGTCCTGATGGTTTAGACCTAAATCATCCTTGTCTAGTCCGGATTCAGCTCTGGTTAATCGAAATTCGGTTGTAGTCCTGGATTTTTTGACCTGGTTCAGTCCTGGTTCAGTCTTGATTCCATCCTGGTTTAATCCTGATACTTGTTGGTTCGTAAATGACGCAAATACACACTTTCGCTTGCAATTCCTCGTTACCGAACACAGGCAGATGTCCAGCTGCAGCACATTCTTTTGCTTCCACCGTGTTCCACTCAGTGCAGAAAATGCTAAGTGTCTACACGAGTTTGCAGTTGCCAGGCTTCAGATGAGAGGCACAAACACTGGACAAGCACAGCGTCAGTGGCGGCTCATTCCGTCCCTGTGGCTTCATCCATCATCCAGGCCCAGATCTGTGCCAGCGCTCCTTTCTGCTTCACCTCCAGAGCTGGCACAGGGCTTCACAACCACTTCTTGCCGGGCTCCTCTGCATATTTAAAGAATAAACAACGGCTGTCCTTGAGGGAAGACAGGTGCTGCATGGTCAGAACAACGGGATCTTTGAAGGCAGCATATTCAACATTTAGTGTTTTAGGAAGAGATGAAAAACAATTTATTTGAAGCATTAAGATATTAAGGTTGGTTTAGGATGCTTTTCTGATGTGCTGAGTGTAAAATAAAAGTAGAGCAACTCACACCGGACATTCCACAGGAGAATTACAATATGCAAAAGGATGCAGACTATTTATATTTTCGATGATAGCAATGATAAATTCCACAGCTCTAAATCCTTGAATAAAGATCTGGAATTCAGCTCACTTCAGTTTCAAATTAAAGCCAATGATATATATATAGTTTTTATTCTGACACTAGTGTGGTACTTGTATTATAGTGACTGCAACAGCTTATCAACATGTTTTATGGCTCTTTTGTTCAAATTTAATTATATTTGTTTTTTTCTCAATGGACATTTTGAACATCTGGCCAGTAATGTAACATTTTGACGTTCGATCCTGATAATTATTGGTGACATGTTGGGTTTCTGAAAATACATAAATAAACATTTTCCAATCTCAGGACCTTCTTGCTGAGAGGGGAGAACGCTAATCACTCAGCCACCAAGTGACCCTGGTTACAGTCAATAAATAAAAGGCATTTTTCAGATACAAAGTTGATGGGTTTGAAATGATCTTGCATTTATTCAGTTGCAGGTGTTTTTGTTGCTCAGAAAATATCGGAAAAACGTGCATTCTACCAAAGAGCATTTGACACCTTTAGCCACAGACGAGAAGCACTTCTGGCGTGTGAAATGACCTTATTTGTCACCTCCGGCCACAAACCAGATGTCAATACTTTGTCAGGATAATGGTTGAGGTTCGGAAAAGGGTCAGGCTTAGGTACAGGGACATAGTAATGTTTGAGGATTTGAGTTTATGGTTACGGTTGGCAGCAAAGTAAAAAAAAAAAAAAAAAAAGCCAAATCAAGAATTTTTTTTTTTCTTTTTTTTTCCTTGCTCAACACCATTACCCCTGGTTGGTTGGAGGTGGAAAATGTGCAGACACAGACCGCTCTCATTCTTCCTGTAAGTGGAGCTGCCTCGTGCTTTGTTGATTGGCAAGGTTAATGGTACTGTGGAACATGCCAGGATTAAATAGGCTTATTAAAAAAAGGGGGGGGGAAAATAAGATACATATGCACTTACAGACATATTCTGCTTGTTTTGGTCATTAAATAGTACACTTTAAACATATAAAAATTGATTTGATCCTGTGTTCATAGATCGAAAACGACTTGACAACATAAACACTGCACCACGCATTTCATTACAACAAGTACAACAGATTTTTTTAACGGTTGTCAATTCAGTTCTTAGACAAACTGATCTTACAGTAAGGCGAGGCCGAGAATCAGAATATTTTATTAGACTATTTTATCGATCCAAATTCTTCAGTTGCTGCCCTGAATAAAACACTTTCTAAAAACAACACCCACAATAATCCTATACAGTACAAAACAAAAGTAAAACAAGAGTCTGCATTCCTGCCTGTGATATAGTGGGTTATTTGCAGGTTCTAAAGAGATTTCAGAATAAGGACAGTTTTTTTTACATAAAATAAAATTCACTGGTAACAAGTCTTCCATCTCTTTCCTCATTACTTGCCCGTCTCCTGCGTTCTCTCGTTCCTCAGACGGTAGATGCAAAGCGCAGTGTAGGGTACAGAGTGAACCTATTAGATTTTGGATGAGATCAATAAAAGTCGGTCTAGGATTTCTCTCTCCAACACGGAGTCGTCGTTTAGCCGCGGGCGAATTGCACAGGCCGAGCTTTTAAGTGAGCAGCCCATTTACCCCGTGACAACTGAAGACTCATTGTTTTACTAAATGACTGAGGAGGCCTTTTGTTCCAGCGGCGCACTGGTTTTTAATGAACTCTCTAATGTGGGCAGACACGCCATCACGTTTCACTTGTTTGATAGGAATTTAAAGCAGAAATAATCAAAGTGTGTCAATTAGGGAAATTATAAACTGCTCCAACAGCTGAAGTTAAAGATAATATTTAGTGAATTATAATGTTTGACTAAATAAACTGTAATTTTCTAAGTGAGGATTTTCTACCTAAAAATGAAAGCTAAACTGCTCAGTAAATCCACTCTAATTCATGTTTATTTTGGAGATGTTTTTGCTTTGTGACGAGTTTACTGCAATGGATTAAATGTATATATACAGTATCTCCATGGAGACCAGCAGATAATCCAAAGGAACATGTCAGATCGTTGGAGAGGCAAGCCTGCTCACAGTAAAAAATAAATAAATAAAAATGTTAATGCAGCTTATGGTCAAAATTAGACCGCTGAGTGTTGTCTGCACGAATTATAAAGGGTTTTATCATCTGAGAAACAGGAAGAGCACTGTTAGCATGCTAGTAGTGTTGCTTTATTGTCAGCAACAGACATATAAATAAGAAGGCGCAGCGTTCAATGCTGATGCTATCAAAGCCGCTAGTCTGGTATGATTTTTAATGTCAGAATCAGAATCGGTTTATTGCCTTTCTCAGTCATCAAAATTCACAAACACGGTCAATCTTGCTACTATTTTATTCATTGTTTTATGTTGCAAGGTGCAACATAAAACAATGAATAAAATAGTAGCAAGATATATAAAAAAGGCACGCATAAAATTAAGAATTAAATAAAATAATATGTGGATCGGCTTCTCCATTCATTTGTGAAGGAGCGTTGGATTTGACGTAAGTCCGGGTAGCTTTGGCTCACAAAGTGGTCGTCTCTGAGCAACGAACAGAGAGAGTGAGAGAAATTCGAGTCTATGAATGTCTGTGGTCACCGCTTCGAACTTTGCCGTGGTTAATGCTGCGGTAAATTTTCTCATTTGTTTTTGCCATAGACTTTTAGAAAAGAAACTGAGACTAAATAGCTCTGTGTGTAAAACGCGGTTGTTTTTATAGACAAAAAGTAAATAAATACCTTTGGCAAATGTTTTAATAACTTAGCTGTTTATAAAGTTTTAGAGAAAGATTTCAAATAAAATTATTAGGCTCATTCCTTCAGAGCTGATTAGCCCCAAGCAAGTGGTCACTGTTGAGCTCCATAGCCTCTGAAAGTTATTAAATTGAATTACCCTTCAAGGGATTAATAAAGTTTGAGTTTGAGATTTTGAGTCTGAAACACGCCTATAAACTCATTACGGGAAATAATTAAGATGCTCGGAATGTATTATGAAAAAGGGGAATGAGTTCGGACAGCTACTAACCGTCTAAAATGAACTAGCTACGACGTTTTAAGATCAGGTAGAGCGCTTTTAACCCATGGCACAGTCCTATTTTAGACTTGGTTTAATCATTTAGACCTGGTATAATCCAGTTGTAGTTTTAAATCTAGTAGTTGGAAATACAAACATTTTAGGAGCTCCTGTTTATAGGCTTTGTAAACCCATTATCTCCCCACTGAAAGAACTTGGTATTCTTTATGTCACAGGTCACTGAAAAGACAAATAGGATAAAACTGCCGACCTGGAAAAACAGCTGCAGTTTCACGAATCACAACAGCAGCAACATTCTGTAAATGGATGAAAATAATCCAACAGATTGAGTAAAAAGGTTTATTTTTTGCATGAATAAATGTAAAGTTAAAGCTACCTCATTTTCGCACAGCAAAATCATGTATAGGAATTTAAATGTGCCTATATGAATCTCAAACTCTGACTTATTGTTAATATCCACAAGCATTCATTTTCGGGTTCAGCTTTCGAAGTGAAACCCGTGCTACCGCCCCAAGCACAGCCAATCAGAGCGCTCCTTCCGGCTCCTATTTCCTGATTGAAGAGACATAAAATACTTTGTTATTAGATGTAGACAGTGTGCAGCCGTCTCATTTTTGTGTCCTTATATTATTATATACATTAATATATTCTTTGGGGGAAACAGTTTTCTTCTCACGCACAAAAAAAAGTAAGGTAAAGCAGCTTTAATGCATTTGTCACCAACATATAATTTCAATTAAAACACGGTACGCTGGCTCTGTAACAGCTTACCTTATTTTCCCAACCTTATAGCCTATTTCTAAACCTAACCTTTTTTTTACCCTTAAAGTGCCTCTGACAGGTTGAGCTACTAATTTGACTAAAATGCAGTTAAGATGCATATATTTCAAATTCTGCTAAAATCTTTACAAATTTTACCCCATTTAGCAATTTCTGTAGGTTTTTAATTTTACTTCCTGGTTGTAAATGATGACATCACGCTAGGAAATTACCATAGCAACCACACTGTACACTGGCCAAAACTCCTCTAATGTCACGGATTTTTTCATTTGACAAAGAAAAATGCATTCTTACATTTATTTTGTTGAATTAATGTTAAAAAATTGTCAAAAAAGTGGTTTGTTTTGTGGAAATTATGCACAACCTTTGTCTCCACAGTGTGATGTCATCAGTTTGTTTACTTCCTGTAATTTTCAACAGATTTTTCAACTTTTCTCCACAAACAGTGACCTGATTGGTGTAAAACTATTATTTATATTTACAACAAGTATTAATACACTGAATAAAGTCAAAATTAGAAAATCATAAAAACCTGTCATACGCACTTTAACCATTTCTATATATTACCATAAATTTGTGTCTGTCTCGTAGTTTCCTCAAAAAAAGAGCCTGTACTGCTGCCTAAGAAGAAGTAAACACAGCGTGAGACTGCAGCCATGTGTGGGACTGCTGTGTCTATGATCTCTAGCTTTATATTATCGAAAAAGACCACTTCATCACCAAAGTGGCCACTGAAAGCATGGCCACTCCTTCTGTAGATAACAAAAACGAGCTATCGTCACTGTATCTTCACTTGAAATCCTGTTGAATACTTCAGATAGACAATGGCTGCGGTTCAACATATTTATCTTTCCTGATTTCTAAAGTCTATATAGTTTCCCCGCGTTCTTCCATTGGGAATAAGCCAGTCTAATGTAATCTCAGTTGCCGTGGTAACATACAATCTAGGCGTGCGTTTTGCCGATTAAATGGAAGGAGGAAACTCTGCCCCGGAGGCGTTTGTTTTCACGAGGAAGTGCTCTCACCTTGTTTTTCCCGAGCATTTGATTTCCTGCGTCTTGGAGCACTTGATGGGAACAGCGTGGCATTCAAAGTGACACGGAACAGATGTGCCGATATCTCCCAGCGCTTTCTTTTAAATATTGATCACCACAACATCATAACTCCTCCCCGCCGGAACATAAATATCTGGGTCTGCCGACGTCTCATGGAATGAGTCGCTACCTGCCTGGTTTGAAATTTGGATTGATTTCGAACGGAAAAGTGACATCGACGACCCTCTTTGCGCTGCGGATAACTTGTGGTGAAGTTGCATACGCTGAAGAGATCGGTATCTGCTTCTGTTTGATTTACATTCAAACATAACTGTAATATTCGTCAATATTCTTCGATATTCTACGATAACTGTAATCAAATCATTCAAGTATGGATGCAGGTGAGTTTAAAAATCTTTATGGTCTTAGTCACTACAGTGGAAGTTAATGGTTGTCCAAAAATAAGAGAGACAACATATGTTTGAACTCAGAGAATATATTGGCATTTTCACACATTCCAGCTCCCGGTCCCTATTTAGTTTGAGGAACCGCCCAGTCCTCCTTGCTCTGTGACTGAAAGTGTATCTAACTGACTACAAATTAACATATTCAATCAAGTTAGGATTACAAAAGTTTGTTTTTTCCTTCAACCTGCTTCTGAGGCTTGTAAAACTGCAAACAAAACTGTGACACACGAAAAGCTCAGAGCAGGAAATTAAAAATAAAACACAATAATTCAGAGTTGTTCAGAATTTTAGTGACAACTCACAAATTAGTAATTCTATTTTTAGAGCAATTGTGTCCACGCTAGCTGTCTATTGAATCAAAAAAATTAATCAGAAAATGACTGAAACATATTTCCCAATAAAGTGAATGTTACAGATGTACTTGTTTTAACAAAATGGTTCCTGGTCTGAGTGGAAGGTACTTGTCCTAGAGCAAGAGTTAAAACAGTGCCCAGAGTGTGGCCACAGTCTGTAGGTCCTACTTTGTGTGAAAGTGCACCAAATGGGAACTGGATTAAAAAAAAAAGTCCAGTGGGAACAATAAGAAAACACCATATGTGATAATACCATTTCTCCCACATCAAGCATCGGTTTCCTTGCAGCTTTATTTTGTTACTGTCAAAGTAAAACTCCTAAAAACAGTTAGACCCTTCTATCTTATGTACGAGCAAATGACATTTTGAAGAAAACAGCTCTGATTCAAACAATATAGCTTAGAAAAGACTCTCTTTGCTTCGGTGGCCTCAGCTAAACTTGTGGTGACATTTGTTTCTTTGTTTTGTAAAGTACATTTAAACTTGAATAGACACTTAGAATCAAAGGGGAGGATTGTACTTGTCCAAATAGAAGATATATTTGACCCTATAGTTGCTTTAGATTAATGACTCTTGTTTAGCTTTATTTTGTAACCCAAAGCTACAGACACACACACTGAACACATTAAAACATAACTGCTGGCCCAATGCATCGTCCCAAAACAAGCTTTACATGTAGTAACGTCCACAAAGAACATACATAAGATTTTAGACCTGAAATAAACTTACATGATGTTTGTGGTGTAGACAGAAGACAGATGGCAGTGGATGGATTTCCCTCCAAAAACTAAAACAAAATGGCCGACTTCCTGTTTCCTGTCTTAAATTGAGCTCCAAAAAAAAAAGCCAGAGCTAACAATATACAGTATATCACATAAAACAAGAGTCCACATACAACAAATGGGCAAAAAAACAACAACTTTCAATTAGATAAGTTTAATTAGTTTTGTTTAATAAGGTTATTTCACAATAATTCCTTTTGGAATAACTCTCACGCTCATTTGACAAACTAAAGATTGACACAAACATTATACTTAGCTAATGTTAATTCAATATAAAGGTCAATTTATTATTAAACAGTTATTTTCAATTATAATAAATCATAATAATCCAGGGGAATTTCTTCTCTTTTCTTTACTTTTACTTTTGCCCCTTCACTTCTCTTTGGAAAAACGACTGACTCTCCAACTATATTTAGCCTAAATATATTTTTATGTGGCTGAAAATATCTTCCGAATCGCCCGAATGTACTACCTTAATAGAGAGCCTTTTGTGCAATCATCCACCTGTGTGAGCCATTGTCAGACAGGTATTGTTGAGGTAATTCTAACCTCCACTGATAGCTTCCCTTTGAAACTTCTAAACCATTTTGGCCTTGACGCATTAGGTTGCCTTCTATTTTCAAAAATGCCCACTCCAAACCTCTGCATAATACCCACGATTGCTGTTATGTATTTGTGAAATAAAAATTAAGCTCTTCTCTTCTGGCTTTCAACCCTTTTCAAGCATCACTGACGCAGCATGACACTAAGGGCTGTTTTGGATTGCAACGTTGAGTGCTAACAATACAGAAAAAGCAATGGTAAATAGTGGAAAATAATGGCGGATAGCAAAGCCCGGGTCATAATTTGTGGTTTGATTGTTGCGTGATAGCACTGTGGACCTTGGTGGAGGTCTAAGCGCTGGCCTTCCAGTAGTAAATGGTTCAGGCATAAAATTACAGCTCCCTTTCACGCTCGGCCATTTAAGGATTGTATTAGAAAAATGAGCGCGGTGAGTGGAGTGCGTCATCATTCTGGGGGTTCTGGTAATGCCGTAGTTTACAGAGGGTGGTGGCGATTATTGCTTTTTACTTAACTTTAGCCGTAAAGAAAAGAAAAGAAAGGAAAAAACATCAACGCCAAATAAAATAAAGACACACAGGGTCATTGCAAGCAGACAGGAGGCAGAGTCTAATGCAGGCATGTCCAAACTAAGGCCCGGGGGCTAAATGCGGCCCGCAGACTAACTTTTCT
Source organism: Rhinogobius similis (assembly GCA_019453435.1). Classification (NCBI taxonomy): domain Eukaryota; kingdom Metazoa; phylum Chordata; class Actinopteri; order Gobiiformes; family Gobiidae; genus Rhinogobius; species Rhinogobius similis. The sequence goes on from CM033639.1 coordinate 16,518,389, forward strand.
TGGCCCTCAGGCTTCCTGCTGAACCGGCCACATTGTTTCAAGAAGTACTTTTTACAGCAAATTTCAGATTTTCTATAATTATAACGTAAATAATTCAAATTTTGGTGCGAGGCAGAGCTGATATTAAGGCACTGAGACTGAATGTAGATGTGGTGGCACTTAAAACATCAGATAAACGCAACCTTTTTGAACGTTTCACGATTGATTTGAGGTCCTCCGCTTGGTCAATATTTCATTATGTGGCCCTTGATGGAAAAAGTTTGGACACCCCTGATCTAATGTAATCGGTTTCTTAAATAACCATTTAGCTGATTAGTTTGTTACTGTCCACAATTGCAAATATTCTTCTGTCACAATTGTTCCGTCACACATTTTATCCATCCATGTGTAGTCCATGAGGGAAGCAAAAAGGACGAGCGGCGTGCTGAACATGAAACGGCAAGACAGCGGCGGGCCACGGCTCGACAGGCCCCCTTCGCCAAGAGTGTTTAAGATCATTAGCTCGCTGAAAAAGACGACTACAAATGTACTCGTTGTGATCGAACCCACTTCGTTTTAGACACCAGTCGACGCGCACCCTCGACGAGTGACGGGTTACAGGCTGGACCCAGAGCCGACCACGACGCGTTCGGACGCCAGCTTTGAGGATTGCCGGACGCCGAAGCACAGAACAGCAGAGCTACGAGAAATGGTGACTTGCGGGGCCTTGAGTCACAACGTGGCACCAAAACAAGTCAGACGTAAGTGGCTAGAAAATGTAAATATTGCGGAAAACAAAGAATGATAGCTACCTGAAGCAGCAAAGCACAGGCGCAGGAGGAAATGAAAAAGTCAGGGGGTGAAGAGGAGACCGAGAAAGGCTTTTATATTCTAAGTGCCACCTACTGGATATAATTTAGTAGAAAAACACCATCCTGCCACACAATGAAATAGAGAAATAGTTGAAGATGAAATGAAACATGGCCCCGCAGTCAGCTGCTACAAACTGAAGTGAAATGTTAAGTAAAAACACACGTGACTTATCTGTGGGAGGGCCACTGTAGCATGTGACTTTCCATATCCACCTTATTCCAGAAGCTGCCGTGGGCGCTGCCATCTTTTTTTCCGTTGCATTGGTTTAGATGGGGCAGACGAGCTCAAAAGAAAACAAGTTCCACATGGAAATCGGTGCATTGCTGACGCGTTGTTGCACGTGTACATTTAACATTTTACACAAATCAAACAACTTTATATAATATTTTAGCAACAAGACTTTTCCCTTGTTCGCCACTTTTGTGAACGGAGCTCCCGCCAAACCAGAAGTGCCATTACGTGAGAATTTTGCATTTGTAGGAAAAGGAGGTAAAAGTGGGCGGGGCGGAATAAGGTGAATATCAATCAATCAATCAAACTTTATTTATAAAGTGCTATACATAGATAAAAACTTAAGACTAAGTGCTTTACAGTGCATTAAAAACATTGCCACATGGCCACATTCCACCAAAGCCCTCCCCACACGAGGGCCGTTCTGGAAAGACTCCTCACCATGAGTGTGTGTCCCGACTTTGGGAATAACTAGGACCTGCGAGGGTTCATGTGGTAAAAGCAGTTCTGACAGGCCCAAGACCATTAAGACATTTAAAAACCAGAAAAAAACAACTTAAAACCGATCCTGAAACACACGGGGAGTCAATGCAGTGATTTTAAAACCGGTGTAATGTGGTCCGGCCCCCGGTCTTAGTCAGGACACGTGCTTCTGAGTTTTGTAATAATTGTAAACTTGAAATACTCTTTTTGGGAAGACCAGAGAGCAGGGCATTACAGTAGTCTATACGACTGGAGATAAAAGCATGCATCAGGGTCTCCGTGTTGGCCCGAGAGAGAATGGGGCGGGCTCTAGTTATGTTCTTTAAGTGATAAAAACCGGTTTTGTATTTTTGTGATGTTCTTGATGTGTGAAATAAAAGTCAAAAATAATGCCGAGATTATTTACTTGTGGTGATGGATTAAAGATTGTGCCTGCAGTTTGGGCACAAGTTTTGTCGTTTGTAAAAGTCGTCTTGTTTCTGTAACTAGAGAGTTGGTAACACATTTTTTTAAGTAAGTGGCATCAGATGATTAGCACATCCCCTCCTGTGGAAATTTGCATAAGCGTGGATATAGACCTCACAATGGGAAATTCAGGTGTCTATGTAACTTGTTATTTCCTCACACATATCAGCGGCACGGCCCACACTCGTCATAGATTTAATTTATGTATCGTTGTGTTTCCCACGTCAACCCAAAATATGCACAATAGGTACAATAAGTCTTCCAGCTAAGGTCCAGACCAAGCTTAGTTCAAGATGCAGCCCACTGCTCTTGACAAATTGAGCTATAGCTGATGGTCAAATGCAAAGAACACATTTACCTCAAAAGGGATTAATAAAGAATACATGAAACCTAAATAATTGGACACACAAGTGGGACTAAACACCCAAACTCCTCTTAAACCACATGTACATACATTAAGCAACATTGTTCCATTCCTGAAATGTTAAGAATGACCTTGACATAAGAAGCTGTGTAAGACTACTTGGGAATATTAATGAATATATTATTCAAAATCAATTTAACTTGTATTTGGAGTGATTCATGCATGTTTGAGTGTTCTTTATTCATCTGCAATCAAAATGGCATTGTTTCAAGAGAACGTTTTGGCATAAATAAAATTTTAATTAAATAAAAATCCACTGCTTGTTTTCTGCAATGAATCACAAAGTGGGAATCAGCTCCAAAGTTTTATAACTTGAAGTCAGCAGACCCAGTTGTATTATTATGCCATTATAGTTCAATATTGTGAGTTACAATGTCCAAAGTCCCAGCCAGTTTGTTCTTTGGATGTCAGTTTTGATGTCAGTATTTGGTTGATTGACAATCATAATTGTTCAGGCCACAATATAGTCATCAAAACAAATTTACATGCAGAACCAGTTTCTTTTTGGTTTCAGTTCATTTCAATTCAATTTAAACTACAAAATGTAATCTTAAATGCTGTTTGCTTATGTCACAGTGAATTTGCTTTACACTCAGTAAGTCCCTACTATTTTCAATTATTCAAACACCCAGACGTAAATAATAATCTCAAAACCTGCTCGGGATGTTTCTGCTAAATTTCAAGTCAAGCGGACAAAAGTTGTAAGTTCACTTGTGTAAAAGTGTAATGAGGTGGAAGAAGTGGAAAACCTCCGAGGAGCAGCTGCCAGCCGCTGGAAGCACATCACACTCCTCCTGTGGGTTTCCTCGATCCCTCCTTCTTCTCTGCTTCTCAAACCGTCCAATGCTGGGCTAACGAGGAGTTTGGGTGTTGTGTCAATGTCTTTCAAAGCAAAGATCAGCTAAAATTGTTAATTTCGCTCTGGTGTTAGCAGAAACATCAGCATGAGTGTCAAAGCATCAAGGTGGTTTGAAAGTCGTATTGTAGTGAAGACAATAAATGCACGCACTCGAATGGTATGAACATGTGTAGCGAAGGTGCATTTATTCACATTTGACACATTTTATTCCAGATTTACTTCGTTTTTTTTTTTTAGCTTTTAACCTGTTATAACCTTGTTACCTCATCAAAACATACGTGGAGTTGCATTTTTACTCATCAAAGCTTGTTTCATGAATCCTGTTTACAAGGTTGTCACACTTAAAAACAGTCCGTTTCAAATTCCCCAAATGTTTTCCATAAATCATTGCCGGACCCATTCTTAGCATTTCTGCCATCAAATTCTGTTCATTCCAACTACATGTTTGTATTACATTCACATGTCAAGGGAAGCTCTCTATTGTTTATTTCCCCATGCTGTTTATTTCCGTCTGCACTCAGTTTCAAATTCCCCAAACATTTTCCATAAATCATTGCCGGACCCATTCTTAGCATTTCTGCCATCAAATTCTGTTCATTACAACTACATGTTTATATTACATTCACATGTCAAGGGAAGCTAGCTTTTGTTTATTTCCCCATGCTGTTTATTTCCGTCTGATGCCAGGAGATGGCGTGCTAACACCAAATTCTGATGAGAGAATGCCTGACAGGTAGAAAGTGATGTATGAATATATGAATTGATGTTCTAAAATGAAAATAAAACAAATAATGCATAAAACGTGTCCTCAAACATCAGTGTTATTTACAAGTTAGAACGAGCAATATAGAAATGGCCGACGACTCTTCGAATTTGTTGAATGTCTGTCTTCACTGGTCACTCCCAAGGCGACTCTGGCAGAGCTAAGTGAAGTAAACAGCTATTACCCTGCGCTGTGCTTGTGGAGGCGTATGGACTCCAGCGATGGTTAATTAATGTCCGCAGACACATAAGCGCGTGTATATGTGTAACAGCAGAGGTTTTCTCTCAGAACAAGACGCACAGTGCTTGAAGGGTTATTTAAGTATTGATCCACGGGTCCATTCCGCCGCTTGATGTCTGTTTCCCTGATGGGCGTTGAATGACAGCTATCTAAATCACGTGGGCCAGGAGGGCTAATTATCGAAATGCCTTAAACGATGGAATGAGATCACAAATGGTTGAAGAGTGATGTTTGACCTGCAGAATCTTTCAAAATAAATGCATTTCAAATATGAATAATAACTGGTAAAGGTTTCTACTTCTGGGGTGAAGGAATTCGGGCCTTGATCAAAGGGATTTTGGCAGATTTTTACGTGCGCCAGGACTTTGTACCTTGCCATTTTTGGTCTGACAAAAACATGTCTACTGTAGAGATCATTATGACTCATATATTAAAGGTGCTGTACTATTTACTGTTTTGAAATGTGAAAAAGTACAGTGGCTCAGAGGGACAAAACATGCACACATTAATACGACATGCACACACACAACAAAAAAAACAAAACACAGACAAGTAAAAAAACACACACCCAACTTAGAAAACATGCACCCAACTAAAAAAAACACACACCCAACTTAGAAAACACGCACACAACAAAAAAAAAACACACACACAACTTAGAAAACACGCACCCAAATCCAAAACCTGCACCCAACTTAGAAAACACGCACCAAACTTAGAAAACACGCACCCAACTTAGAGAACACACACCCAGCTTAGACAACACACACCCAGCTTAGAAAACACACCCAACTTGGAAAACACGCACCAAACTTAGAAAACACGCACCAAACTTAGAAAACACACACCCAACTTAGAAAACACACACCCAACTAAAAAAAACACACCCAACTTAGAAAACATGCACACAACTAAAAAAAAACACACACACAACTTAGAAACCACGCACACAAATCCAAAACCTGCACCCAACTTAGAAAACACACACCCAACTTAGAAAACACACACCCAACTTAGAAAACACACACCCAACTTAGAAAACACGCACCCAACTTAGAAAACACACACCCAACTTAGAAAACACACACCCAACTTAGAAAACATACACCCAACTTAGAAAACACACACACAACTTAGAAAACACACACCCAACTTAGAAAACACACACCCAACTTAGAAAACACACACCCAACTTAGAAAACACACACACAACTTAGAAAACACACACCCAACTTAGAAAACACACACCCAACTTAGAAAACACACACACAACTTAGAAAACACACACACAACTTAGAAAACACGCACCCGACTTAGAAAACACACACCCAACTTAGAAAACACACACCCAACTAAAAAAAACACACCCAACTTAGAAAACATGCACACAACTAAAAAAAACACACACACAACTTAGAAACCACGCACACAAATCCAAAACCTGCACCCAACTTAGAAAACACACACCCAACTTAGAAAACACACACCCAACTTAGAAAACACACACCCAACTTAGAAAACACGCACCCGACTTAGAAAACACACACCCAACTTAGAAAACACACACACAACTTAGAAAACACACACACAACTTAGAAAACACACACACAACTTAGAAAACACGCACCCGACTTAGAAAACACACACCCAACTTAGAAAACACACACCCAACTTAGAAAACACACACCCAACTTAGAAAACACACACCCAACTTAGAAAACACACACCCAACTTAGAAAACACACACCCAACTTAGAAAACACGCACCCGACTTAGAAAACACACACCCAACTTAGAAAACATACACCCAACTTAGAAAACACACACAACTTAGAAAACACACACACAACTTAGAAAACACGCACCCTACTTAGAAAACACACACCCAACTTAGAAAACACACACCCAACTAAAAAAAACACACCCAACTTAGAAAACATGCACACAACTAAAAAAAACACACACACAACTTAGAAACCACGCACACAACTTAGAAAACACGCACCCGACTTAGAAAACACACACCCAACTTAGAAAACACACACCCAACTAAAAAAAACACACCCAACTTAGAAAACACACACCCAACTTAGAAAACACACACCCAACTTAGAAAACACGCACCCGACTTAGAAAACACACACCCAACTTAGAAAACATACACCCAACTTAGAAAACACACACACAACTTAGAAAACACACACACAACTTAGAAAACACGCACCCGACTTAGAAAACACACACCCAACTTAGAAAACACACACCCAACTTAGAAAACACACACCCAACTTAGACAACACACACCCAACTTAGAAAACACACACCCAACTTAGAAAACACACACCCAACTTAGAAAACACGCACCCGACTTAGAAAACACACACCCAACTTAGAAAACACACACCCAACTTAGAAAACACACATCCAACTTAGAAAACACGCACCCAACTTAGGAAACACACACCCAACTTAGAAAACACACATCCAACTTAGAAAACACACACCCAACTTAGAAAACACACACACAACTTAGAAAACACACACCCAACTTAGAAAACACGCACCCGACTTAGAAAACACACACCCAACTTAGAAAACACACATCCAACTTAGAAAACACACACCCAACTTAGAAAACACACACCCAACTTAGAAAACACACACCCAACTTAGAAAACACACACCCAACTTAGAAAACACACACCCAACTTAGAAAACACACACCCAACTTAGAAAACACGCACCCTACTTAGAAAACACACACCCAACTTAGAAAACACACACCCAACTTAGAAAACACACACCCAACTTAGAAAACACACACCCAACTTAGAAAACACACATCCAACTTAGAAAACACACACCCAACTTAGAAAACACACATCCAACTTAGAAAACACGCACCCAACTTAGAAAACACACACCCAACTTAGAAAACACGCACCCGACTTAGAAAACACACACCCAACTTAGAAAACACACACCCAACTTAGAAAACACACACCCAACTTAGAAAACACACATCCAACTTAGAAAACACACACCCAACTTAGAAAACACGCACCCGACTTAGAAAACACACACCCAACTTAGAAAACACGCACCCAACTTAGAAAACACGCACCCAACATAAAATTCTTTCTTGGTTGGGTACGTGTTTTGATTTTGGGTGTGTGTTTTGACCTTCGAGGCCACCGTAATAGTTCATCTACCAGATTTTTTTGCATGTAACAAAGTCTGTTTTGCCCCAGTACAGAGACATGTAAAAGCATCTATTTGACTGAAAGTGAGACCGCACACTTTCTTTGCATCTACTTATAGAATCTCTAAAAACTAGGGCTACATTTAGTGATCAGTACATGTGACTGTTTTATAGACTATAAACTATTTCTGTTTTTCATGTTTCAAAACAGTAAAGAATATATACAGCACCTTTAATAAATTATTGTCACCATTATAAAGTAGATCAGAAAGCTAAAGCAAAAAACAACCAAAAAGATTAATTTGGTCTTCTTTAACTCTAAAAATTCAAATCTAGAATAAAATTGACCATAAAATGAACCAAAAAAAAGGTACAGGAATATCACTCCGAGATTACACCTGATGTGTCTGTCTGTTCTTTAGGTCATTTTGAATTATAGACAATTCATTTAGCGTTCTAATTTTGCATCTCTCCAAAACAATAAGAACAGTATTTTCCCTTTCCGATCTGTGTCCCACATCTTCCATTTCCGTTCCCTCAAATGTCTGCTCTTAACTAAAAAGAAAACAAACCGAATCTTTGAAAAGAGCTGGACTGCGCTTTCTTTTTTCTAGCTTGAAAATAAAAAAAAATCCAACGTTTATAGTAAAGACAGATCTTTTTAAACAGTGGACTGGCTGTCGTGTGCGCTCTTTAGTGGATGTGCCTTTAAAACGGTGCGAGCTGCTTCTGTGGACCAACATAGAAAAGACATTTGGTCAATTAATCATAGCTAAGCAGAACTGAGGGATTATGCACTTGACTGAATCTCATTTCAAGCTCGTGGTTCGGCCGCTGTGCTGCTAAGGACTCACACAAACGTTGGAGGAGTTTCCATAAAGCTGGCGCAAATGTTCGGGCGGCGTGGAGAGATTCATCAAACTGGATCAAAATTGCAACCCGACTGCGGTTGGTGAATTGCAAAGGCTACTGTTATTAAGATAAGCAAATGTATTCCGCAGAGAACGAAATATTACCGCGTCAAGGGTCTTATTATGCACAGAACCTGCAAACTATGTCGCCGACTCTACCAATATTACTGTTTTCGTCCTCTGATACGGAGGTTGGTGTTCTAATCCCTCGACCAACACAATCTTGTTGTTGGAAAAGTCAGATCTGTGGCCCACAGGTTGGCAATCTCAGCTCCACGGATGAATACTGGCATTGCATCTTTGTACAGCAGGGGAATTGAAGAGTTTGAATTAAGTGGACATGATTGTATTGTTCAAAAGATGTGGGGCTGAATGCGTTTTTTACTTCCTTTCACTCTCTTTTTGCATTCAAGGAGGAAGAGAAAATGCTTTCGGCCTGTTGTCTCACATATCTGCATTTGTTTATTTGTTAATTTAAGGATCCCCATTAGTCTCCGCAGCAGCAGAGACTATTCTTCACAATTTAAAATACTACAAAACAGTGCACACTACAAAACAAGCATTAAGAATTAAAGAAACAGAACACCAAAAGCTTAAATGATTTCTTAAAGCTTCTTTTAAAAGCATAATAGTTCTTTGTTTTTTTTCACAGCAGATTCCAGTGAGAAATGGCTCTGTATAGAAGAGCATGGTAACTTGATAGACATTTATATTTTGTCAAATGTTGTCTTTGTTATCATTGTTGTTTTGAATGTTTTTCAATATTGTCAGAATAAATACATTCATTCAAGACACTCAACTAGCGAATGTGTATGAATGTGCCTCAGTGGATTTTTATTTTTTTATGATTTATTTTTTAAATGTGACAGTTTCAATTGAAAGTCAAAACTTAATTAGCAGCTGTAATTTATATATCAATAACAGGACAGGGAGATATTGCAAAAAACAAAAAAACAAAACAATAATCCAGATTTTTTTACCATCTTATTAATCAATCTCAACTACTGATTTCATTGTATTTTGTCTTTCATAAACAGCATTGATTTGATAAACCTGAACAAGACAGACTTTAAATCAGTGCCATTAAACACCAACTCTAAAGTCAAAACTCTGGTCCAGATCATATGTTTTTATTGATAAAGGATTGACCTCTCCATTAAAAAAATAAAAATCTAAGCATATAATTAACATTTAGACTTGACATGACATTTAGACTTATTCAAGTGCGATTAATTGCCCTAATAATAACGCATATGATTTCTATAGCGCTTTTTATGGACCCTCAAGATGCTTTATTATATTAGTATTATTCATTCTGGACATGTAAAACCCACATCCCATTCCTGTCTGTTTCCTCTGCGCAATGCATCACTTGTAAATTCAATAAATAGTTGTTTTGCTGAAATATATTTAATTTTTCTTACATAATATTTATAACAAAAGAGGTCTTCAAAGCACATCAAACAGCTCGAGGCCTGTTGCTGTTGATGCAATAGTTACACATGCGGGTTTATTAGCGGTGACGGCTTGGGAGGCTTACATCTTGAAAGTGACTGGAAGGTAAAGCTGATGAATTTTTAAACACTAAAGGTGAGACGAGTGAGTAAGAGATAGAGCTGGAATAAATCCAACCTTCAAAGTCATTTATCATTATGCTGTTTGCCCTTTCCAAAACAGTGATGACCAATGTTAGCGAAACACGCTCATTAAAGGGACTATATTTAAGCATTTAAAGCAGGGCTACTGGCCTTTTTTTTACTTTGTTTGTGAGTACATTTTGTGGTTTCCCTCCAAAGAGTATATTGTAAAAGTAGAATTTAGTGACAAAATGAGACAACTGTGCACTGTTTGCAGCTAATAATGAAGCATTTCTCAACTTAGCAACCAGGAAGTAAGAGTCGAAAGCATTGCTCTGATTGGCTGCGCTGAAGTGGTCCGCCCCAGTTTTGCTTCGCTGTTGGAAAAAAGTTGTTCTAAAGCTCCATCTGAAAATTAATGCACGTGACTAAAGAATTTGTAACAGCTACAGACAATTGAGATATTTAAATATTTAGTTTTGCAGTTTGAAAATCAGGCGCACCAGCTTTCAAAGTTCAATAAATGATTGTAATTATTAATAAATTACACAAATTGCATCAATAAAATCATAATATCACTTTGAAATATCAATGTTTGAATGTTGTTTTGAAGCTGTACAATTATAATATAAAGAATAATTATCTATAAAAGTTGCAATACAAACTAATAAAAAAAAAATGTACTTGAAGGTATTTTTGGTTCAATACTTAGAGCAAGAAATTAGCAGCATGTTTTAGCACGTTTCTGGTAGCGGGTTCACTTGTTTCTGTGGAGATGGTATTGTCTAGTCTGGAATGTTCCACAGTAGGGCATTAAATTTACTTCTGCAACTGATGTTTTGCAAAAAAAAATCCTTGAAAAACATGGCTTTTTACTGTGAATGGGCTCTCCTGTCTACAAATATCACCTGTAACTTGGCCCACAGAAGTACTTTTCGTCAATATCACCAACTTCGACCAATCAACCACCCACGTACAGCCCAGACAGAGCTTCCTAATCTATTGTCAATCACAAGGAAATACCAAGGTGCAATAAATTACAGCTGCTGCCAACACTGACCATTAGCATGACCACCCACCAGGGCTAAAACAGCCTCGGACAGCAAAGAAAAGTAATGACTGTGCATCGCCTCTTAATGTTGACCTTCAGAGCTAACAGCTACAGGCACCGGAGGAAGCAGATTCACGCTGATCATGCAACTTTGGACCCGAGCCTTGGCTTTGTAGCGATGCTGGCTAATGGTGGACACTGCTCAGGTAAAAAGAGGGATGGATGAGGCTTATTTATATTCAAGCTGACGGGAAACAATTACTGACAGTCAAGATGTGCCATTCAATTTGTCTGGAAAATACTTACAAAAGATATAACTAGACCGGCCATCCACCTCAGTTGACAGGTAAAGATGGAAGAACACCTAAATCTACGCCCAGTGCAAAGTTGAATTCAAATTATATGATTTTAGTTTTTGTTTTTTATTTGCTGCATGTATTTTCATGTTGCTTTCTCGATTTTCTGTGAGTCATGTCCAAAAATTATGTCAAAGTAACTTTCCAGAGTGTCACCTGCATAATTCCATGGACATAGAATGTTAAAATCATACTTTCGAAAATTCTCCACGCAAAGTTAGTTTATTGTTGAAAATTAAAGCCAAAATAACATTTCCATGGAAACAAGCAGAGGGAGGAAGCTCTTCCAGGCCAAATACGAGTCAGGTTTGTGGCGATGCAAGCCTGCTCACAGTGAGGACACAATTTTTTGGTGCAATAAAACCATCCAAAATTAATGTTTTTGTCTATTTTTTGCCATAAAAGTTACACACTTTGCTTTTAAATATTCCCAAAGACAAATATCTTCTCTTTCTCTGTGATGTCAGTAAAAAAACCTTCATTACAAAATATCTTTTAGACATAAAATATGCGTTTCGGCATTGTGGCGCAAGCAGCTGTATAAAATCCCAAAGTGCCTTGGATTTTTGTCTTTGGAAATATTCAACATTTTGTTACTCAAGTTTAACCAAAGTCAAGAGTTTTCTTAGCTGAGTTTTATTTGCACTAAACATAATAAATCAGGCCAAAACCAACCAACCAAACTTAACTCCAACTGTTACTTGGCACTAGCTGTAAAACCAAACCATTTAAACCAGAGCACATGGACATAAGGTGAGTTTCTGTGTGTGCAATCAGTACAATACAAGTCACAATATAATTCTACCAGAGTGAAATGTTATTGGTACAAAAGAAATACATTTTTTATTATCCTTATTCAATTGAAGCACCAGGCAGCGCACAAAGTGAAATAGGTTGGTCCTTATGTGTTAGAGACGCAATTACTAGTGAAAAACAATAGAGTAGCACAAGCTGTACCCTTCTACAACAGTCATTTTGAGACTTGACTGGCACCACGCGGCACCGTTTTATGTTATTTCAATTTCTGAGCAGTGACTAAACAGGAGAACAGAGGCAGCGAGAAGAGCCGAAACACTAATGAGAAGAAATGAGTCAACCACTGCTGCAGAAGTAAAGACTGTGTGCAAGACAGCTACATTTATTTGAACTGGTCTGCAAAGTCTGTGGATTTCTAAATGGAAAATGGAAGGCAATATTACGAAAATGTTTCAGAATGGAAACGCACATTTGTCAAAACTGGCAAAGGACAATAACAAGATTGGATTTACTTCAATTTTAATCTCATCAAAATCTCCCTTTTCCTTCATCAAAATCACCCATGGAGGTTTGTTTCTTTTGCACAAGTTTGAGTTAGCACATTTAGTTAGTCTGCCCGAATTGTAGTTGATTTAAGTCTTAGATCTCAAAAATGTTACTTGCCATTTTGCTGCCGTCCATGAAACTCCATGTTTTTAAAGATCACATGTTCACTAGACTCATTCTGATCAGTTCTCAAAATGCCTTTGCTGCGTAATTCAAAAGTAATTGTTTTTAGCATCAATATTCACCTTATTCCGGAAGTTGCCTTACGCGCCGCCGTCTTGTTTTTAAACAGCTTTGTCGCCACCTGCAGGACAATAATTTATTTGAAGTTTTTCAGTCAGGGTTCCGTGCGTACCACAGCACTGAAACTGCACTAGTTAAAGTCACAAATGATCTGTTATTAGCTGCTGATGATGGACAGGTCTCAATCCTGGTTCTGTTGGACCTCAGCGCAGCGTTTGATACCATCGACCACAACATTCTACTGCAGAGGTTAGAATGTGATATAGGTGTCAGTGGAACCGCCCTAAGCTGGTTTAAATCCTATCTATCTGATAGGTACCAGTTTGTTAATGTAAACCAGAGATCTTCCCCATGTTCTAAAGTAACCTACGGTGTGCCGCAGGGTTCAGTACTCGGTCCAGTTCTGTTCACACTTTATATGCTGCCCTTAGGTATGATCATCAGAAAGCATGGCATTAACTTCCACTGCTATGCAGATGACACTCAGCTTTATTTATCAATGAAACCTGATCAGACCCATCAAGTAGACAGACTTAGTGCCTGCGTGAAAGACATAAAAACTTGGATGACTCTTAATTATCTGCTCCTTAACCCTGAAAAAACCGAGGTCATTCTGCTGGGCCCTAAGCACCTGCGAGACTCTTTATCTGACCAGATAGTTTCTCTGGACAATATCACTGTAGCCCCCAGCTCTACTGTAAGAAACCTTGGGGTCCTATTTGACCAAGATCTCTCGTTCAAAGCTCATATAAATCAAGCCTGTAAAACAGCCTACTTTCATTTGCGTAACATAACCAAAATTAGAAAATACCTGACCAGAGATGATGCCGAAAAACTCATCCATGCATTTGTCACATCCAGATTAGACTATTGTAACGCCCTGCTTATAGTGTGTCCTAAAAGCTCTATAAGAAGCTTTCAACTGGTTCAAAATGCAGCAGCAAGATTATTAACAGGTACTAGAAAAATAGATCATATTTCACCAGTGTTAGAGTCTCTTCACTGGCTTCCTGTTGAGTTTAGAATCAAATTTAAAATCCTCCTCCTGACTTATAAAGCTTTAAACAATATGGCCCCATCCTACCTCAAAGATGCAATAGTAGCGTACCATCCAAACAGAGCTCTTCGTTCTCAAAATGCTGGACTATTGTTAGTCCCCAGAGTCTCTAAAAGCACAGTAGGAGGTCGAGCATTTAGCTACCAAGCTCCTGTGTTATGGAACCAGCTCCCTGTTCATGTAAAAGAGGCCGACACAGTCTCTACATTTAAGACCAGGCTCAAAACGTTCCTCTTTGAAATAGCTTATGGTCAGGCCAGTTAGGAACAGAAATAAAAACCTACAGTTTTAGCTACGCTGCCCTTGGAGCAATTCTGCTGGGGGAAGTATGGCAGCTTGAACACTATCCTCTGGTTCTTCCTACTTTACCTATCAACAATATTTAATATTACTTCAACTGTAGTCTGTTCATTGCTGTTCACATGTTTCTCTTTCTCTCCACTTCCCCCGGGGAGTGGAGACTGTTTCAGGCACTGCGGCGGCTGCTCCAGTGACGACCCCCCCACCCCCATCTGTCTAGAGGATCGATCTCTACACTGGACGATCTACGCGCCACCCGCCTGGAGGAACTCCCTCAACCCTGGATTAGCCATACCTCGTCTGCCTGGACGAACTCCTTCTACTTTAGATGAACTGTTCCTCATCTCCTGCTGGAGGATCTCTCTACACTGGTGGACTGCTCCTCGTCCGCCTGGAGGAACTCTTTAAAGCCACCTCCCTCTTGAGTGGTTCTGGCTCCACAGTCCAAGTGGATGCGTCAGTCCTAGTTCATCTGCAGCCTGTCCGTCCGTGGGAGTAGGATCTCTCCTTCACTGTGGTTCTCCCCGAGGTTTCTACTTTTTCCCATGGGGGTTTTTGTAGTTTTTCCTCGCCGCGAAGGAGGGTCAAAGGACAGGGGCATTCTGGGACAGTTATCTGAACTGCTTTTACCTGTGGCCCATCGAGGCAACTGTTGTTGTGATTTTGGGCATTATAAAAATAAACTGATTTGATTTGATTTGATTTGATTGTTTCTGTTGTATTAGTTTACATGGAGCAGACGAGCTCAACAGAAAATAAGTTCTACATGGACTAAAAAGCCGTTTTCAGACTGACCAGGAAATCGGTGCGTTGTGACTTGTTGTTGCTCGTGTTCATTAAACATTTTACACAAATCAACCTACTTTATGTAACATTTTAGCGGCGAGACTTTTCCCTCGTTCATCATTAGCTTTAATGGAGTTCTCGTCAAACGGAAGTGCGTTTACAACAAAAGTGCAAAAACGGCAAAAGTGGGCGGGGCAGAATAAGGTCAATAGTCCTTTTGCAATTAGAAGACATGTGATTGAGCCTCCCAAATAAACTGAATGTCCAATTTGAAATTACAGGGCTCAGATGAGCAGTCTGAGGCACTCTGATGTAAGTATAAAAGTCATTTCGACCTGTGAAGAAGAACTTTAAAAATTGAAAACAAGAACAGGTGTTGATACAAAAATTGTAACACTCCCCATAATGAGTGATGTTACCAATGTAAAAATTAAAGAGTAAATGATTTCACGTTTCTCTTGTTATGTCCTCCAATGCCCAGTGAACCCCCAAAGCCAACAAAACAATGACAAAATCCGGTCTGTTTAAACTACAAATTATAATTTGTCCATTTCAATAAACAAACATAAAAAACCCATGGAAGTCCATATATCCCCTTTAATGTCTCTGAACAAAAAAAAATACGTCCGGGCCACGACGGGACAAACGCTACAATCCACAAAAGGAAATAATAGTTCTTTGAGTCTCAAAACTTCCCCACAGCGAAGTCTAAAACGGGGCGCTGCGAAGCGCGCTCCCGCGCTCACCCCCGGCTCCTCCGCTTAAGCGAAAAGTGCATGGAACGCTCTCACCGGCAACGAAGAGCGGCGTGCGGTCGGTCTAGGCGTTGAGGCGCTCGGTCCACCTGGTTCCGCCCGGTCCACAATCCGGGCGAAGTCCGCCCGTGACCACCCTCTTCCTCTGATCGCGTTCCACCCGCTCCGCCGTGTGTGTGTGTCAGAGAGCCCCCGCGCGCACACACCTGCCGCTTATATCCCATTACCCGACCGTCCCAGCTGACGGGACAAACAGCTGAGCAGGTAAATAGCAACACACCGTTTAACACCTCACCGACCATTTAACATGCTAATATCAATAATGATAACAACAACAATAATAATAAGATAATAATAACAACAACAAAAACAATAATAATATGTCGCTGGTGCTACATAGACCCCCCCTCCAGCCGGAGGCTAAAGGAGTCAACCATTGTAATACTTCTTCAGGTTAACCACATTAACTACATCCTGTTTATTAGGAGAATCTGTCCAGCTCACTGCATAGTTGAGTGGCCCTAGCTTCCTCACCACTGTAGCAGGTCCTTCCCATTTCGGCGCCAACTTAGCGGAGAAACTGTCTGTGGCTTTTGAGAGAGGATGAGCGCGCACCCAGACTAAGTCTCCTTGCTTAAAATGCACTTCCTTTCTCCAGGCATTATAGTACTTAGCTTGTCTGGCTTGGCACTCCCCTACCCTCCTTTTAACCTCCTCATTCAACCTGTGCTGCCGTTCTACCAGGTCATAAGTAGACTGCTGATCAGGCCTCGGAGGTCTGTGGATGAGCCGTTCCAGTGGTCCTTTGAGCTGTCGTCCCAGAGCAAGTTCGGCTGGAGTCTTCCCGGTAGTCTCCTGTTGGGCAGTGTTTATGGCAAACCTAAACTCTGGTAGCCACTGGTCCCAAGCGATGTGATGCTGGCCGACATAGGATGCAATCATGGTTTTGATTGTCCGGTTGAAGCGCTCAGTGAGGTTTGTTTGTGGATGATAGCTAGTAGTCAGCTTCTGAACCACACCCCATGTTTTGCACAGTTCCATCAGAAGGGTAGCGGTAAACTGTGGTCCTCGGTCTGAGACCAGATATCTTGGGACACCCCACCGTGTGAACATCTCCTCTCTTAGAATCTTCACAATCCTTGTGGTTTTACCATCTCGCAGTGGAAACATTTCCACCCACTTGGAGAAATAATCCACGATGACAGCCAGATATACATGTCCTTTTTTACTTCTAGGAAATGGTCCCATCAGGTCTACACCCAACATTTCACCCGGACCAAGAACTTCAGTGGACTGCAGGTATCCTGAGGGCTTGGTGTTGTCGGCCTTGTATTGTTGACAAACTCGACAGCTTTTTGTGTGTTCCCAAACATCCTTACGCACGTTGGGCCACCACGCCACTTCCAGAACCCGCAGAAGAGTCTTTAATTGCCCAAGGTGGCCCCCTAACGGGTTGTCATGAAAATATCTTAGGAACTCTGGGACAAGACCCTGCGGCACTACAAGTTGGTGTTTTTTGCCATGATCTTGTAGCGGCACTATGCGGTACAAAACACCTTGGTGGACCTCAAAGCTGATGCGTTTGGGCCCTTTGGTGGTCTTTGTCTTTTCGGCCCGCATTTCACAGACCTGCTGATCCTGTATTTGGGCTTGCTCAATCTCAGCCATGGTGACGGGTAGGTCAGAACAGGTTTTAGATGAGACTGATAGACAAGGTGTTGATTCTGGTGGAGGTGATTCAAAAGCTCGTGACAAGGCATCCGGAGCAGCGTTGAGACAGCCCTTTCTGTAATGCACTCTGAATGTAAACTGCTGGAGCCGAAGAGTCCATCTGGTGAGGCGGGAGGAGGTTTTTGGACAGTTGAAAGCCCAGGATAGAGCAGCATGGTCGGTGTAGACATCAAATTCCACTCCTTCCAGGTAATGCCTCCACTTCTCCACTGCCCACACCACAGCTAGACACTCCTTCTCTGATGTTGAATAGTTTCTCTCCGCCCCCCGGAGGCCTCTGGACGCGTAGGCAACCACCCGTTCACCCTCAGGGAAAACCTGGGAGAGGATGGCACCCAGTCCCACCTCACTAGCGTCGGTGAGTACTTGAAAGGAAAAGGTGGGGTTTGGTTGGGCAAGAACAGGTGGATTCTTCAGCGCGGCTTTCAGTGCATTCATGCTTGCTTGACATTCCTCTGTCCATTTCCACTCCACCCCTTTTTTTTCAGATTGTTCAGGGGGGCTGCCATCTCAGCGAAGTGTGGGATGAACTTATGATACCACCCTGCCAGGCCGAGAAAACGCTGGAGTTCCTTGACATCTTTAGGAGGCGGAAAATCAGCCACTGCTTGGGTCTTTGATGGATCTACCTCCACGCCTTTTGCATTCACAATGTGCCCCAGGAACTTTAGCTCACGCTTGAAGAAGTGGCACTTTTTCATGTTGAGACTGAGATTTGCCTCGTGCAGCTTCTTGCACACCGCATCTAAATCGCGCAGATGCTGCCCCCGGGAACTGGAATAGACAATGATATCATCAATATAGACGAAACAGACTTTGCCTCTGAGATCCCCTAAAACTTTTTCCATCAACCGCTGGAACGTGGCAGCAGCGTTTCGTAGGCCAAAAGGCATGCGCTTGAACTGAAACAACCCTTGAGATGTGATGAAGGCAGTTTTCGCTTTGCTGGTCTCATCCATTGCAATTTGCCAATAGCCTGATTGCAGGTCTAGAGCACTAAACCATGACGCATTCTCGAGCGACTCCAGGATGTCATGGAGCGTCCGGGAGTGTTTTAGAATTGACCTTTCTATAGTCCACACAAAACCTGTCACGCCCATCGGGGCGGTCTACCATCACTACAGGAGAAGACCAAGAGGACTGGGAGGGCTCAATGATGTCATCCTCCAACATTGTTTTTACATGCTCTTCGATGACTCTCTTCTTTAGTGGGGACACCCGGTAAGCTTTGGTCCTCACAGGGATCTCATCTTGGGTTTGGATGGCATGTTTCTCCACTGTAGTTTTGCCTAATTTGCCTGAGGTAACCGTCGGCCACCTATCAATCAGTTGTTGCAGTTCGTTGGGACAGTTGGTGTCATAGACACTGGGCTTGGTGGGGGTGTCAGGCAGGTGCGCGGTAGAGGCCCAACAGGGTAGCACAGATCCAGGTCTCATAGCATAATACAAGCTCACTGGAGACCGGCCCGTTTCCCATTTACTTGTCTGGACCGACCGTTGTAGAAACTGATAGAAGATGTAGCGTGTTCCAGTCTTCAGGCCATAGCTCCTTTTTGCCAGATTCAGAATCACCCCAGCCTCCGAGAGAAAGTCTAGTCCAATGATGAGGGGAAAAGCCAGATGTCGATCTTCCATTATGTGAGTATCTGTATTCCACTTCTGACCGTGCCAATCGACTGCTATCCTGTGCTTCCCTAACGTTGGATGCGTCGTTCCATCAGCCATAACAAATCTCTGTTCATCTGCTGGAAACAAAGTCTCTTTCTTGTGCCGTACCTGTTTCCACAGGCTTTCTCGCATCAGTGTGTATGTACTACCGGTGTCTACCACAGCAACTTCATCAACCGGAATGGAAACACCGGCAGTTGGCTTGGGAGGGTGTCTTTTCTCTGTTGGTCTGCGCCCGGTCTTCTCCCCGGTGGCTTGAACTTTTTGCCAATATTCCTTTGCACTGGAACAGTCCTTTTCCACCATTGTTCCCACCTTCACAAGCTCAGCCACCGTTGTTACTGTTCCCCGTAGACAGCCGGCAAACCTGGGATTGATGTTATTGAGAATACGCCTGACCATCTCCTCCTCCTTCATGTCTGGCTTCCACTTAATGCACAAGGCCCGATAGTCATAGGCAAAGTCTCTCAGACATTGGTCAGGTTTTTGGACCATGGCTCTCAGTTTCTCCTCTACTTCACTCATGTAGTCTGTGGGCAGAAAAGCAGCCATGAAAGCATTTTTGAATGACATCCAATCCCGAACTTGAGACTTGGCAGCTTTCCACCAGCTCAGAGCAGGCCCCTTTAACACCGTGGAAAGTGTCCCAATAAGTTCATGATTGGAGAGGGGTCGTATCTCCAAAAAGTTCTCGCACTGCTCAATGAAATTAAGCACATCTGCCGCCTCACTACTGGAATCGAACGTAGGAAACTCAAGCCGAACTGGAGGTTTGGAGTAGTAGGGAGTTGCCCCAGCCAGACTAAATGTAGGGGACTCTGGAATTATAGGGCTAGCATCAGTAGACACTGCCACAGAATGACTACTCTTAGGCGTGCTAGTAGGTCTCATCCTGCTCATCTCTTTTTTCCATTTATCATCTCGTCTCAATAGACAGTTGACTACACTTCTCTCCAACTTGGTTAACTCAGCTGTAAACTTGTCCTCTAGCTTGGCCAAGCCGGCATCAACTGACTGCCTAAAGCTAGCCTCTCTGTTAAGCGAACTGGTTATTGAATCTCTAAACTGTTGTTCCAGTTCACCTAGTCGTTCCTGCACTGCCTCTAGAGTGTTTGTCAGGTCAGTACAAAGACGTTGTGTAACCTGTTCAGCCATGCCCTCAGCATCCTGATCCCCCTGTGCCTGAGTGTCATCTGCCTCAGTGTGGGGTTCCTCTTCATCAACACCTGAGTTAGCATCTAGCCTCGGAACAGGACTTTCTACCCCTTGTGAAACGTTCTCGTCTTCTGACAGCTCTTGGGCTTCGTCTAGATATAATGACCCTAACAAAGATGATATCTCATCTGTGGGATTACGTCTAGTAACAAAAGGCCCAGCTGTAAAATCTAGCTCTCCCTCCACTGGAGCTAGAATCTCCCCTTCACCCTGAGGGACCGGCTCATCCATCACACTGGCTTGTTCCATGTTACACACAAAACAGATTCACATAAATACAAACATCCATAACCATGAAATCATTCCTCACACGGGGCACACTCCCCCATAATGAGTGATGTTACCAATGTAAAAATTGATGTTACCAATGTAAAAATTAAAGAGTAAATGATTTCACGTTTCTCTTGTTATGTCCTCCAATGCCCAGTGAACCCCCAAAGCCAACAAAACAATGACAAAATCCGGTCTGTTTAAACTACAAATTATAATTTGTCCATTTCAATAAACAAACATAAAAAACCCATGGAAGTCCATATATCCCCTTTAATGAAAAAAAAATACGTCCGGGCCACGACGGGACAAACGCTACAATCCACAAAAGGAAATAATAGTTCTTTGAGTCTCAAAACTTCCCCACAGCGAAGTCTAAAGCGAGCGCTGCGAAAGCGCGCTCAGCGCTCACCCGGCTCCTCGCTTAGCGAAAAGTGCATGGAACGCTCTCACCGGCAACGAAGAGCGGCGTGCGGTCGGTCTAGGCGTTGAGGCGCTCGGTCCACCTGGTTCCGCCCGGTCCACAATCCGCGAGTCCGGCCCGGTGACCACCCTCTTCCTCTGATCGCGTTCCACCCGCTCCGCCGTGTGTGTGTGTCAGAGAGCCCCCGCGCCCACACACCTGCCGCTTATATCCCATTACCCGACCGTCCCAGCTGACGGGACAAACAGCTGAGCAGGTAAATAGCAACACACCGTTTAACACCTCACCGACCATTTAACATGCTAATATCAATAATGATAACAACAACAACAATAATAATAATAATAATAATAATAATGATAATAATAACAACAACAAAAACAATAATAATATGTCGCTGGTGCTACAAAATGATGCGCTCACATGACTCATACACTGGAGAAATGACATTAGGCATAACACATACAAATGTAGAAAAGATAGGAAATAGACAACAGCTATGTCAAAACATCAAAAAATGAAGAGACATTTGATACCTTAGTCATGGATGAGTCTACAACATATGACACAAACAATCCAGGATGTATAGCACTTCATGAGAACATATAAAACAGGGAAGTGTATGACAACAATTAATCACTGGAGATTAGAACTTATACAAGACATAAAGGATTCAAATGCGTTCATGGACCCCAGTTCAACATCAAATTAAAAGATCCAAGTCCTCATTGAGCCCTGGAAGCTCTATAGCCTTTAAAAGGTCTATCCAGAAGGTTAATAGTCCTTTTGCATTTGGAAATTTCATACGGGAGGTGACTGTTCTACTTTTCAAAGTGAATTTACTTGCAATGGGGTTCAAGCGATGACTATCTACTTCTAATTTCTGGAATACGTTTTCCCATAGACTTTCCGGGAAAAGAACAAATAAATAAAATAATTAGGCTTGCCAGGAGCTAACCAACTAGTGAGCACAAGACCAATAAGTTATTTAAATTGTGTTTCTGAAATGTTGAAGTGCTAAGTAAGCCAAATTTTAAGTTTAAAATGTGTTTTTTGGATGGAAAACAACCACATTATGGACATTAGTCACTGTTGGACTGTTGGAGAAAATAGCGTTCCTCCTCTGTGCCAGTCACACACTTCCAGCTCAGCTCTCGTTATCTTAGCCTACATCACCAGAGATACAATATTCCTACAGCTGAAGCTTACCAGACCGGACTGGACTAGACTGGAAAGCATACAACCGCAATGTCTTAGAGTCCATGTCTCTGATGGAAATAAACTTCTCATGTGTTAGAACGCCATCCTCATGCCTCTTCTCTCCGATACTTCTGGGGCTTCCACACCAGTGACTACAGGTGGTTAGCCTCTGTCGTGCCTTTAAACGCTCAAAAAGGCAAGGAAATGAAAGAAAATTTTACTTCCAGAACATCGGTTTGACTTGTTGAGCTCTATACTGAAGCATGTACAAAAGTTTCACTAAAAATAACGTATAATTCAAGACCCTTTGTTTGCACATGACATTTGTTTAATCAAAGCAGTTATTCTGATGTGCGTTTTCCAGGGTGAAGTAAGCTTTCCAGGTCTCGGATGATCTATGGCACTGAGCGGCGTACATTGTCAGAAGATTGCGAGACGACCTTGAAAAGCTGTTTAACGCAGAATGAAAGACAGGCTCAGGCTTCGCTCGTCTGGCCCTAACCTCCAGGTCAGAGGGTTCACTGCTGGAAACGCACCTCTCTCCCTCACACCATGATCGCTGCTTAAACAAGAGTAGGCTTAAAGTTTCTCACTGTACTGCTTTTGCAAGATCATTTGTGTGTGTGTATGTGTGTGTGTGTGTGTGTGTGTGTGTGTGTGTGTGTGTGTGTGTGTGTGTGTGTGTGTGTGTGTGTGTGTGTGTGTGTGTGTGTGTGTGTGTGTGTGTGTGTGTGTAAATAAATCATTGGGTTAAGTCGTTAGATGAATTGCATTTTTACTGTAAGGAACATGGTGAAAACAAATAATTTAATAAAATGTAGTAAAGATGTTTTTGAATAGGCTTATTGAAATTGTGAAAAAGTGGTTAGAAATTCAGAAAATACACCACAACCCAACCATTTTTGTCACCTTTTGTGTCATTATGTAGTAACTTGAGGTGCACTATGTAACTTTTCACCACCTTGTTGTCTCCATGAAAATGTTTTACTTCAATTAAAGATGGCAAAAATGTGTCTAAAAGCATCAAAACGCAACTATAACTAAAAAAAAAAGCAAAAAACAAGACACTAAAAACCCTATTGACCTTATTCTGCCCCGCCCACTTTTGCCGTTTTCTGCACTTCCGTCTGTAAACGCACTTCCGTTTGACGAGAACTCCGTTAAAGCTAATGATGAACGAGGGAAAAGTCTCGCCGCTAAAATGTTACATAAAGTAGATTGATTTGTGCAAAATGTTTAATGAACACGAGCAATAAGTCAACAACGCACCGATTTCCTGGGCGTCTGAAAACAGCTTTTTAGTCCATGTAGAACTTATTTTCTGTTGAGCTCGTCTATACTGGATTTGGAGAGACTTATCCATTAAAATATGAACTTTCAACAGGGCTGTGGTCCGCGAGCCTGCACCCTGGACTTGGATTTCAGTTGCGCAGTGCTAGACCGTCTCAGTATTGATCACATCAATGATTCAAAGGGCAAAGTGAGCCACAAGCAGTCATCAATAAACAAACATATTATTACAGCCTGTATTTAATGTTAGACAGGCCGTTTTGGCTTTTGATATTTAAATAGCTCATCACTGACATTATTAACTCTGTTAGTCTAGCTGGAGAAATATTTGACATTGAAAGAAGCTAATCATGAGCACAAATTAAAGTTTTGTGCAAATAGAATGTAAACATGCTCCGTGTAAACTAATACAACGGAAACAAGACGGCGGCGCGTAAGGCAACGTCCGAAATAAGGTGAATAAACAAATAATACAAGACCGTTGCGAAACTAAAAAACAAACGTCACTCTGCTATTTGTGGAAGTTCCGCAAACAACTACTACTTCCCGTGACACTTACAAAATAAAAGTCTGTGTATTCCAGGTACAGAAGCAACTTTATTGTGACAAGGTCTGACAACGACAACATTAACGCTGCGCAAATAACACATGGAGATGAACAGAGCTACAAATATGTTCACTTTTACATCTGTTTGCATTTGATATGACACATCCAGTTACTTCTTATAGATTAATAATACAATTCAGTTGGATGATTTACAAGGTTAAACTAGACAATTTATGATGTCTCCAGGCAACAGGCACAGAATTCCCTGTTTTCTCATGAGCTATGACTGACATTAAGTTGAGCCGGTGCACTCGGTCCTTACTCCATCCGCTGGACGTAGCAAAGCCCAGCGCAAGAGGTGATGACCGACTTAATGGCAGGTGAATATGGACCAGTGGATTCACTCTGTCACTGCATCCAACAGATCAGCGTGTGGATGCAAAACAACTTTGAACTCAACAAGACTGAAATCATCGTCTTTGGCAGAAACAAAGAGAAAGTGCCGGCAGTCACCTCATTACTTGTCGGCTCTAAAACCGACAAATAATGTTAGAAATCTGGGGGTAATAATGGACTCAGAATTGAACTTTGACAGCCACATCAAATCAGTAACATTAACAGCCTTTTACCACCAAACAAACATTGCCAAAATCAAACAGGTATAGTGTCTAAACTGGATTTGGAGAGACTTATCCATTAAAATATGAACTTTCAACAGAATCCCATTGTTAACACATATATCGCAAATCCAAACGCAAGCGCAATACAGATCATAAAAATCGCAATTTGATATTTTTCCCAAATTGTGCATCCATATTGACCAAACTTTATAGTAGTTTAATTCACCCATATAGTCAGAAATAACAACATTTCTTTCCTTCACCCCACGACCTCTTGTATCACTCTGTCTCCTCGCACAGTTTGTCCGTGTGTAGCTTGGACATATTGCCCGCATGACCTTGTCCGTCTTGTTATATCATTTTCAAGTTTTTTTTTTGCATCCTCTTTCCAAAACTCTGCACTTATTTTGCGAATACTTTGAGACAGTAGTTGGATGTAGCATTCTGGGAATAAATTAGGAAACATCTCACACTGTGCGGCACACATCATTAGACAGGCAGTGTGGTGAGGAAAGATCCTATATATGACAATACAGGCTGCACACTGCAAAAGAGGAATACCTGGCTTGGATACGTTCAGTAGATCTGCGAGATTTATTTCAAACAAAACTCCATGTGTCAGCTGAATGACATTTGTGTAATAATCTTAAACAAGGCTTGACACTCTTCTTTTGCTGTGATAAATGTAAAATCAAATGTGTCTGCTTGCCACTTTAATTTATCTAGTTCAATGTCCTGAAAATATAATCAGACATTAAATGTATAAGGATAATATATCGTTTTGCAGGTGCTCGCTTTTTTGTGTTTGGGGGTCACAGTTGTCAATGGCTTGAGTGTCGCAGCTGAAAAAAAGTTGGAAACCACACTCCTGGGCAATAACGTCTCATTTCTGTAACAACCCTGTGGAAAGACAAATCCTGTGGTCGTGGAAAAGGTGTCAGTGAGTTTGAGAAGGGTCAAATCAAGTAGAGAAAAAACAAACTAATCTACAGATCTGAACCCCACTGAGAATCTCTGGGATGTGCTGGAAAGGGCTTTGTGCGGTGGTCACTCTCTCCCTTCATCGATACAAGATCTTGGTGAAAAATGAATGCAATACTGGGTAGAAATTAATCTTTTGATATTGCAGAAGCTTGTTGAAACAATGGTACAGTGATTGTGTCTGTAATCAAAGCCAAAGGTGCTCCAACCAAGTATTATTAACTTTTGTTTTGCTGTAATAATAATGCAAAACCGTTCTAAATATAACAAAAATGTTCTTTTCTGGTGTTTAGTTGAACGGTGCATGGAACTCGAACCAAAGTCCATCTTGACAACTTCATCCAACGTAAAAAACAAACAAACAGTGAAATAGTAATAGAACATAACAATAGTAGTAATGTTAGAATCCATTCCGAAACAAGACACGAGTCAGTTTTCATTATCGCTATCCGGTATAACGTCAGATTTGAGAGAAAATGTAGTGCATGATGACAGATAATACATGTTTAGGAGGTTAATGTTAGCCCATGTGCGCGGCTGTGCTCCTGCCGCTAGCCTTGCCCCGAGGAGCTGTGAGCAACGCTGCATCCTGCTCTCATTTGGACAGATAGAACCAGAGGCAGGGACAAGAGCGTGAGAGGGAGCATCGGCAAACTCACTCTAACGGGGAAAGGAGCAGCTCATTATATACACACCGTAGTACATGGTGTTACGTACGTTACGGGATTTGGGGGTGTACTGCTAATGCTTATTAACAGAAAAAAAACCGATGGACATATTTTGTGTCAGCTTCTGGTTCAGGACAAAAATGCTATTAGTGTTTCTTCTTATCTGTTTACTAAATTTCACAAATTATGCAAGATGTTTTTGAGCTTTAAACCATGTAATAACTGTTCCCTAAAAACATGCTTGGAGTTGGT
Source organism: Rhinogobius similis (assembly GCA_019453435.1). Classification (NCBI taxonomy): domain Eukaryota; kingdom Metazoa; phylum Chordata; class Actinopteri; order Gobiiformes; family Gobiidae; genus Rhinogobius; species Rhinogobius similis. The sequence continues at coordinate 16,545,112 of CM033639.1, forward strand.
GTGGTGATAAAAATCGAATCTTGAGCTTGTTCGAAATCTTCGTATCGTCATTCACTATTTGTCTCTTTAATGCAGCTGTCTGTTTAAACACATTTTTTCTCCTGTTGTTTAGCCTCTGTAAGCCTCTGAGCAGATGGCTTTATTTACCTCTTATAGACCAGGGTTAGAGTGATAAAAATGTGTTCAAAAGTGACAAAAACGCGCCTACAAACAACAAACGCAACTCAGTGCACCAAAACATGACTAAAAGTGACTAAAACATGACTGAAAACAACAAAGACTCGACTAAAAGTGACAAAAAACATGTTTACATATGACGTATAACACAACTGAACGTGATAAAATTGTTTAAAATGAGAATTTGATCAGAATACTATTATTAAACATAAACTGCAAATCTAATCACAAGGGCACTGGTCCAAAAAATCACAATTAGACATTTTTCCTAAATCGTGCATCTCTATTAAAGGCAATAGAAAAATACGAAGTGAACTCGAATCGTGATAGAATCGAAATCATGATCTGCCCCCAAGAAAATCGTAAAAATATTTTTTGCCATATCGCCCAGCCCTACTTGGAGTTGTATTTTGCTTCATTCAAGCTTCTTTCATTAATCCTGTTTACAAGGTTTGTCTTCTCTGCTCCTTCAAAAAACACTAGGTTTCAAATTTCCCTGTTTTGTGACGTCAAAGGTAGAAATCAAGTGTTCTCCTGTGCTGTTTTTAAGCCCACAAATCCTCTTGTTTTGAGCATTTCTGACTATAACCACGTTCATTACAAACGCGTGCTTGTATTAGCCTGTCGGGGCAGGCTAGCTTTTGTTTGTTTTCCCACGGTAATTCGCTCTACTGCCAATAGATGTTGTGCTAACACCAAATCCTGATGAGGAAACGCTTTAATGGTAGAAATTCATGTGTGGTTTTCAAAACGTACATTATTTTAAGCTCTAAAACATGAAATCCCAACGCGAAGATAGTCAAGAGTGTGTAGAAGCCAACAGCAATAACAAATACTGAATAATATTTGCTCTTTGAACGTTCGGTGCAGCTAAATTCAACCTCTGACAGATTTGCACGATGGGATCAATAATGTGTAGCTTAACCCTAACCTTAACCTTGTGAATTTTGAGGTTGGACAGTCCCAAATGTCAGAATGCACTGTTGGGAGCAGGGATTGAACCGAAGCCTTTGCACGTTTGGAGTGGACCATTTGAGTATATTGACAGCAGAAGCACTTGCCTTTGCTTGATGTGGTTTCTCATCGATCATGTTGCTTCAGACCTTGACATGTCGACTGCCATGATGGAAAAATGTGTTGAAATCAGCTGAAGAGTCAAAGCAACACCATCTGAACCTTCAGAAAGACGGCAAGAAACATGAGTACAGACGAAAAGTGAACATTAGGATCACCAGAGAAACTCATCAGTCACACATAGTCACACATGTTCTTTGTTTTTATCTTTTTTCAATCTGGAATGTCCCTCTGAGAAGCAGAATTGTAGAACCTTTTTGTAAAGTACGTTGACAAAAGGAAACCCTGGGAAAAAAATCCATGAATCGAACCAAGACCTTCTTATTCTCAAACACAAAAGCTAAGCGTTTTGTCACCATACCGCAAACACATGGAGTTATAATAGTTTATATGTTCACATGTTTACATTCTATTTGCACAAAACTTTAATTTGTGCTCATGATTAGCTTCTTTCAATGTCAAATATTTCCCCAGCTAGACTAACAGAGTTAATAATGTCAGTGATGAGCTATTTAAATATCAAAAGCCAAAACGGCCTGTCTAACATTAAATACAGGCTGTAATAATATGTTTGTTTATTGATGACTGCTTGTGGCTCACTTTGCCCTTTGAATCATTGATGTGATCAATACTGAGACGGTCTAGCACTGCGCAACTGAAATCCAAGTCCAGGGTGCAGGCTCGCGGACCACAGCCCAATGATTCATGTGCAATAATAGCTGGATGAGAGACTGCAAGGCGGATGACGAACAGCACATGATGCATTAGAAGTAGGAGAGGAGCTGGGGACGCAGGGATTTATTTTCAACAGGCAGACGGCTCGATAATACTGTTTATCTGTGACTGCGCGACTTCAGAGGGCTACAAACCAAGGAGGATTGTTTTGGTGTTTGAAAGCAAGGGGTGGTATTTCGAGTCTTATTCTGTATTAAATCTATGGGACATACTCACGCTATAAATCCTTCCAGTGTTTGTAAACAGAACTAATGAATTCTAAAGGTTAGCTCCAATGTGTTAGCGTCAGCCTCCAAGAAACTATGCAAAACTATGAAAAAACTATGAAAAACCAGGACTGTTTGGGCGGCATACAAGCACTTGACCACACGGAATAACACCAGAGCAGAGTTAGAAAACATTACCCCGTGACTGACGCCGAAATGACACAAACACAATCACATAATAAACATTTTCTTAAATCTGTGCTGGAGAAATAGCATGTAGCAGGACCCTACTTTAATGAGTAAACTTTAGAAAATCGAGCTAGAAGTAAGATATAGGCTCTTAAGTGTAATTTATTCTTTAAGTCGTTATTGGGCGGCAGTAGCGCAGTAGGTAGAGTGGGCGCCTTCTGATCCGAAGGTCGGCAGTTTGAATCCCACTCCAGACATGGAGTAGTTGAGTGGTCAGATCCTCTGACCCACAGGTTGGTGGTGCGATTGTGATTTCAGCTCCTTCAGATGAATAATGCCGTTGTGTCCTTGGGCAGGACACTTAACCCACCTGGCCCCCAGTGTCTGCGTACACTGGTGTATGAATGTGTGAGTGGATGGGTGACTGGTTCCTTGATGTAAAGCGCTTTGAGTGCCTTAAAAAAGGTAGAAAAGCGCTATATAAATGTGACCATTTACCATTTATTGTGTCCTTTGACCAAATGTAACAAAAAAATTATACAGTTTTCAATTGAAACATATATTAATCAGGGTTATTGTTTTAAAATTAAGTCTTTAAATCATCTTGCAACCTCATTAATAGACTCGACCTGCACTATGGAAATCCATGACTTAGCCCTTTACAACACTGTGGCCTAGATACATGTATTTTAATAGTATACCTTCAAATTGTTTTTTTTTTTTTTCCAGTATAGTTTGTAGTATAATTGTTAAACCAAAACTCAAGTACTTTTAAAGAAATGTAATGTTTGACTTAAGACTAAGCCACAGGTAATTCTTGTCAGTTTCTACCAATAAAAACTTAAATGCTTAGCTTAGTTTACTGTGGACTTCTGAGTGATGGTGGATAATGCATATAAATGTCGGTTCATAGTAAATCATTGCATTCAGTCTTGACCTGTGAAATGAAAAAGTATATCAAGAAATGTGAAATATGTAAAATGCCCTCATGTAAGAAAGTAGCTAGCATTTTCTTCTGTTTATTTTTTCATTATCAACATTAACAGTATTAAAGTACTTGGCTTGAAGCTCATGATAATGACTTATTTGCTTAAGTGCTACATCAGTTTTTGGTTCTTTTAATGTTAGCTAAGAGTTCATGAATGATTGCCGATAGGTTATGTTGATGTATTACAGTAAAACACTAGTAGCATATTGGATGGACCTGAGTTGTCAATGGTCAAAGCAATTCCCTGTGCATCAGTGGTGTCAATATATCGGCCCCCTGTTTTAATTGAGTGAACTCAGTGTTACAAAACAGGTCACAGATGCTTAGCAGAGGTGGTCAATGATGTGAGAGGAGGATTCATTTAACCAGCCGCATTTACTGATTAGATAAAAGCAGATAGAAATGTCTTTTTCAGAAGTATAAGAGAGATATCGGAGCATTTGTTTCTGTAAAACTTAGCATTTTCACTGACAGTGGTTAGTCAGGCAGAACTGCATTTTGACGTGTGTAGACCCTTCCAGTGCTTGTAAACAGAACACCTACATTTCAAATGCTTATGCCGTTCCACATGCTGGCTTACATTTTCATTGGCAGGTTTGGCACCAAGCATTGCCAACCATGAAAAACCTGCAGAGCCTTTTTGAAAACATTACCACGTATAGCAGCAATTTCTTGCCGCAGCAATTTGCGTTTACATTAGCATAAACGCAAAGAACATAGTTACAATTTTTAAAAATCTAACATTATACCAAACTATTTGCAGCAACAAAGTCTCCAAAAGTTAGACAATATTTATTTTATTTCATCTAGCATCACAATTACTAATCCTAACCTTAAACCTAAATAAGTGAACTTTAGAAAATCAAGATGGAGCAGCTGCACACTAAAGGATTTTTAAATATTCTGTGACTTTAAGACGTGTCAAAAGAAGTGTGGGCCATAGCAATAAGCATATTTCACAATCATTATTTGTCTTACACTCACATTACGGACAACAACACCACACATATGTCAATTTCAGCAAGGACTTTCTAAAAGCAGAGGTGAGCACAGGTGAGAGGTAAGGAGCTGCTTACACTGACTCATTGTGGCCATGATGACACAAAAAGTTTGGTTTTATTCAATATTTTATACATTTAAGAGTGGAATGAATGAAGCCCTGCCCTGTATTGCACGTTGGAACCTTTTAATTTGACAAATAGATAACAGAGTCACACTGATCCCACAGACATGAGGAGAGTCACCACGAATAATCTCTTGCGGGTCGAGCTACGCCTCCTTGAAGTCTGGAGAGGCAAATCAGGCTTAAAATTGGATCAAAAACTCTCTAATTTGCAAAAGGCTTTAGCAGTTGTTGGCAAATAACAAACAAAAAAAAATTGTGGTTAAAAAAAAGCACTTGCGACAGTTTGACCTTGATTCTCATCTGTATTCCACTGAACAAGAGCAGTCAGTAGATGTTCATCCAACAGACTTCAGGAGTCCGTTCAACGTCCATGTACGATACATTTTTTTCTTTTTTTGTAAAGTCATACTAACAACATGCACCATCTCTAACAGCAAATAAGGTGCAACACTCCCACAAAATTGCACCTGCTCATTTTAGGCGGTTCAGTTCATTAGGTCTTGAAGGTGCAGCTTCTAAACTAAACTGCTAAACTTCCACTCCTTGAAAGGTTTTATGATGGACGATTCTCAGTAGGTTTTCATTTTTTCGTCATTTTCGTACTTTAAAATGTGTTATTTTAGGATCCATTTGTGTATTCATGGTTTGTTTTTTTTAAAGAAATGTCCCTTCAACCACCACCAATCCCTCAAAATCATTCCATACTCATACACCAGGTGGATGAAGTGTTTCGTCCAACAATTGATTCTAGCTGGGATTGAACCGATGACTTTAAATAAAATGCTCCTCTGTTCTATTGGCTTATTTCGCTCATGAGTCATATTGTTGAACTCTTGCTTGCTCTTGCTCATGTTCTTTTTACTTATTTCCCATAAACAACATTATGATTGCATCTCAACATAACATTCCATTAAACATATTTCTTCATCCGTCTCCTCAGTCATTACTTATTGCTACAACATTATTATTGGACATAGAGTATATTCAAAGGGAAAATTGAATTAACATGTCATATCTCCTATATTTCTCTTGCTATTGACTGCGGAGGCTCACATCCTGTATAGATCGCAATAATAAATATCTTATTGCATGTCAGCTCCATCTTAGCTTAGGTTTTCATCTTTGGTTAAATAAATAATAAAGCATTGATTTCACTGTGACACAACCATTGGCCCGGCCCTTAAAATGTCATGAGTCTTCCACATTGGGATGGACGAGACGGGCCAGTGTGCGCCGTGGTTGGGGTAATATTTATAGAGGGATTTTATGTGTCTTCATGGGTCAGAGGCTTTCACTTTTGGAGCAGATAGGACTCGCCACAGTCTCTGGTCCCATCCAGCCCCTCTCAGATTGACATTTTTAACCCTTAACCTCAATGTAAGAAATATAGAAGCTCATACATTTTAGGCTTTATACATCGGAGTGTGCTTTTTACTGGCACTCGATGAAATATTGTCTGAAGAAAGGTCTTGCAGTTAAAAGAGAGGACGTATTAGATTAGTTTATTGGTCTAAAACCGGCAATACCACACTTTCATTTCCTAGTAATTGAGACGATTTGTTTTATGTAATATGTTCACGAGAGGCACGGTGTCTAAGAGAAACTCATAGTTGCTAGGGACAAAACATTAAAAGACAATAATTAAAAACACTTTACAACACTAAAACATCAACAGTATCATGTGCAAATAAAGTGCTAATGTGCTGTGAGAGGGATGCTGCTGTTGAAGCTTCAGTCTGTTGCTCTCAGCCTTTTCCCTGATGGCAGGAGAATATTTCCATTGAAGAGAGGATGTTTGTGATCAGTGTAGAAGTTTCTGGCACGCCTTGATACTGTCTCTTTATGGATTTGTTCTTGTTGAATCTGATTATTTTCATGGCTGTTTTATGGATGTGGGCAAGCTTGGTTTTGCATTGGACGAGCTGATGATTTTCCAAACCAGACATTAAGTCCATATCCGACATGGCTTTCCAGCGGATCTCGCGGTACTTGTATAAGGCCACCTGCTGGATGACCATATCAAGGTTGCCGTTGTGGTTTTCATATAATAATTAAGGGTCAAGCTAATCAGTGTTCTGCGGGTCATGTATACAATGAGCACTAAACCAAAACAGAGAACCTAAACCAGAGTGAATCTAAGACCAAATCAAGACTGAAACCAAGGTAAAAGAAGGGTTACTAAAATCAAATCATACTTTATTTATAAAGCTCTCATATAGAGATTGTAACGCAAAATGCTGTAGAAGTTACATATTAAAATCAATCCACAGAACCCACCCAACTACCCAGTCTCCACCATCCCTACATTAATCCTCAGTAATCCATGTATACAAACACACACATGCACGTGGAAATTTAAATAATGGGCATAAGGCTGAGTACAGATGAACCAGGAGGGAGCGCACCATAAGAGGAGCCATCTGCACCAGGAGCAGAGAGTCGCCTACAGCCACAGGACATGCACACAGGGGAGGGATGGGGCAGACAACAAACCTGCACCAGGGGCCCATGAGCCAGTGCCCAGCAGCCACAGACGACCACCGCTCCTGGTGCAGAGGGCCCCTCAGAGAAAACAGTGGAGAGTCTATAGTAGGTGAAAGATTCAAATAAATGAAACTTAAGATATGAGTAAAAACTAAGATCTTGAGTTTAAAGTAAAAACAACTGGTTGCATTTATGTAGGCCTGATCTGCCCGTTTTACCTCAATCCACTCACCCATTCACACACACATTTAATATCATACTGTGGAAAATTCAGTCAAAACATCGCCATGGAAACAAGCAGGTTGCGGACACTCCATCAGAAAATATTATACAGTGTACGTCAAAAGTTAAATAATACTTGAGGGGATGTGCAGTAAGGAGAACACTTGCCAACAGCATGGCACATAATGTTTCTGTGCTTATCGGTGGTGCAGTGGCACATGTGAAGTTCCTACCACCGCAGTGTTATGGGTTTGCTTCCTGGCCTCGACCGTTTGTCTCCTCATTTCACGCTAGAGCTGTCCTGTCTATTAAAGCCTAGGAGCTAGAAAGCTCTTTTAAAAAAATAAATAAAAAAGTTTCTAAAGGCCTTTTAAATTTGATCTACATATCTGTCTTGTGAACTAGACTCCACAACTTTTCCTTCTTCTTCTTCTTCAGTCTGTTTTATGTGGCACCAAACGACAGTAATATTTTGTGACGGGTGAAATTGCAATCTTTGCCTGGAATTGCAGTGATACAAGTGAATTTGTTGCGTTCAAGGGACCAATTATAATAATGTCCTTTTTAGCGCTCAAGTCCCAGTCAGTGTCTGTCTGTGCCAGTGTCATGAATGCTGCAACAAAGCTGTGCAGAGCCGTAATAGGCCGGGGATCATTTTCAATATCTTTTTACACCCAGTTAGACACTTAAACAGACTTACTTCAAAGGCGTCAGCGTCGGGAACACAAGTCTCATTTTCTCGCGAGTTACCAGCCCGCCTGTCATTATGCTGAGTCAAGCGCATTTGATAAAACATGAAGTGACAAGCGTGGAGGTTTTTTCTTTTTTTTTTTTCCTTACCTCCGAGTGAGAGAGAAGCTGCAGTCAGAAGGAGCAGACAGGAGCGAGAGCTAAAGTGTTGGGTGTAAATTGACAGTGTCAGACGTGGTTCAGATGAGAGCTGTGGACACCTGTGTCACTCGCCATGTGGTGCTGAGACTGGAACACATGGTCTGCAAAAAGAGAGGGAACTGAGAGGAGAGCAAATGATACAAGATACACATTATGAGATTATTATATCAGGAGTCAATTGTCAAATTGTCAATTGTTGAAAAGAGTACTTTTCAAACATATTTAGTTATAAAGTTCTGGCAAGGCAAGGCAAGGCAAGTTTATTAGTAGAGCACAATTCGTACACAGGGCAATTCAAAGTGCTTTACATAACAGGAAAAAGTTGCAATAAAATCACAAAACACAGAAAGACACACAGAATAATTTTAAAATAATTTTAAAATAAAGTGCTTTAAAAGGGAAGAGTGCAGATAGATCTTTCAGTCGTATGCACGCCTGAAGAGAACTGTTTTTAGCCTGGATTTAAACATTGTCAGAGTGGAGGCCTGTCTCACATCTTCGGGGAGACTGTTCCAGATTTTAGCAGCAAAAAACTGAAATGCTGATTCCCCATGTTTAGTCCTGACTCTGGGCACCAGCAGGAAGCCGGTCCCTGAGGTCCTCAGAGTACGAGATGGTTCATATGGCACTAACATGTCAGAGATGTACTTTGGTGCTTGGCCGTGGAGAGACTTGAACACAAGCAGAGCTGCTTTAAAGTAAATTCTCTGAGCCACAGGAAGCCAGTGCAGAGACCTGACACAGACTAATGTGATCGTACTTCCTGGTTCTTGTCAGGACTCGAGCAGCAGCGTTCTGGATGTTCTGCAGCTGTTTTACAGCTCGTTTGGAGAGGCCAGTGAACAGGCCGTTGCAGTAGTCTAACCTACTGGAGACAAATGCATGGATAAGTCTCTCCAAGTCTGGTTTAGACACTATACCTTTAATTTTGGCAATATTTTTTAGGTGGTAAAAGGCTGTTGATGTTATTGATTTGATGTGGCTGTTAAAGTTCAGGTCTGAGTCCATTATTACCCCCAGATTTCTAACTTGATTTGTTGGTTTTAGAGCGAGAGACTGGATACCTGATTAACGCAGGACTTTGTTACAAATTCCGCCACATTTCCCAATTTCTGCAGTCTGAATGCTTTGAATACTTTCATACTGAATCACATCAAATCAAATCAATTAATTTTTTTAGCGCCCAAAATCACAACAACAAATGCCACAAATAGAAAGCAGTTTAAATAAACAGAAAGAGAATTTAGCAATTGACCCTCCTTCTCAGCAAAGAAAAACTACAAAAAACCCTGTGGGAAAAAGTAAGTTCATCCAGTGCAGAGAGAGTTCTTCCAGGCAAATGGGAACATCCAGGTCATAGGTCAGGGTCGTGAGATGGAGGGCAGCCGCCGCAGTGTCTGAAAGTGGAAAGTGGAAGTGGAAAAGGACAGAAAGCATGTGAACAGCAATGTGAACAGACTACATGTGAACTAAAAAAAGTAGAAGAACCAGAGGACAGTGTTCAAGCTGCCATACTTCCCCCAGCAGAGTTGCTCCTAGGACAGCGTAGCTAAAACTGTAGGTTTTTATGTCTGTTCCTAACTGGCCTGACCATAAGCTATTTCAAAGCCTGGGCCTGGTCTTAAATGTAGTCACTGTATCGACTTGAGCAGATAGCTGGTTCCATAACACACGCTCTACCTCCTACTGTGCTTTTAGAGACTCTAGGGACCAACAATGGTTCAGCATTTTGAGAGCGAAGTGCTTCGTTCAGATGGTACTCTACTATTGCATCTTTGAGGTTGAATGGGGCCATATCATTTATGACTTTATAAGTCAGGAGGAAGGTTTTAAATTTGATTCTAAACTCAATGGGAAGCCAGTGAAGACTCTAACACCGGCGTAAAAACAGTAACAGTTTCAGTTCGGTGTCAACATTTGTAATGTATTTGTAATGTATCTAGCCCTATTCGTATATCTATTTTATCTCTGATTTTGCACTGTTTGAAGACAAAATTATTGCTTGATCAAGAACCGTAATAGATTTTGATTTTACGAAAGTAACTATACTCTGAAAACTGCTAAATGAAAAAGTAACAGTTTCAGGACGGTGTCAACATTTGTAATGTATCTAGCCCTATTTGTATATCTATTTTATCTCACACACACACACACACACACACACACACACACACACACACACACACACCTACACACACACACACACACACACACACACACACACACACAATCAGTATAAGTATAATCTTCCAGCTACGGTAGTTTTGATCATAACTTGCTCAAGATCTTATGTTTCAATTTAACAAAAGTTTATTTATAAGATTATATATATTTTTTGCAATTAGGGCAAGAGTTAGGTTTAGGAACATCAATTTGGGTTTGGGCAGGTAAGATAGCCAGGTCAAATGCAGACGACAAATTTCCCCACAAGTACAAAAAGTGTACCTTCAACTTAAAACCATTTGCTGAAGATTTGTAACAGCTATTGAACACTTGGAAAGTTGATTTGTTGAAAGAAGGATACATTTTCAAAGGGAAAACTAACAATGGCTTGAAAATGTGATGAGAGATCTCCAAAAATGCAGCTTGCTTAACCCCAACCCTAACTGTTCAATTTGTGCCCCCAATTTTCCATCCCAATTTAGATTATATTTTTCTCCATTTTGTTTTGTTTAATGTTAGGTTAGGGTTTTCTTATGGCTTGAGTCTTGAAACCCTTTGGTCTCAACTCCAATTGAACAGGCATAAGTGACAGGTGTATTAACCAATCACAGAAATGCATATCAATGGTAGCTAATAAATATATTTCAAATGGAACAAAGGCAAATGAAAAGACTACGACTTCAATTTTCTGACCCAAACTCCCTCAAGTGGTTGTTTACCTAATTACACGTTTTGCATTTTTTCAATTCTTTCAGCGCTGGTGGAGAGCCAATTGAGGAAGACAAATGAAAAACAAAAGGGGATGGTAAAAGCATTGCGGGTAATAGGTGCACTTAATGCTGTTGCTACATGAGCGCTCACAGAGGTACTCACAGCTTGACCCATCTAACCCGGTCCTGATTTGATTAAGCTTTTCAGGCTCAAATGTCTGTGTTTTCCTACCAATTTAATCCATTTATACCAACGGAGCACCTGGTTACAGCAGTAAAACGGCAGATGCACACTTGATTGAATACAAAACCACCCGCCTGCTGCCTGAGTTGGTTGATTTCAGAGTCAAGGTTGTGTCGTATCCCTCTCTAAGAAGGGGAGAAGAGCCAGTTAGTGCATTGATTTTATGGCATTTTGATTTGAAATGTCTAAAATACACCGATTGATTGATCCGTTGATTCAATCACATCAGCAAATGAAAAGACTTGTACCTGACCTTTATTTCTTGTAGTTCAGAACACAACTTTCATGACCTTGCCAAAGTAGGTATCTGTGGAGCAAAAAGAGCATAGAACATAGAAATCAGCTGCCAATTTTATCCAATCAGAGTTGGATGAAAACTAGTAACACAGTGCAATACCAAATATCGACACATTTAAAAGCATTGATTGATACACAATTTCCCCCAAAATGTGTTTTTTTAGTTGAATTTAAAGCATTTTGTTCTGTTATGTTTATATTTTCTGCACATATAGTTTTTTTTTGTTTCAGTTTAAGTTGATTTGGAGCGAAAGAAATGCTAGCTATTCGCCATGATAAAAATCCTTTTACAGAGAGGAGTTTCAATGCATTTTAACACAAAAGTCATTGAGTACTTGCCAATGTACTGGTTCATGGGTCGAAAATAAATAACACTGGTACTGCCCAGCACTAATGAAAACCAGTAATTCACTGACAACTTGATCCAGACAGAGATGGCACACAGTTGTTTCTCTGTTATGGTTCAGGAGAAGGGACACGCATGACATTTCTTCCTCTGAAGTCTGATCCAAACATGCTTTTACTGACGGACAATTGGCTGTGGGCTCTTTAAAACGGACTATATCTCAATCTCAGTTAAAAGTCGATGAATTGCACAGCTCTACGTTCAATTATTAGATCGAGGCAAATTAGTCTAGTTTGTCTCTTTGAATAAAACAAACTATAAAAAGTATCTATGTCAAATAACAGTTGGTAAAGCACACGAGTTAACGGGATAATAAATATAAACGATGACACAAGCCGATAATTAGCACCATTATCTGGAAACCCTGTGCTGTTGTGACAGAAGGTCTGCTCTTGAGGCTAAAGCGGCAGTGTCTCATAACACGCCGCCATATTGTGAACGCATCACACCAGCCGGGCCCAGACCTGAGGTGAACCCTGCGCTCTCTGCAATTAGTTTAATTACAACGGGAAAAATGAACTTTGGTAGTATATTACAGCAATTGTAAGGTGCTGTCCCTGGTTTTTAACATTCTTAAAACGCAAAAATCATGCTCATTGAAAGAGTTTGCAGTGGATCATGTTTTGCTTACTTATCTAATACATTCCAGCATCTTAATTATTCACTGCGATTTGTTTGGAAGCGCTTTTCACAACTGTCAGAACTCACAGTATAGACTATAATACAAGCATCTTTTGTCTTTGGGCATTATGAAACTTTACGTTGTCATTTTAAAATAAATGCATGCAACTGAATGACACTTCCTGCTTTGATGAGAATAAAATGATATTAAATTATATCTATAAATTCAATTATATCTATACTTAGATGCAACCAGCACACAGAGGTCTTCATCAGGTACATCCCCTTTAAGTTAATTTGCAACACTATTGTATAACTATACTTTAAATTAGCCTTAATAAAGCATGAACAAAGACTTAATTCACACTGAACAGTCTCTGAACTACCAAATTAAAATCTAACTTTAACCTCTTAAGAAAGTATGTGCTAAACTGGAATAATTCTTTATAAAAACTTTGTTCGTAATGATATAAGTCTTTGTTTGTTGCCTTATTAAGGTTAATTGAGGTGTAGTTATTGTAAAGTGGCGCCACTAAAGATTTGCAAGGTTAAAGTTGCACCATGTGACCTTTTCTTGTTGGGGGGTGCAACATATATGATCGCGTTGCCTTGAATATTCCACAGTATGGCATTAAACATGTCAATCTTGTATTTATTTAATCATTTTTTAATTGCTAAATACACACATGTATCCTTACTTTGAGCAGGTTTGCCTCTTCACAGATTTGTCTTTTTTAAATGGTGTCACTTGTTTGTCTGCATAGAGATCAGAGAGATTTAATGCCATAGTGTGGAACATTCCTGGAGAAGCAATTATTTCTCAATAGAGACAAGTCGGTGGTGGATCACCTTTAGTTAGAGGCCACACATTGATTACTCTAACACCATAAAGTACTGATAAAGCCACGACAAAACACCAAAATACATATGAATTACCCGATAAATTAGATTCACCCTGATTTTGTCTGGTGGCTAATATATGCTTATCGATACAAATAAGCGTACTAAACAGAAGTACAAGAGTGGAAAAGAAATCATCAGTAGCCAAATTGCTTTTCAAACTGCAATCCTGCCAAATTATAGGAACGTGGAAGTGTCTTTGCACTGTTTACAATCTGTTTTCAAACACAAGAAAACCATATAAACTGTACTTTGATCGTATTTTGCAGTCACGACGCACGGCTCCATACAGACGCTTCTATAGGAACAAAGCCTGTGAAGAAGATTGGTCGATTTAGTTTGAAACCACTTCAAAAACAGCATCATTTTGTTTCCAGTCATGCCGTTCCCTTTGAGAGGAAGACTACATAATCTGGAAGCGCAGAGCCCGCCTCCCACCGAGCAGCCTTTCCTATCAGCATGCAGGTCCGCAGCCCTCCGTCTCCGCTCGTCTCCTCTCCCACACACCCCCTCTCTCCGGGGGGCAGCGCTCGTTAGGTTGGCTCTCCATACTCCAAATTGCGCTGTGAATTTGTGGAACATGTGCCGGGCGGGCGAGGTGCTGAGGACTTGTTTTTGTTTGGCCGGGACATTTAGCTCGGAGGCAGCGTCGGAGGAGCAGGGCCGCCTTTGTACAGATGTAGTCCCACTTGTACTGGCACTTGTGGCGAAACAGTGGGGGCTTAAAGCTGTCAGCGGCGAGCAGGCAGTGTGGCTAGTGCAAAGATGTGGGGTTTTGCTTTGTGCACTGTTGTTAAGGGGCCCTATGTCACCTGTATTTACTCTGCAGGAAAATTTGAAGAGCTGTCCATTAAAAGTGCATGCCATTGCTATGCCTATGTTTCACAGTATGTCATTCAACCTATCTGTCTTGCATTTAATCAATTACACAGCTGAATAGTGATCTTACGATACCAGATTTGTCAAAAGAAACATTACAATTTACAATTATTCACAATTATTGCTTGTTATTGTTGACACAGTGACAAAACAACAGCAAAATCCTTTCATTCACCAGAACAGATCACCATTCCTCTATAATGCAAATCAAACTTTTCTGAATAAAAAAGAAATGAAATGATATCTTGACATAAATGGCCTGCTCAAAAAGCATGTAGCTTTTCTTTTTTGGAATGCAGATTTTACATATTTTTGCTTCTTACAAATCTCACAATAATTATGTTTTAGTTCTGACGATTATATTGCGACCAGAATGATCACGATTCACAATTAATTGGATAATCTTGACATCTAAATCGTAATGAATAGTTTATTAAGAATGATTAAGGCTTAGTAACTACTTAATTAAGGGGTTAGGAGTAAGAGTTAGGGGATTATTTAAGTAGTTACCAAGCCTGAATCATTCTTAATAACCTATTTGTTCATGCCGAATACAATACTTGTTCATGTTATTATAAAGTAGAGATAAAATGCATTGAAAAACATGCATTTTTTAAAGTGGGGTCCATCTTTCTCCAGATCTGACCTGAAACTTCACCTGCTAGCGTCATGCACCTTCTTATCTCCATGGAAATAGACATGTTAAATCTCATACTGTGACACATTCCAGGCAAAGTAATAACATCTCAAACCCAAAAAACATGCACAATAGGTATTATCTTCCACTTAAGGTGTTCCTGACCAATCCCAAGATCTGGAGATGGTTCTGACCCTTGACAGGTTGCCCCAGCGACGCATGGACGATAAAGTGTACTGTACCTTTCCTTACCTATCTCCATGGAGACATAATGGTGGGAAAAATGTGTAAGCAGTCGGTCATAGAGGTCATTACTGGTGTTTCTAAAAGAACCTCTCATTAGACTCCTCATCTTATTGTGTGTATTTATTCATCTCCATTTATTTTTGGGCGGTAGTGGCTTAATGGCTTGAGCGTTTTTCTGCCAACCATTTGATCCCGGCTCTGACATGGGCATGTAGCTGTTGTGTCTTGTGATAACACACACTGTAAACCTTGATTCAGTCTTTCCCGTGCAGCAGCTGTGGCTATGAACACTCTAAAAGCCACGTTATTATGAAGTTTGATGTGCAAAAGTATATGTTAATATACTGTAAGATCACACTAGGAGTCACTGAAGCTGTGTCCACAAGCCACTATACTTTTTAGGTCTTGAAATCCTCCAATTCTGAAACAAATAAAGGTTCTCTTATCTTTGCTTAGAATAGTAAATTGAAAGTGAGTGAGAGCACACAAAAAGCAAAATTAAAAGGTAATTTCTTTCAAGAAACAGAAGCCTCAATATCATTAACCACATCTAATGCTCATTTCCAACAAGCTGCCTTTTATTCTTTTCTCCAAGTCAAAGTAATCGAAGGTGGCCAAGTGTATGGGATTCTCTGTTTTCCATTAAATCCTTCAGACAAAATGTTACGTTCTCTCTTCAGCTTCTTTGAAACAAGTCCACAGCTCTGCAGGGGTAAACATATAGAACGAGAAAGAAGCAATAAACCATGGCCCCTGTAAACTCCCTAGTCAATATCATTATGTTAACATGCAATTCAAATGGGAAAATAATTCTCAGCCTTGATTTGATAAATGCTATAATATGTTAGTGAGGCAGGATAAAGAAATGCAAATAGCCTATTTTGTACATTTATTGAATATATGCCGTAGTATATCTTTATACCCAATACTTTTAAGTAAATAGTGTGCCATATTGTCATAATAACACTGAAATGTTCATTTTTGTGGAAGAAAAGCATGCACTTCATAATTATAAGGCTACTGAAACTATAGCAAAGTTTCAGCCAGAATACCCCTGCTGCTTCTACCTTCAGCGCCTGCTCAGCAATGATAGGCCGAGCTGAGCCTATCACCGCTCACACTAGTTCTTTCAAACTCAGACCATCTCCATTCAGCAGTTCGGCTCACGCATTTGAGTCTCTCCAGGTTGAAACGCTTCAAGACACAAATAACACCCATTTAAGTCACATTTTATTTTAACATAAAATTTGCCAAGAATTGTCTAAATACATTACGACAGACATTACTGACACAATACTATGACATTATTCTGCCTCTTTGCTAGGAGATTGTGGGTTCAGTTCCATTAATGGCACTGCTGTGAGATTGCATTGTTTTCTGCTCGTGTGACTTTGTTTCTCGTTGCCCGACATAAGACTGTTATGTATCACTCTAACCCCATTGTTCCCTAGAACGATCGGGGATAGGGCAGAGAACGATGTATGAGGGCCTGAATGGTGTGAGGAAGACACCGGCAGAGAACAATAGGGTTAGAACACTGTGAGGAAGAGGTAGGCAGAGACAATAAGGTTAGAACACTGTGAGGAAGAGGCAGGCAGAGAACGATAAGGTTAGAACACTGTGAGGAAGTCACGGGCAGAGAACGATGTATGAGGGCGTGAAAGGTGTGAGGAAGACACGGGCAGAGAACAATAGGGTTAGAACACTGTGAGGAAGAGGTAGGAAGAGAACAATAGGGTTAGAACACTGTAAGGAAGTCACGGGCAGAGAACAATAAGGTTAGAATGCTGTAAGGAAGTCACTGGAAGAGAACAATAGGGTTAGAACACTGTAAGGAAGTCACGGGCAGAGAACAATAGGGTTAGAACACTGTGAGGAAGTCACGGGCAGAGAACAATAGGGTTAGAACACTGTGAGGAAGTCACGGGCAGAGAACAATAGAGTTAGAACACTGTGAGATAGAGGTAGGCAGAGAACGATAGGGTTAGAACACTGTGAGGAAGAGGTAGGCAGAGAACAATAGGGTTAGAACACTGTGAGGAAGAGGTAGGCAGAGAACAATAGAACTAGAACACTGTAAGGAAGTCACGGGCAGAGAACAATAGAACTAGAACACTGTAAGGAAGTCACGGGCAGAGAACAGTACGGTTAGAACACTGTGAGGAAGAGGCAGGTAGAGAACAATAGGGTTAGAACCCTGTGAGGAAGTCACGGGCAGAGAACAACAAAGACAGAGCAGTTTCTGGTCACAATTCCTTCAAATTGCCTTATGGAAGGCAGTCAAAACGTCTCAATTTCAAAAACAGTGTTGAGATGACTACATTTGAAACCTCTTCCACCCTGAACCACCGCTGGACAAATGAGAGATCACGCCGACTCATTAGACCAATAGGCAGTTCACCCACAGCCTGCAGCATCATTAAGTTGAATAAATTGATTGCATGGGTTTAAATGCCATATCACTTTCGTTTTATAAAGCAGTCATTTGGTGATATTACGCAGTTACGGTTCACCACATGATCCCTGCCTCTGGCTCAGTTTGGAGCGCAGAGCCGTCGGAGCCTGGTGAGAAGCTTCAGCTGCATTAGATCTGCCCTTTACCTAACCTTCGCCTAAGCTCTGTGGGAATACAGATTTGAACTGTATTCTCTACAGGTCAAGGCTCTACACCAAATACACAACCAAAGCAAATATATGGAGTTGTTATTTGTTTTCCTGCACTGTAAAAAAAAATCATATTTATAGCAGTTCTGAATGACTTACACGTTTAACACATTTTCTGGTTTCAATGTTATATTCAATGCAAAACTCCGCTTATGCAGTGGAGAAAATTGGCACTGAATGAGTAAATCACAGATAACTACTTCAAAAATTGATAAGAAAATAATGTAAAGACTGATCAACAATTGAAAACAAGGTGTGTTGACAGACGCAGAGTGAGGAGTGGATGTGCGTCCCAATGGAAGACAACAAAATCACATGAGAAACTGGGACTGCCAGGAGGGACATCATTGCCATGTGTTTAGGGACTGTCCTGTTGTCCATAAATACTAGACTGAGATTAACAAGGCCCTCCAGACTGTCTCCCACACGAATTCAGAACTACGCACTTAGGCCTGAAAACTCCTGCCATGCCCACTGTTGTTTTCTGCTCTCTCTGGACTTGTTCTTTTTTTGTCGTCTGTGTTTTATATTTTTAAAAAATATATATACCCTTTAAGTAATTTACATACCTCATCAACAAGTATTGCATGTAATTGGATCCCACAACACTTACAACTTAAAGTGCGTATGACAGGTTTTAACGATTTTCTAATTTTGATTTTATTTGGTGTATTCATACGTGTTGTACATAAAAATGATTGTTTTTACACCAATCAAGTCATGGTTTGTGGAGAAAAGTTGAAAAATCAGTTTGAAATTACAGGAAGTAAAAAACTGATGACATCACACTAGGGACACTTATTCTATCCAAAGATTTTGCATAATTAACCCAAAATAAACAACGTATCTTACCCTTAAAACATGAATTCAACATAATAAAGTTTTAGCCCAGCGTTCAAAGTCATTTCCTAGTGTGATGTCATCATTTACAACCAGGAAGTGATATTACAAAACAAAACAAAAAAAGCTAAAATTGATGAAATGTATAATTATTTTTAACAAAACTTTTAATATATTTATCTTACCTGTATTTTAGGTACATGAGTAGTACAACCTGTCAGAGGCACTTTAACCTTCACTACCGCATAATTAATTACATGTTGTTAATAGTAAGTGGTGGGTTAAAGTTGAGGTATACTTTAGAGAAACTTGTCCTCTGCATTTGACCCACAAGGCAACGTGTCAGGAGCCCTCAAGTGTGATCCATTTTCAGATCTTGAGCTCGACTTTGTCAGGACTGTTGTAGTAGAATGTGTCCCTGTTGTGCATGTTTTTGGGTCGATGTGGGAGGAAACCCACCCAGACACTGGGATAACCATTGTTACGGGAGAATCGCAGTTGTGGATTTCTAAAACAAGTTAAACAATAAAAATGCAGAGAGAATGAGTCTGATCAATGAGTTGATTTATTCACTGGTACCAAAGTGAATAGTCGCCTTTCCCTGACATAGTGATCTCTCCCTGGTCGACGGAGGGACATAACAATCAGAACACATGCTTTTTATACACAAGACATAGTTATCACATCATGAGGAGACCACATGAAACATCATTGTGAAACAAGAGCAAGGACAAATGTGACTATCAATATTCATGAAAAGCAACAGCTATCAGTAGTGTTTCCAGTTAAAGCCAGACTTCAGCGTGAAAGGACGTCATAAAAGGATTAGATGCCCATTGTCTATCTTTGTGACCGGGACTGGGAGCGAACAAAACAGGTGCTAAAGAGATGTTAAAGTTGAAGTTAACCTTAGCAAGTCAGAATGAGAATGCGAAACTTATAACTGCGATTACACCTGTTACAACCCAGCTCTGCTAAGGGTTAGGGGAAGTAACAAAAAAACCAAAGATGGGAAAAGGTTTAAATAAAGATGCAATTTAATGAACAGGGGTGTAAGGGTAAAGTGACACAACTAAAACAAAATACAGACGGTATGTCAGTCCCAAAATGCACGGGTCACACAGGCCTAACAAAACAAAGGCCCATAAACAGAATGGGGTGACAAATAAAAAGACACATGACATACTAAACGAAACAAAACACACGTGCCTCAAAACACACAAGACAGGCGCTGCCACTGCAGCCCTGACAAACACAGAGGCACAAAATGGCATACTGGCCACACACAGGCCAGCAGCCCCGAACAGGTGTGGAGCGAGTCCTTAAATACTGGGCGGGACCACAGGCGGACTGATTGGCCCTCCAATCAGTGGGCCAGGAGGCAGCAGCCAATCCCATTCAGCGTGAGCTAGCCTCCTCTCTCCAGCAGGAACTCCACCGCCACAAGAAATAAAGACAATATTCAAAAAACACAAAAGGAGGCAGGATCTGTAGGCCTGGGGCCGTAACAACACCATGCAACACAGAAAAAAGAGACAGAAAGTCTGGAGTAGAACCTGTGACCTTTGTGTGGTGAGGCAAGGGTGCTAGCCACATGCCACCTGTAAAGTGTGACCTGCATTCGATCAGGAGTGATTGATCGTAGACAAAGTTTGAGTGGTATTCATCTGGACGCAATTTTAAAAAATCAAGAAGTTTTAACATTGATTTTAAAGTCAATGTCAGTCTTATAACACACTATTATGAGTTGTACCCTTTACTGTTTAGACTTCACTGTGTGTTGCCAGTGTCAGCATGTGGTTTTCACAGGTAACACGTTGTAGCATATATTGTTGTCAACATGCTCCGACTCTTTTGACAGGATGTGCTCTCATATGTCCAGAATACTATACAGAGCATTATTATTCATTATTCCATTGCATGGTCTGTCTGCAGTAGCTTCTATTCTGATATCAAAACTTTACTAAAGCATCTACCTTGTCTGAATCTTCTTATCTTCATCACTCCATGGTTGCATGCATTTTACACATTTTTAGTTTGTATCAACCTTTAACAAAAGAAAACATAGCCTAAAATGAATTGTATTTGTAAATGAAACCTCCACATCTCTTGTAATGTGTTCCACGTTTCTGTCAGCCTTCACTTCTGCAGCGGTATGGGCTTTGAGCACTGACAGCTTGTGACGGGATTTATGAAAAGTTAAACAAACCTAATTTGAGTTGAAGAGTAGAAGTGGGATTAACGTGTCCGCGGCGGAGTTGTTCTAATAAAAACAAACAACTTCCTCCCTGCACTTTTGGGAGAAATCATGATCTAATGAGGGCCATGTTTGGGAGGCTGGAAATAGCTCAATGAATATTTTAAACCCTCTGGCTCCGGCTGCTGTTTACCACCGACTAGTTTTGTTTCAGACCTAATACCATTATCACAGTGAGTTTGAGTGTTATTTTCAACAACAGAAAGAAACTATGTAGAAATCCAATTTACTTCATTTTCAAAAACATCTTGACTGTAGTGCGTTCCAAAATACATTGTTTTCTGAGGTAGTGTAGAGGGTATTCAAAGCTATAAAATATGTGCCTCATAAAAAGTATAGTATCCAGAAGAAAGAATTAAAAGTATGAATAGTGGGGGTAGTAAAAGTGGCAGAAGCAATTTTAGTATCACTGGTAATGTTAGTTGTTACAGTGCATTTGTTGAGATTAATTACATTTTTGATTAAAGTTCTAGTCGGACATGACTTAAAGGACACACATTCTTGCTGCCTTTTTGATCTTTTAACCCTGTTCTAACAATGTTCCGTCATCAAAATTATACCTGGAGTTGCATTTAGTTGCATTCACGCTGTTTTGAGGAATGCTAGTTAGAAAATCTCCTCTTCTTCGACTGTCAAAAACACTTCCTGCTGAACTTCCTCGATCCGTTACGTTTTTTTCTGATTCCAGTCAGTTATCCGAGAATCTTCTGTTGTTTTAAGTCATGAAATTATTGCCAGACTCGTTCTGAGCATTTCTGCTAGTCTGACCGTAGTGTCTCTTAAAGTGAAAACATAACTAAATTGTGTATAGCACTAGGCGCCATCTACTGGCTGCAGAGAAACTTTTAGTGCATAATAAACTTTTTTTTTGTTTTAAAACATGAGGTGGCACATTTAAGGTTTAAGAGCATGTTCAAAGGCTAAAAATAATATGAAACATAATGGATAATATTTGTCCTTCAAACGCCTGACACGATGTGGCTCAGTGGTCGGACACTTGATTCTTTTCCAGTGTTGTGTGTGTAACTGATGGTTAACTGGTGGTTGGAGGGGGCGATGGCACAGATTGGAAGCCTCTCTGCCGTCCCCAGGGCAGCTGTGGTTAAACAAGTGGCTCATGTGGAATTCTTTCTCTCTTGAGGATAAAGTGAACGAATAACAGTGACAGTGCAGAGCTTTGAGAGGCTTTCACAAACCTGTAAATCATGTTGTGTGCATAAGTTTAAGGCAATATTATCATATATATATTTAATTTTTGTTCTGCTGTTACTGTTCTTGTACTTATGTCTTATTGATAGTAGAAGTACACACAAAGAAAAGCACAATTAGCAACAGCAATAGCAGATGTAGGATTTGTACTGGAGTAAGTGCTTTGTGACATTTATGAGTGACATCAGTGATTTATGTTTTGATCCAATCCCAAGTAATACAATGAGAAGTATTACTGTATTAATCCGATACCAAAACCAATTATTATTATTTATTTTTTTTATGCATTGAAATGCCAAAAGAATTTCACCTGATAGGGAATGGGGATGTCACCTTTGCTCCATCTTTGTTTAAACTGGATCTAAACAATAAATATTTGTGCAATTAAACTAAATATGTATGAGAAATGTATTTAAAAATGCATTTTTTCTATACATTGATGTTTTGGTATCTATCCACTCTATTTCTGTACATATTCTATCAGGCCTACTTTTATTCATAACGTAATTGCTTTTGTTGATTGCTTGAACTTGTACTTTGGGGAATAATACTATACTCCTTCAGTAAAAAGAAAAAGGCATATTTTTTCCATCTCTGCCTGATATGTCACTCCCCGGTCATATGTGCCTGTATTGAGTTACCGTGTGCTAATCTTCGCGGGGCAGATCCGGGGATTATAGATCTAGGATTATAGATCGAGCCTCGCGTCGACAGGTAATCCCCCCCGTGTGTCTCGCTGCTCAGGTCAAGCGTGTCGGCGTCTGGGGCTAAACATGTCCGCCAGCTAGCCCCTGCCGCGGACAACCAGGGGAATCTCGAGGATAAGCTTCTGTGTCTTTACAAGCGCACTTTAAAGCCCGTTCTCCGCCGAGGACTACAGTAGTCCACATCACTACAACATGAGGCGACAGTGCTTATCTGTCTTTTGTGTTCACCACGGGGAGCACGGGCAGGAGTCGAACAAAGGAGGGTTTTAGTAAGATGTATGGAAAGTGTTGTGTAAGTGGATTATGGTGATCTGAAGTGGTGACAAATCTCTTCATGTTGTGCGAAGCGTAAAGTACAATAAAGTGCATGGTGTTGCTTAATGCCCAGTGCAATAAACGTGGTTAATCAGTTTACGTTTTGGACAAGAGTGCACCGGTCTGTTAATGTGCCAATAGATAGGATTATAGATTGAGCTTCGTGTCGACAAGTATCTCTCCTTTTAAAATGTTTTATCCTTTTTCTATTACATTAACTGCAGACCATAAATCAGATGATATTATTGTATCAACTGGTGAAAGGTTTTAAGAGTGAAGATGTCGCGACACTCATCCTTCTTCTTCAAACAGCAGCGAAACATCTTCACCTTTAAAACTTTTGTCCAGTTGACAGAATTTATTTTTCTTCAGCCAACCTGGACGCTTCATTTTTCCTCCCAACCCACTTATGCCCCACGACCGCCACTTTGCACTGCTGGCAATGCTAGCAAAAGTTTATTTTATACAATATATTTCTTCACAATTTAGGTAATGTTAGGTTTAGTATTACGGATGGGATCAGATCATTTGGTTAAATTTAGGACTTTGGGCAGAACTGGGTTATAGAAAAAAAAGGCTGCAATCTGGATGACTGAGGGTATACAGACTTACTTAAAGGTGCTTTATCTTACTATTTTTACTTTTTTGAAACATGAAAAACAAAACTAGTCAATTTTACAGTCTTTACATCAGTCACATGTATCGCTCACTTTCCTAATGCAGTCCCAGCGTCCAAAATATTCACCGCAAAGAGTTTATTTGCACTTTCCACGAGTCTCTGAGCCCAGAGAATTGTAACAGTGCACTTCCTGCTTCTATAGTAAGATGAAACACTCTATAAATAGATGCAGCGAAAGCACTGTGGTCTCATTTTCACCTGAATATATGTTTTTCACATTTCAAAACCATAAAAATCAGGTGCAGCACCTTTAGGAGAAGTCATTTCTTGGGCCTCTACTTTGTACTTCTGCATTCTACTTAATATTATTTTTGATGCAATGGACTTTTTCCGCTTTAGGAATACAGATTTGCTGCAATTTAACATGATCATTTAAACAAGACACAGACAGCAATTAACAATGAACGCAGTGGTTCTGAGAGCAAAGACACTTAGGAGCTTTATTACTTGAGGGACAAAAGAAAAGTTAGATCTGTTTTTCCTTCGGTGGAGGACACAGAGTACATCTTTTGGATACTCTACCCACCTCGGAAGAGAAGCTCTATCTCTTAAAACGTATTTAAGAAAGGAAACACAGGAGGTACAGTGAGTAGCCTTGTCCACGGCTACTGTCCGTATGCTGATATCCTGAAGCCCGGCGTAATCCCACACACTGTATGTTTTCTATGCATTTGCGGCTAATCCTCTGGGAATTCCACAAATCCACCGTAAGTGCTTCACCCACAAGAGCTGTAAACATTTAATAACACGTCAATCAATCAATCAATGCTGGAGTTTATGAGGTCAAGCGCTGGCCTTTTCAGACTCTCTCCACTGCTGCCGTATAGGCTCGGAGTTGTCCATTCATGGTGCTGTCAGAAAAGCAAGTGTGTGTGAAACCAAGGGTCACGGTGTAAGAGGAACGGATCATGAAACTACCAACCAATGTGTCAGCGCAGAGGGGGCAACCGAAGAGCAAATTAAAGATGCGCTGTGTTATTTTAACCAGTGAAGGGTCCGACACATGCTTTTCTCCACAGAGATGTTACTGCTTTGCCCAGAATGTTTCCCGGTATGACATTAAACGTATGTATCTCCATGGAGACAAGCGAGGCGAGTCCAATCCCAGTGAGACCCAATCCCAATTCTCTTTTGTACCCCTACCCCTTCAAAATGAGAGCTAAGGACAGGACATGGGACAGCCCTCATTTGTTTTCCATTTACAACAAGTCAAAAGTCATAATATAGTAAGCTGTAATATAAAATAATATATTTTATCGTATTATAACATATAGTTTATAATGCAGGGCTGTTTAACTTTATTTTATTGAGGGCCATATTTTTCGGATGGTTTTGTCCTCGGGCCCAGAAACTTGTCCAATGCTGTTGAAAAAGGAAAAAAAAAATGGACATCTGCAGAACTGAACCAGGACTAAGACTGAAACAAACAAAAACACCTTTAGATTGAATGTAAGATAGGTTCCAGATAAAGCATAACCATCTCCAGAGACAGACAGACCGTCTTTAATATGTACATGGAGCCCCTTTAAATGAGATAACCTACCATAACTCCAGATATTTTACAAAAACCTGAACTAATGTAATAGAACAAAGACTAAACAAAGAGTAAAGAATAGAGAACACGTAAATAAAAGGAACTAGAAAAGACGCAAAACTAAACAGAACTAAACCAGGGTTTTAGCTGAACTAAACAAAAACAGCAAGGTCTAAAAAAAATTCTAAACCAGGACTCGCCAGATTACCTATAACTAACTTCAGTCTAAATATTTAATGCTTGTGTCCTGTAATAGCCGAAATTGGGGTTTCACTCATTCTACATTGCTAAGGTTAACTTCAACTTTAACATCTCTTTAGCACCTGTTTTGTCAGCTCCCAGTCCCGGTCACAAAGATAGATAATGGGCATCTAATCCTTTTATGACGTCCTTTCACGCTGAAATCTGGCTTTAACTGAAAACACCACTGATAGCTGTTGTTTTTCATAAACATTGATGTCACATATGTCCTTGCTCTGGTTTCACACTGATGTTTTATGTCGTCTCCTCATGATGTGATAACTATGTCTCCACCTATGTCTTGTGTATAAAAAGCATGTGTTCTGATTGTTATGTCCCTCCGTCGACCAGGGAGAGTCACTATGTCAGGGAAAGGCGTCTATTCACTCTGGTACCAGTGAATAAATCAACTCATTGATCAGACTCATTCTCTCTGCATTTTTATTGTTTAACTTGTTTTAAAGAAATCCACAACTGCAATTCTCCCGTAACAGTCCGTTGAACTCTAATCCTTAATCAACAATGGTAATTACACAATGTTCTTAACGTAAGGTTGGATATTATTCCCTCTCCAAAGCTGTCCTTCTAAAACATGGATATCAAATTTAAACCCAAACCACGGGAGCGCTAATACACGGAGACGGTTTCCATGCAGCCGTCCTTGCGCCGCCGTTTGAGAAGCTGCGTGCTGAAGCTTCGTCTGTCGGTTTTACACTTCGAGGAAATCAATACAAACCACCCATTCCCGCCCTGCAGTGTCACGACGCTGCACAATGACTATAACCATCCTGACCCTGAGGAGGAAGAGCCTATACCTGAAATAAACGCTTTAGTCCACACCATTACAGTCTCTCAGCAGCATTGTATCGAAGCAGCAAGAAAGGCATGTCGTGTGACAAAACTTCACTTTTATCCTAGCAATGGGTGCAGTGAACGCCAGGTATAAAGCACCATTCATACAAAATGTAACTCAGAGTGCTATAGAAACAGCTAAAAACCAAAGTAGAGAATACTTAATGCAAAAATTTAAATAAAAGCATAACTAGCCATGTTAAAATATATTAAAAAGAGTCAGATACAGAGGAAATTCCCTCTTTTCGCCTAGTTCTTTGTGGTGAAGCCCATTCTTTTTTTTTTTTTTTTTTTTTATTGTTCATGCCATTTACTTTCATTAGCACAATTTAAAAAATCAAACCAAGTTATACAAAACAAAGACAACAAAATGATTACATGCATCATTGGCCTGAACAAAAGGAACAGGAAGAAGATACATCTTATAAACCGTGTGGTCTTGTGTTAAAGATACTGCATGAAACCTTTTGGCTAAAATAGAAGAGCTTTTTTTCATTTGGGATGATTTTTTTTGTACTTAAATATATCCACAGTTAGTAATTAATTATGATCTCCCATATATACAGTCCATTGGGTGATGCTAATGCTTTACAGAGGCGTCCAGACAAACGGATTCTCCAGTGTTTTTCAACCTTTTTTGAGTCGCGGCACACATTATGAAAGAAAACCTTCTGCTGCACATTAAATTATCACCAATTCTCACCGAAACGAAAAGAGGTAAATATGTAGTAAAGAGGCGTATCGTCAGTGCCACGGTGTCAGTTTAGTAATGGCAAGTGTTTTGGTTCATTTTTTGGATCCGACATTTATTCATGATACTTCAAACTGAGAAATGACTCCATTAAATCCACATGTGAATCTGTTAAGTCCAATTTTTTCAAGGCACAGCTGGCAATAAAATACCCTTCCTCTGAGCGGGCTTGCATCTCCACAAACCTGACTCGTACTAGACCTGGAGGAGCCTTCTCCTGCTTGTCTTCATGGAAATGTTGTTCCTTTGGCTTTAATATTCAACCATATGGCACTTCCGCATCCCTCTGGAGAATGTTCTGAAGTATTTGTGTGATTTTCTTCTTCCAGAAAGTTACATAACATTTATTTGTAGAGGTTTAAAGGTTTACATTTCAGCAAGTACATTTGGTTGTTTAATGGAGGGGAATTATGTATTTTATATCTATTTTGTGATTTGTTAATGATGAACTTTCAAATTGTCAGTTCATTGTGAGTGATACTGTACATTTCACAGCCTTTCTGCAAATGAAATGCAAACCTAGTCCTCTTTCACTCTCCCAATGCATCTTATTTTTTCTCTGCAATGAGTAATAAATAATAAGTATGTTTTATAACGTCTGATTGCGGCTAACAACAGATCGCCTGCTTTTATCACACGAGCATTACTTCCAGGTTATAGCTTAATAATTAGATACTATTTTGAGAGCCGCTTTTGTATGATATTTGTAGAGCATTAGAAAAGTTAATTTGCAAAAACAGATAAGTGCCATTAAATTGCAGTTTACGCTTTGTATAGTAATGTTTTCATTACATATTTTACTGCAATCAAAATATGATTCCATCCTGCTTTAATACAATCCACTTGACAGAGAGGAGAGGATAGTTACAACCATAATAATATTTTTTGACATTCGAACTCTTCATGGAGAAAGAAATTAGGTAATGCTACTTTAAAGGGCGTATGACGAGTTTTTATGATGTTCTACTTTTGACTTAATTCAGTGCATTAATACCTCTTGTAAATATAAATTATAGTTTTACACCAATCACGTTGCTATTTGTGGAGAAAAGTTGAAAAATCTGTTGACAATTACAGGAAGTAAACAAACTGATGACATCACGCTAGGGAGACAAAGGACATGCATAATTTACACAAAATAAACAACTTTTTGAGCCTTTAAACTTTGATTCAACAAAATAAAGGCATTCACATGTGTTTTTCTTTGTCAAATGAACAAAATCTGTGACATTAGATGTGTGGTTGCTATGGTAATTTCCTATTGTGATGTCATACTTTACAACCAGGAAGTAAAATTTAAAACCTAAAAAACAGCTAAACTGGGGTAAAATTTGTAAAGATTTTAGTAGAAATGTGAATATATTTATCTTAACTGCGTTTTAGTTAAATGTGTATTTCAACCTGTCATAGGCCCTTTAAATTAAACACACACAACTCACTGTAGAAGTCGCAGAAGAGTAGATCTTTGTTTGTTTTTGACTTTCGCTCCATGGTCCGCGTGTTCCTTCATACAGTAACCTCTTAAATAAATTAAGAGCCGCGTCAGGTCAAAACCCACGCAATCTACGGCGCCCAAATCTCTTCTCTGCAAATTAGAGCTTTGCAGAGTAATCAGCGCGCACTCCATCACTCTGAAGGCAAACACTGCAGCAGGAGGCAGGAAGCGCGCAGCCATTTAAATCCAATGTGCTAATACAGCCTCTGCCGTGTGAGGGCAACATCTTAATCTGCTCCCTCATTAGGCCGCATAATGGGACCCCGATCGGTATTCCGGGCACAGACACAGGGGGCGGTAGAGTCGGGAGTGCAGCGTCGGCGGCGGGTGAACGGTGAAACCCCAAATGTGAGCACGAACACGGAGTTGGTGATTTTGATCGAGGTTGGAGGAGAAGTTATGTAAAGGAAAATGCAAATTCTAACTTAATTAGGGCTGCAGCTGATGATTATTTTAGCAGTCGACCAGTCAAACTATTCCTGGAATACATTATCAACCAAAAAACGGTTGAAATACACACTTTTTGTTTTGTTTTTCAAGTGAATTTCTATAGTACATTGAGACCTTTAAACACATTTTTTAACAAACAGAGATTGAAATATGGGGCTGAAGGCTTCTGAATAGAAAATATTTACACATTTTGATGAAAAGCAGAAACAGTTTTTTGACATTTTGACTCAATAATGTCCTTTTCTTTGTTATGAAGCATATTTTTCAGAGTCTGTACAGTCCAGATGAGCATTACAACTACCAAAATCTGATTACTATTATTTCATTAGTCAACTATTCAGTGATTGCTTTTTCAATAAGTCGACTTTTCTTTCTATTGTACAGTGAGACTTTAAAAATGCATTATCGACCAAAAAAAGATTCAAATAAACAGACTGAAGGCTTCTAGATTGAGAATATTTACACATTTTGATGAAAAGCAGAAACTGTCTGTTCTTTTTTTGACATTTTGATTCAATAATGTTGTTGTCTTCGTTGTAAAGTCTTTTTGTGTTACAGTCTGTACAGTCCAGATGACAAATACGATCATCAAAATATGACTAGTCAAGCCCTAAAAAAAAAAAAAGATATTGATCACAGACCCGGTTGTTAGATAAACCAACATTATATAACAGCAAAGGTTTGGATAAGCATCATTTAGCAAGGGTTTCCAAGGCCATTTTTGTTTATTTTTAGATTTATTTTTCTCTTATTTCCTCCAAATTTAGTGTGCATTTTGTCAGCCAAGACTACACGATTTTTTTTCACTACCTTTTTTGAGTCACAGCAGACTTTTTGGTAGAAAAGATTCCGCTGCAACCAAATTGTAACCACATCACACCAAATGAAAAGTAGGAAGTCATAAATTGGTGTATTGTCCATGCCACTGTGTCTGGTTCATTTAATTAAGTACATGGTGACTGTTTTGCTTCCTTTTTTGTATCAGACCTTTGCTCATGTTACTCCAAAAAGGAGTTAAATCCACGTGTGAATCTGTCGGCTCAAATTACAGATTTTTTTCAAGGCACACCTGGAAATACCTTAAGGCACACAAGTTGAAAATCAAGGGCAAAGAAGCGTTAAGAAGAAAGAGACAGAATCAGTATGCGGGGTATAAAGTTCCACAAAAGTAAGAGAAGTTCTGGATTTGGTTCTGAATGATAAAAAAAAAAAAAATACTCAAGAAGATATTCAAGCGCAAATGTCGTCCGCTAGTGTGATATTTTTTTCATCGCACCATAGAACATTGTGCAAGAATTCCATGCAACACAGTCTGTTTACTTTGGTATTTAATTGTCAAACATGTCTTTTATACAAGTTTCATACGTTAGCCTCTACAGATTATTCAAACATTAAAATATTACAGTGCACCTTCATTTTCAAGCTTTAGTTTATGTCAAACTTTAACCACCTAAAGCAGGCATGTCCAAACTCAGGCCCAGGGACCAAATGCGGCCCTCAGACCAATTTTTCTTGGCCCTTAGGCTTCCTGGTGAATTGGCCCACATTGTCTTGATAAGTACTATTTACACACATTTCAGATTTTCTACAATTCCAACCTGAATAACTAACATTTTGGTGCCACACAGACCTGATATTAAGGCAATCAGACTGAATGTAGATGTGGTGGAGCTTAAAACATCAGATAAATGCTGCTTTTTTCACGTTTCGCGATTGATTTGTGGCCCTCCGCTTGGTCTATATTTCAATATGCGGCCCTCGATGGAAAAAGTTTGGACACCCCTGAGCTAAAGCGTCCAGGGAACCATCGGATCAGCTAAAAGGACTTACTTTCTTGTTTTTTTCCTCACAGTGAATGGTTGAATATGGACAGCATGATATTTCCCTGATTCCACGTGGCACTTTCCAAAAAGCGCTGGAACAGAAGGTATGAAAATGTGGCTAATTTTACCACATGTCGGGAATAAATTAGCGGAAATCACAAGACCGAAATGTGTCTTCATCACTGATTACTGTCATTTTTGATTATAGTTTAAAATGGATCTCAGAAATTAAATGATGCACGAACGAGTCAGAGTCTTTCATGTCCAATCAAAATCAAAATCTTTTCAAACTTTGGGGCGATTTACAGCATTTTTTTTGTCGTAGAATTTGCTGTTTAACTGTTTTTTGGTT
This sequence comes from Rhinogobius similis, assembly GCA_019453435.1. Classification (NCBI taxonomy): domain Eukaryota; kingdom Metazoa; phylum Chordata; class Actinopteri; order Gobiiformes; family Gobiidae; genus Rhinogobius; species Rhinogobius similis. Next base: position 16,576,475 of record CM033639.1, read on the forward strand.
CAAATCTGTGTAATTACAAAACTAGAACAGAGTTTAACATCTTCTTTGTTAGTATATCATTATTTATTTTCAGAATCTTTAGAAAGTGGTGCCCCAAACCCCAAATATGTGATTGCCGTCAGCTGAAAGGACTTCAAACCATAAGATTCATTTGGCAGGTTTGTAGAGCCAATCTCAAACAATAATGAAAAAGTTCAACATTTGTGCATTATAAGCTTGGATATTTATTTTAAAAACAGTAGTAACAAAGCATCTGAGATTATGATACCATCAAATAGTAGAACCTGAACAAAATTCCACTTCGAGTTCAACGTGAAGCGTAAAAAATTCAAACACAACATCAATATTTAAAGTACAACATGAGGAAACCACCACATGTATTTTCGGTATGTAGCTACTAGTCCTAGGTTTTTCGGTTTCCCATTTCAAAATTTCAATATTTACAAAACCCAGCTCGTGCTTCTACAAACTTCACTAATGAGCAAGAAATCTCAATCCATTTTACTTTTTAATCAGAGGAGGGACTAGGTTCAGCGGCTCACATCCCTGTGTTTTGGCACGTCCTGGATTCAGGCATGTGAGGGGCCCGTGTGTGTGTGTGTGTACATGTGTGTGTGTGTGTGTGTGTGTGTGTGTGTGTGTGTGTTTAAGCAGTGAATCATCGCCTGTGTCTCCAATGCTAATCAGAGCTACATGTGTGAGAGGGGAATTTTAATGACTTTTAATGCACACTGCCTCATTTAATGAATACTGCACTTTTAGCATAATCTTGATTGAGATATGTTTGTGTAATTACGCTTAAGTCAATAAGTGTGCCAAAACCTGCACCTTTCAGGCTTTTAGGTAGATTTTATTTAAGGCGAGTTAGTGTGGATGAATCGTGGAAAAAAATAAACCTTCGAGATCAAAGGGATATTTAGAGAGTTCAATTTGAAACGTCCTGTGTTTTCATATAAATAAGGTATTTTATGTGTTTAAAACATGCCCAAATTACACATATTTGGGACTTTTGAAACGTCTGGCTTGGTTTTGTTGACATATTGCAAACAGGATGTGGAGATGGACTGCAGCGTTCACTGCTCCTGACAGGCGGCCCCAGCGCCACTGAAGGATTTGTCAAATGCAGAGGACAACTTTCCCTGCGGGGACAGTATAGTGGACTTTTACTGTACCTTACCTTAAAGTTTGCTGTCTGTAGATGCTTTAAGGGCTGATCTTTATGTCCTTATTTATTGTTCTAGGATTTTTTAACAACTAATACTGTAATCTTAACTCTAAGGTGCTGGTATCTGCAATGAATTTTGATGTTAAGATAATGTTGATGATGATTGAGTGTCAAAGACTGTATGAAAACTGTTGCACTGTAAATAATGCACGTTGTCCTCCTCCCCTCCCTTATCCAGGACTGCAGATGGAAATTAGCTTGCATGGCTATAATCTGGTGCAATCATCTTTGCCCACGAGCATAATGTCATTGTACATAGTCCTGTTCAATAAATAAATAAATGTGAATTACATGCATTTTGAGAAAACAGCATTTGAAGGAAGTTTCATCCATACATTTTTAAGACAGTGTAAGTTGATTAACGTAAATTAAATAATAAAACTTTTCAACATCTATAGTTATAGCTATATCCAAAGCTATAGTTTTGCCAGAAACATCGTGCCTTAAAGTAAACAAAACTGTCTTTCCACAATATATTCCATACGAGTTCTCTCTGTATCCTCAACATTCAAAAACTTTCACCAAAAAAATCAGCACATGTACAGTGCTAAGTTAAAATAACAATAACAAAACATAAAACATATCCACATTGAAATTGTATCTTGAAGGTCTATTCTGTGACTTAATTTGCTCTGTTGGAAAATTGAATTTAACGCTTTATGGTGAGATTGTCCACAGTGGCTTGGAGGGGTTTCTTCTGTTCATCTAAGACACACAATAGGCTAATTATGTAGCTTAGCACAAATGCTTCCTCAACATCTGGAGAAGTGTCCTTGGAGCATCCTTGAGCGATTAATGGCAAATACAGAGGAGGACAATGCCTGGACTTTATATATAGCTTCTACTTTGGACAATCCAAGTTGCACAGATCACTGAAGTCACTGTTTTCAGACCCTGACTCTTCAGACTTGCACTTCTGTAACTTGAGACTTAAGACAAAAGCATTTCATTGTGTTTCTAATGAATTTGAGCACACTGTGAGTTAAGTAACTTCTCTGGTGGTAGGTCTGCATTGCTTTGCTTAAAATGTTCCACAGTATGAACTTAACATTACCATCACCATGGAGACAAGCAGCAACGTATCAGATCAGTGAAGGGGCAACACTGGTTACAGAAAGGATGCATGCTTTTTTCATTGTATTTTTGAGCAATAATGATACTTGTAAAATAATAAATGCAATATAGACAATGTTTAATGCCAAACTGTGGAACGTTCCTGGCAAAACACTAATATTTAGGAAGAAAAGTAGGTGGTGGACCCTTTAAGGTGAAACTAATTTGAAACATTTATTTTGTTGTTTTTGGTCAGTTTGCTCTCTCCACATATCGGCTTTCATGTGGTAACAACGAGCTTGTCCAATCTGCTCCTAAAGATGTTTTATTATTTCATTTAATCCACTTCATTCATAGATTTCTCTGGAACATTGTAACTGCATAGGTCGTTTTCTTAAAATGCAATTTTCTCCCACAGAGACATAAAGATCAGCCTTAATGTTGCTCCGACACACACCAAACTTTATAATCTAGGATAGAACAAGATTTTGATGGAACGTACAGAAAGATTTATACTTTATTTTTTCCAATTTTCAGTCAGATCTAGTTTACTCAAAAACTAAACGAGAAATCCAAAATGTATTGTATATTTTTTGTAACTAATATGCGTACAAAATAAACAGAAAAATGTAAAACTGGTTCCGTCCACTTTTCAGATTTAAATGTCCAAATATGTTTAATTTTGGCCGTTTTTTGCACATGAAGTGTCTTATTTCTACATGAAAACATTACATGATGAAAAACTTTATGTGAGTAAACTACAGGAGAAGTTTCAAGTAGATATCTTTAAATTTAATATTTTTTTTCCTATTCACCTGCAGTGTCTCACCTTAAAAAAAGTGAGTGTAGTTTTAAGGCAACTGCAGTACATTTAGATTCAAGTTTGTCCCAGGACACACACCAGTTCTCGTATGCAAATCCTGTGGCGTTGGAAAAACCTTGTCGATTAATCTCTCCCGGGGGGCGTGTGTTGTCTTGAGCTCCGTGTCCTCTGTGGCTCCGACGCCCCCCCGTGTCCCACGCCTTCCCCCGATCCATCCATCTCCTGCGGCTGTGAAGGTGAAGGAGCGGCCCCCTGACCATCACGTCTCATTGATCCGCCAAACACAACTCCAGTCGGGACCTCTTTGGGAATTAGCGAATCGGAGTCAGTGTTTCCTAGAGGTAACATTATTACTTAAGCACATTTTACGGTGGAGCTCTGGCCAAGGATGTAAACTCGACACCACGGTCTGCTGTCGTTCGCTCAACATACGGCGTTTTAATTAGCGCTTAACCAGCCCAGCGTGTGCCCCTCTCATTTGATCTGAGTTTGAGCCCAAAGCCACGGGACGGCGATGTCGCTCCAAACATGAGCAGATTATCAGAGTCCTGTGGTCCGATGGGTCCTGGATCAGCGGGCTTCAGAGTCCAGACCGGAGTCCAGCATCCAGGAACAGATTCGACTGGTAAGAGCACAACGGGAAACTATGAAGTGGACAGAAAAGGCTGAACAAGACTGAAGGATATTTGTTGGTTATTTTTGGGTTATGTGTATCAGGGGTTCAGCCCAATGCCCAAAAAACAAACAAAAGTAGTATTTTTACAGTAAAATCTGCTATCATAACCTAGTAAACATTTTTCTGTTGTTATACAGACCTACAATAATGTTCCAATCCTAAAGGGAAAATATTATGCATTTTTCATAGTGTTATTGTCCTTCAAACCTGCTCTTGAGTGTCTTCAGCTTGACACGTCATGTTTTAGAACTGAAAATAAAATGTTTTTACAAGAACACAGTGTTGGAGAGAGAGGATTTACAAACCAGCATTCATCAGTTCAATTCAGTTTATTTTTGTAGTGCCCAAAATCACAACAACAGTTGCCTTGATGGGCCACAGGTAGAAAGCAGTTCAATTAAACAATGGTCAATAGAATTTAGCAAATGGATAAATGTCCCAGAGCATCCCCCGTCCTTGATCCTCCTTCTCTCAAGGAAAAACTACAAAAAACCCTGTTGGAAAAAGTAGAAACCTCTGGGTGAACCACAGTGAAGGAGAGATCCTACTCCCACAGACGGACAGACTGCAGATGGACCAGGACTGACACCTCCACTTGGACCAGAACCACTCAAGAGGGAGGTGGCTCATCTAATGTGGGAGAGTTCCTCTAGATAGATGACTCCTCTAGACAGTCCATCCAGTACAGAGAGATCCCCCAGGCAGACAACGAACAGTTCAAACAAACGTGAATCAAGGTAAATGCTAGCCCAAAGCTCAACAAAGTCAATTGTACATAATATTTGTCCTTTAAAGGTGTGGAAGCTCATCAAAACTACTCCAAATGCTAAATTTTGAATGACTCCCTTCATTGTCATGTCGTCTGTGGCCCTCCGCTCGGTGTATGTTTCAAAATGTGATAAAAAAAGTTTGGACTGCTGTGTAAATGATCTGATGTTGCTCTGTATGTAATGAACGTGTCTTAACTTATATAAACAAGTATGACAAGTTACAGATCAGATTTATGGAGAGGTAACAAACGGTTTAGAACAATTGATTTATGTATTTTTTTTTTTGTTAAGAAAGAAAACTCTTTAATTATGACTCAAGGTCTAAGATACAATGTCCCCTCAGTTTACAATAGCCTCATAACAACTTAACAGAAGTCAAACCAATCAAATGTTAATGATGTGCGTGTAAACAAAGGCAGGGAGAGTTCCAGTTTAAACTCCTCCCTTTGGGCAGGACCAATCAGAGCTCAGGAGATTATAAATGCTGCTGCTTAAACCATTTGCATCAGATTAAAAATGACATTCAGATAGAACTCAAAATATTGTCATTTCTAAAAACAAAACGTGACCTTTGAAACCTTGTCTACCCCCAGTAAAAGAAAAAAAAAAAAGCTAGATAGAAATGTTTAATGCCATATTTTGGAACATTCCAGGCACAGCATCAGCGTTTCCACCGAGACAAGCAAGCGACAACCCCCATAAATACAAAAAAATAAAGTGCCTCTCTTTGTTTAGTTTTATTTAACCGTTTTATATTGTGTGTTCTCATTAACAATTTCATTATGTTTCAATCATGTTTCACCATTGGAATATAAACGTTGATTTCCAAATGTGGTTTCATCCAAATGTGAAGTTATTCGGAGAAATCTCAACACAAATGATTCACAAAATTACTTCCACAATTAATTTACTAATAATGGACGACTTGTGATTGACAACGTTGCCTGAAAAGAAGGTGCAAATTGGATAACTTTTCAGGGGAACTTTTTCAATACGTAATTCTTTTTCTGCTTAAAGCCAAATTGAGTTTCGATACTTTTCATCTATTTATTGTAGAATGAGAAAAGCCTCTCTGGTAAATGTCACTGGGTGGTAATCCATGAAGCGGTTAGTGCTAGTAGGCGCCGGAGGGACAGGCTGAAGTGATGTTTAGGAGGGTATGGTAGAAAATGGATTATGGTTATGGACAGGGTTTGGTTAAGTTTAAAGAAGAGATATTTTTATTATAGGGAGATCAAACATCCCCATTTACCCCAGTTTTGAGCCCTGTGTCCCATGTCCCAGAGGATGTGTCCAAAACCATTAATTTGTCCCAGTTTTACACAAGTCACGTCCCAGTTGTCCCAATTTTTGACCAATTTGATACCCGCCAACAACAAAGAGAGGAATAAATTGACAAAAGAGAGAAAACTGTCCTTGAAAATGACCAGAATACAAAAAAATGCACAAAGTTTCTCGTTTACTGTACTTGTGTCGTGAATGGACCAAGTGTATAATAATGTACTTAATTACCTATCTTTTTACTCCAACCCAGGTGTGTCCCAGTTTTTTTTTGTTTTTTTTTTAATCTGGTCACCCTTATTTAGTAATAGACCATATGTTGTATTTTGTTCATTGTAAAGAACAATAATGATCAAAAACAGCTTAAAAACAGTGGATGGATCCATTGATTTCAAATTGCAGAACTAAGAATTGCCTCCTTGTAGTGTCATTTGACTATAGCACAGAAATGTAAAGAAAACATGTATACATTTTTCATCATAGTGTTTTCATAATGTTTTGAAGTACAGCATTTTATGTGTAAAACGCCACAATTACACATATTTGGGACATTTAAACCTAAAAAATGGACAGAACCAGGTTGAAATTTCCTTCTTCATGCTGTACACTTTACAAAAAACTTAACTTGTTCTAAAAATTCAGTTTTCACCTCATTTTTTTAAACTTGAAACTTAATAAATCAGCTTTAGAATTAGATATATATTTTTAAAAAAAAATCCTTCTGTATGTTTCATCAGAATCTTGTTATGTACAGGATTGTAACGTTTGGTGTGTGCAGGAGCTACTTTAAGTGGTGATCTTCATCTCCCAACAAAATAAAAATGTATTTTAAGAAAACAGTCTTTGAAGTTATACAGTGTCCCAGAGAAATGTATGAATGAAGTGGATTCAATGAAATAATAAAACATCTTTAGAATCTGACTGGACAAGTTTGTCGTTTCTACATAAAAGCCTGTCTGTTGAGAATTTAGCCTGTTGTGTCTCACCTTAGATTTCAGTAAAAACTTGCAACGATGCCTCCAAAAAACACACAACTCGAGATATCCTCAAATACAGTCCATTTCGACACTCCTTTCACTCTCCTCCAATGCCACTCTTAAATATCATTCACTGCAAGACGTGGCGAGAGGTCTTTCGGGTTGCCTCTTTTACAACCAAACCACATTCACAGCTTTAGTAACGCTATGGATTTCCTTCTCCCACACACGGCGCTCTCGTATAGACACACCGACACACCGAGGCCACCGCAAACAAAACATATGAAAGCTGAATTGTCCGTAGGCCTCACAAAGACGTTATATATTCATTTCTTTTCCCCTTCCCTCCCTGAAGAGCGTGTCAGATTTCAGCTCTGGTCGCCGCTGCTGTTTGCCCATGTGTAACCAATGCATTTAGTCGACAAAAAAGAAAAAAACAGAGCCGTGCGGCGCCGGCCGAATGAGCCAGAGGAGGCGGTTGGCACGGCATGAAGCGCGAAGTGTGTGTGGGGTGTCTGGGGACGTGATCATGTGACCCGCCCTGGAGTTACTATGGCGACGACTGATGTAAAGATCACCGCCAATTAATGTACGGGGCTAAATACGCAGGAAGTGAGCGACGGCCTTTCAAATGACAAGGACCTAACGGGTGCAGCATTCAGGTTAGTTTGTCACGCAAAGGTCAAGCAATGGAGTGGGTGTTGTTTAGCGTTTGTTTGTCGGAAATAAAGTTAAGGGGAATGTGTTGTTCTCTGCGTCTGAGCCATCCTTCAACGCTGCTAAAGGTGAGCTTGAAGCACCGGGTTTGTTCTTTTAATTTAAGACATATACTGCGTTTTAATTTGTAAACAGTGTTTTATTTAACCCCTGCTATGTTTTGCTGGCCTGATTTTAAAACAACTGTACGTGTTGGCTTTATAACGAACTGCTTATTGCCTTAGTCTGTGACATCGCCAGTGCCTTGGATACGAGAAATTGCTGTTAAAAACTGCAATTACTTCAATACAAATGGTGACTTACCACTGAGTCGAATGTGTGTAAGGCTCAAGCTGACAAAATTACTGTACTGTACTGTTAATGGCAATGCTTTGTTGGATTTAACTGTGAATAATAAGGTGAAATCACAGTACTGCAGTATGCTCGGCTTCCTTCACATGACGCAGCACGGCAAAGCTCAAATGATTTTACGTTTGAGCACAATTTTTATTTTTGAAGTTTCAATTGAGAAAAATAGCCTAAATAAAGTTGCATGTCTTGTAATTGTATTTAATATGTTTTTAGGAAATGTGCGAGAAACATACCATACTCCATATATTTCCGAAGAGTCTAGTCAAACCGCTATCGTAATTCGCGTCAAACTCAAACCGCACCGTGTAATCAGAGGAGTTTGATTCTGTGACGCACGTGTGAAACAGAGGATTTCATCGATCATCTGTCATTTAGGACAAAATCAAACCCTATTTTTTCCTTTCTTGTTTCTGGTAAGTAGCCGTCTTTTGTTTCAGATCATGTCTGTCCCTGATTGGCTAATCCACCTGTCAATCCCACCCATTTGAACTGAGATTAACACAATGACCAGACTGACTTGTAAACAGAGATTTTATGCAATATGACAAAAAAGAAAAAGAAACATTAAACTCATTTTTTTTTCACCTTATATTGATCTATCACAATTTTGTATTCTGTTTTATTTAGATTTATTATTCACCTAATTCCGCCTCGCCCACTTTTGCCTCTTTTTGCCACAGATCTAACCACGCAAATGACGAACGAGGGAAAAGTCTCGCCGCTAAAACATTATACAAAGTAGATTGATTTGTGTAAAAAGTTTCACGTGTACACAACCAACAACAAGTCAACAATGCACCGATTTCCTGAAAACAGCCATAACCAAATGGGGAAAAAAGGGGCAATTTTCTTGTCCGTCAGAATCCCGCTCCAGACCACATGCTTGTTCTGACAGACGACTGGCTGCAGACCATGACATTAAATAGATCCTGATGACTGATGATTAGAAATGACTGCAAATGTTGATTAATCGCATCACAAATAAAAGCCCACATTGATCGTCCTTCTGCAGGTGCACTATGCAAGTTTTCTGGTGGAGAGTCTGCCATCTGCCTGCCATATGGAAATGTTACTATTGCATTAAACAAAGACAAGCAGGTGATGTTACTTGGCCAAGTCACAGGTCAGTGGAGAGGCGACTCGGCTAATTGTAAAAATGCATGTTTTTCAATGTATTTTGGACCGACAAAACACTTCAAATAAACGCAAAATAGAAAGACTCAATGCTCGTACGCCATTCCAGGCAAAACAATTACATATCGATGAAGACAAGCAGGTGACGCCATTTGCCCAAGTTACAGGTCAGATCTGTGAAGAGGCGACACAGCTCACTGTAAAAATGAATATCCTCACCTCCTCCTCCATCACTGTGTGGTACGACATTGTGCGCTCTGCTGAGAAAGTGACCGGCTGCAGCCTTCAATCTCTCAAGGACCTGTACGTCTCCAGGACATGTGCGTCTCCAGGACCTGTGCGTCTCCAGGACCTGTGCATCTCCGGGACCTGTGCGTCTCCGGGACCTGTGCTTCTCCGGGACCTGTGCTTCTCCAGGACCTGTACGTCTCCAGGACCTGTACGTCTCCAGGACCTGTGCGTCTCCAGGACCTGTGCGTCTCCAGGACCTGTGCGTCTCCAGGACCTGTGCGTCTCCAGGACCTGTGCGTCTCCAGGACCTGTGCGTCTCCAGGACATGTGCGTCTCCAGGACCTGTGCGTCTCCAGGACCTGTGCGTCTCCAGGACCTGTACGTCTCCAGGACCTATTTGGAATCAGCGAGGGAGAGATCTTTTTTGTCAGGGACAGACTATATTTTGCTGTGCACATGTAAAATAAACCTGATCATTTGAAACAGACATAGCTTCTTCTCATTACTTTATTTCTGATAACTTGTAAAGAAAATCCACAACAGCGTCTCCAGGACTTGTACGTCTCCAGGACCTGTACGTCTCCAGGACCTGTGCGTCTCCAGGACCTGTACATCTCCAGGACCTGTGTGTCTCCAGGACCTGTACGTCTCCAGGACCTGTACGTCTCCAGGACCTGTGCGTCTCCAGGACCTGTGCGTCTCTAGGACTCGGGGAGAGCAGGTCGGATCACAGCTGACCCTTCTCACCTGGACATGGACTATTTGAGCCCCTCCCCTTGGGCAGGAGGCTACGGTCCATCCGGACCAGAACCTCCCGCCACAAGAACAGTTTCTTTCCCTCTGCTGTTGGACTCATGAACACTTTATAACACCTGCCGCTTTAACAATATTATAAAAGAGCCATCTATTTGCACTGCCACATTTGCACTACTGTCTAGCCAACTGTACATTTTCTGTATATAGTCTATTTTATTTTATTTATTAGTTTATTCTTAATTTAATGCATACCTTCTTTTACATATTTTGCTTCTATTTTATTCATTGTTATATGTTGCACCTTACGCCAAAGTAAGTTCCTAGTTTGTGAATTTTGTTCACTGACAACGGCAGTGATTCTGATTTTTCAAGATATTTTTGACCAGCAAAACAATTCAAATAAACACAAAATTGAAAGACTCAATGCTCGTACAACATTCCAGGTAAAACATATCCATAAAGACAAGTAGGTAGCGGACTCCTCACCAGAAAAGTTACATTGTGCACCGTTATTTTCCTCCATGAATGTGTATTCCTATCTCCCCTCAATTTTGCCACTTTTCGAGAAGCCCGTGGAGACTTCAACTCACCTCAAATGCCTCGTAATTCACATTGATTTTTGCATTACAGGATAATACCAAATATATGGCATCTCCTTTATTAGATTTAATCACATTGCTATCACAAATAATTTACTTGCTGGAGTATTTACTAACATAATTTCATTCCCCCAAACGGCTTTAGCTTATTGTCATGGCCCTCCGTTCAATAAGCACCAACGAGATTAAGATTGATCGTTTGGGTAAAAATATCGCTTTTTTAACAAACAAATATTCACTGTGTCTGTGTCTTATCATGCTTGTCCCATGCAGATATATATGCTGTTTATCTCTGTGCTCTTACCGAATGCTGCACATGTTCCATACAGTCATCTGTTTAATGTGGCTATTACTATACTATACTGCTTTATTTATTTATTTATTTTTTCACAACTTTTAACTGACCTTAATGTATAATGTAATGCAAATTTGTACTTTAATACTGGCACTTTACACCTGGCCTGGGATTACAGTTGAAAATGTAAAACTAACACATATTTACAGACATGTTTATTAATGTGCATTGTCCTCTTTCAAACAAACTAATAAAGAAAATAAATTCATATCTTTTTCAGTTGTTTCCTGCATTGTTGAGAGTCTTGGGGCCGGTCAAGAATGTGTTAGTTTCACTGTTCACGCCTCGCTTCAGACAGACAAAAGGCAGTGAATCACTAGATCCATGTCAGAACTGAAGAAGCTACTTGGATGAGTGGTGAAACAAGCTTAAAAAGTTCTGTTCAGTTGACAGAATTAACGCTGTGTTAGATCTTGCAATGAAAAATAACCAGAAAAAAGAGTCAAAAATATTACTACTTACGACTAGAAACACAGACTTGCTTTAGATTAAAAAAAAAAAAGAAATACATAAAAAAGTACTTATCACAAAATCTAAAAAAAAAACAAAAAACAAAACAAAAAAACACATAAAAACATACCAGTCTTTCATAAATCTTAAAATAAATGAAAACACTAACTCTAAGAAACAGACCAAGCCAAGACATCTAAAACAAAGCATAAAAAAACAATAAAAAGGTTAAGGTAGTGTTTTAAGAAAAGCTAACGTCTTAAACACTTGTTTTGCATCATATTTTTGTATAGATTTAATAAATCACTTATTTGGTTAATTCTATAAATTGCACTGTACTTTTAAAGTGGCCCACCAACCCAGGTTGTTTGTTATACATATAGTTTGCAAAGTTTGACGGTATGATTCTCTGATAATATTATTGAGATCCTGAGGTATTATAATACCAGTGAAATGTCTGAGATCTTGCGTCATTGTAATTAGATGTCGTTTTTAATCTTTATGTGTAGAGCCATGAATGTGTGCAAAGAATTGTGTTGATTGATGTATTACTGTTTTTCATTTTCAGATCTTATGAACCAGATTCTCTGTCTTATGATAACGTATATATGAATAATGAACGAATTGAATATACTGTTATAGGCTATAAGTTATAGGTTTTCTGTTTCTCACTAGCCTCAAACGCGCCTAGTAATATCACAATAGCAGCAGATACTCTTCCATTGGACAGCGCTCCACGGTGCCTGCAGACAGCATTGAAAACACGTCTCTAATCGATGGCACGCGCTCCTTCCTGACTCCTATTACCCTAAGAGGACGGCCGTGATGGGGCTGGCCCGCTCGCCCTGCCCCAGTGAGGGTCACTGCTGCAGGCTCTCATTTTCTCATTTTTCACTCCGCGTTGGAACTTCAGAGGCAGCCAGTCGTTTTACCTTCCCAACAGGGAGCGGTGTCCTCGGCTGATCGCAAAAGAACGTCTGCGCTGGCTTGGTTTACCTCTTGTGCCGGCTGTATTGATGCAAGAACATAATGCGGGAATGTTTGCAAGCAGTTTGTATTGTGTATGTGGAGTTACAATACTTTCTTCATTTTCTTCAAGCTGAAGCTGAGATGGCCAGTTTAAATATTACTCAAGCTAGAGTTCGCTTACATCCAAATAATATTGCTTGAGTAAATGAAAAGTAGCTGCTCAAGAAAAGAAAAAGTATTTGAAGGACAACAGGAAGATTTTTTTACTTGTAGACTTACTCACAGTTGCAAGAGCAACCTAAACACTAGGGCTGTAGTCTTTTAGTCGTTTAGTCGATTAATTGGTCGATGGTGTTTTAGTCGACCAACATTTTCATTAGTCGACTAATTATTTTATTTCGATTAAAAGTATTTATACGAAAACAACGAAAAAGTGAGGATATGGAGTGGGTTCGCTAAAGATCTTGGATTGAATCATGAGTTTAATCTAATTTATATACGTAAAAATACAGTTTCTTAGTACTTTTTTCTATATATTGCTATTTTTTTTTGCATGAATTCAGTGCAGTTGTTTTTTTGGTGCAGTTTGGGTCAGATACAGATAGTTTTGCCTTGCCACATCCCCTTTTTAGTCGATTAATCGGTCAATAAGACAGGTCTTTAGTCAACCAAGAATTTATTTAGTCGACTACAGCCCTACTAAACACACTAGATTTAGAATATTTGTCTTGTCTTCTTTGTAGAATACTTTATTTGAATATTACACAATAGGTAAGGGTGGCTGTTTTCCTTGACATGCTGCAACAGTTATTTCCGTCATCGCCAGAAGTGTCACACGACGGCTGGTGTGACATGTTGTACTCGAAGTCGGCAACATCAGATCACTGCAAACGCAATAACCGCATTATCGACTGTGGCAATACGCGACTCATCCACTGAGAATCCAATGAATACAAACGATGGATGAAAGAAGAAGTAGAAATCAGGAAACGAGGCATGTGCATCCAACTTTCCCGCACATGAAACACACTTCCCTGACAACCGCCGGCCGGCCTGGGAAGAACAGCTGCTGAGACACGTTACACCAGACATCGCGTGACGCTTCTGAAGACGGAACGTACTGTCAAAACATGTCAAGGTAATACGTCCGTCTCCTCCCTCCTATTGTCTGATAGAAATGACGTGATTAAACTCCACTGCCTGCCCTAACAATAACTCGCCAGCTGGATTCAACAAAGCCTCTTTCTGGATAATTGCTTCATGTGTGTTTGTCTTTCGGTGAGTGACTTCTTACTTCTAGACTAACCATGTGGATAGACAAATCCTCATGGAAAAGAGTCAGTGTGTTTGAGAAGGGTCAAATCATTGGTATCAAGCAGAGAAAACATCTAAGGGGAAGCACAAACTAATTTACCACAGATCTGAACCCCATTGTGAATCTTTGGGATGCGCTGGAGAAGGCTTTGTGCAGTGGTCACGCTCTCCATTATCCATACAAGATCTTAGCGAAAAGTTAATACGACACTGGAATTAAATTAATGTTTTGACATTGCAGAAGCTTGTTGAAACTGTGAATGTGTGCTGTAATCAAAGCTAAGGGCGGTTCTACCAAATATTAGAGCATGTGACCTTTATTTTCTCTGGAAACTTTTTTGGACAAATGTATTTTACTCACACTGTTAAATATTACATTTGTGAAGAAATACAAGTATGGTGTCTGAAAACTAATTTAAAAATGATTGTATAAAACTGATACGCCGGATGGATTAAGCGGTGAAATGAGCTTCCTCTCACTGCCCGTTGGCTCAAGCTCTCTTACAGATAGGGTGAAGGCTCAGTCACACGTTAGGAGCTTCGGCAGAGCCGCTGCTCCTCCACGTCGAGAGGAGCCAGCTGAGGTGGCTCGGGCATCTGTTCCGGATGCCTCCTGGACACCGTCCTCCAGAGGTGTTCTGGGCATGTCCCACCGGGAGGCGGTCTCGGGGAAGACCCAGGACACGCTGGAGGGACTACGTCTCTCGGTTGGCCTGGGAACGTCTTGGGATCCCACCGGAAGAGCTGGAGGAAGTGTGCATGGACAGGGAAGTCTGGGCCTCCCTGCTTAGACTGCTGCCCCACGACCCGGCCCCGGGTAAGCGGAAAAAGACGGATGGATGGATGTATTAAAACTGGACCTTTCTATTTTGGGGGTTGTTTAGTGTGAACATAAGATTTAAAGTATGGCTAAACTAAGACCAACCCAGGTCTAAACTAAGATAACTCAAGTATAAAGGATAAACCAGCACTACATAAAACTGTATTAGACAAGTTCAAGACCAAGGCTAACTAGGTGTAGCAGCAGTAATTCATCAGAAAAACCATGCAACTGTTTTATATCCGCTTTTAATTTATCCCCCCACATGCAATATTTGGATGTCTCAAAAGGTTTCTGCAGCTGAATGTCTACCAGTGTTCCAAATGATGTGAATTACTGTAAAAGACAAGTACCAGAACCCCAGTGCTTTGAGAAAGTGCTTCTCTCAGCTCCATAGATCAGAGTAAGCTCTTTGCTCTGGAACTCTGTGACATTTTGGCCTGTCCCTGCAATATGGCGCCACTGACCTCAGCTGCCCCAACGCCACGTGGAGCTCTACTGTATGCCCAAACTTACACTAAAATACAGAAGGAACCAACTCTGTACAAGGACTGGGCACAGTTATAATGTTGGGATTTATTTGACCTTGAAAGCACAGTGTTTTTTATTTATAATTGATGTTGCTGTTAAAGTTTGACATCTGTAAAATTGAAATTACCCCTTGACAATGGTGTATTCTGTCTGCATTTGCACGGGATAAGCAATTTCAGCAATATACTTCTCTTTACACACTATTTATACACAGAAATGATATACTGATAACCACTAAAATATGACAAGAACCTTTGAATTCATTGACATTGCTAGTGCTGCGTCTATTTTAGGTTTGTTTTTAGCGTTATACATGTACTGTAGTATTCAACAGTGCTCCTTATCGCATTGTTGAGATCGATATCTTAACAAGGAGGAGATAAAACACCAACAAACACCAAACCCAAGCCAAGGAGCTGGACTCTATGATCCTATCGGCGTAGAAGCTCCTCTGATACAAAAAGGTGCACGTCCACACCATTATTTGTTGTGTTACAGCTATGGCTTCTGCAAAATGAATCCATTCACGTTGAAACAGCCCCTCGAGCCAAACGCTGTATCGAAACCACCCAAACCATCCTGCTTGATCTTGCAGGATTGGGGTTGTACTTCCAGGTCAGATCTCCGTTGTAGTTATTTATTTATTTTCTTTCTTTTCATTTAAATTGTAATATAATGCGATTGTAATGTGGTCCTTGGTGACATTATTAACTTAGTTCAAATGTGAACGTAACGTGACAGTTTTGAATTGATATTCGCTTCAATGCACAAACTAAAAACAGCCTAAATGACAGACATTAGCAATTGCACTCCAGTGAAATTACCTGAGGACCCTGGGTTCAAATGGGTCGAGAAATACATTGCATTCTAATTACTGCAATTTACCCGAGGTCCCAAACTAATCCCGAACACAAACAGGGCTTACGAAGTCATGTTTATGCTCTCAGATAAGCCTTATTTTATGTTTCTAACCCCAGACATGAACAATAGGTAAAGGTAGTCCTGACCAAGTCTTGATCTGGAGACTGGTCCTCGTTGTTCCTGACAGATTGACCTACAGGCGTTTGAATGATGCACAAGACAAATGAACTGTAGCTAGGCATGACAACTTCTGCAATGGACTGTTCATGGTCCTCCTATGCCAATTATTAACTGTAGCTATAGCTGGATACAATGACATCCGTATGTGATAATGGTATAATTGCTGTGACAGGCCTCCTCACATATTGAAAACATTGGTAATTGTCTCATATGGCTGATGCATGTGCACAGAGCTAAATATATCCCTCAATCCGCCGTGAAAACAAAAGCATCTATTTTTCTTCATAGCCGACAATCATAGACAAGCTGTGTTTCCCTTCGAGAGCCCACGCCGCTAACGGCATTAGCAGGACGGGGGACGGAGCGCTAATTTACGACGCAACCTCTCGACTTAGTGCAGTGTAAACAGCGCTGCTTGAGGCTTTTGGCTGAGGCCGACTCTGACTGTGGGAGATGAATGAAACCAAACAATCTCTCATCACTTCAGCTCCTCGTTTAGCTATGTCCTGCCGGGTTCTGTGTTTGTGCGGAGGCAAAACAAGTGGTCCACTCCACTGAACGTGTCGTAGACGAGAGGGTCCTGGGGCTGAGCGACTTTCTGTGCCAAAGGGGTAAGGAAAGACTGGCAAATGAATCCAGCACTTTAATTTGATAAAACCAGGGCTATTCAACTTAATTTTTCTGAGGGCAAGATTATTCGGCGACAATAATCTTAACTTGGGTCACGCAAAATATGTTACTGAAATAAATAAATACACAGTTTCAGTAATGATGAAGTAACTACTATTGTATTAGATTCTTGTGGAAAAACAAAATACACAATCACCAATCCAGAACTGAACCAGAATTAATCTAGGACGAGATAGAACCAGGTCTGAACCCAGAATCAAGCAAGGACTAACCGAAGATCAAGCCAGGGATTAAACGAGGTCTAAACCAGGACCAAAAAAGTATGAACAAGTGCTGTCCCAGCATTAAACCAGCAAACAAGAGAAATTATGCTTTCGAATAATTGGAGGCTGGGTCGTGGGCCGGATCAGATTGTTTGGAGGCTTAAGGCATAAACTGTCATTTTAAGGCGAGACACTGCAGGCGAACACGGAAAAAATCTTACATTTAAAGAAATACATACAGGCCTTATATGAGTGGAAATTGGTAATAGAAGTTTGAAACTAACAGTTCATACGTGAGACTTCTTTATGGTTTGCTGTCGTTTCAAGCTCAAGATTTGCTTAAATAATCTAGGTGTTACTTGAGTGGATGATGAAGCGCATTCACTCTTAAAACTTCTGTCCAGTTGACAGAATTGTTCTGTGTTGTTTGCTATTGAATCTCTGGCGCACCACTGAGGGATTACTCAAACATCTAAACTAGCTGACCAACGTAATTATCAATAAACCATAGTCTTGATCACAG
>CM033639.1:17194063-17346697 GCA_019453435.1 Rhinogobius similis
GTTGCCATTGTGTCCTTGGGCAGGACACTTGAACAATCTTGATTATATAAAAGTCAGTGAATTATTTTGTGCTAAATAGTTGTCGGAGAGTCCAAACACGCAGATTGTCCCACGGTATATGTTGCAGCAGTAGTAAAAATCTGCTACTACCAAGTGTGACGGAGAATGATTCAAGAACTGCAAAATGATGTGCCAGATGAGACAAAAATAATAATAATAACTCCGAAAACATGTCAAATAGTTTATAGACTTTCTAATTAGAAGTGGGGCATAAATAAAACTTGCAAAGGCTGTTATAAAGAACACAATATGCTTTTTTGTTTTGTTTTTAACTGTGTTGCAACATTGTCCCCTCATCAAAAACATGCTTGTATTTTGCTTCATTCATCCTTTTGTTCATAAATCCTGTTTACGAGACCATCTAGCTCTGTGCCTGACAAACACACTTGTTTCAATTGTACATACATTTTGAGGCCAAAGGTTGAACTCCTGCACCGTTTTTAACAAACAAATTAAATACGTCATCAGTTTGTGTTCATTACAACTGTAGGCTACGTTGCTTAAAGAGCTAGCAGTTGTTGTTTTTTTCATGGCTCACTCTGTTAGTGAGCTTAGCTTAGCTTTTTACAGGGATCACATCTGATAGAACATTATGTGTGTTTTACATGTGCATTGTTTAAAATTTAAAGTATGATATGCCACATTTAAGATTCTCAAAACCAGGTTAAAGCTGGGGTACCTGACTTTTTTGGGTGTAAATTTGTAAATTTTGTGTTTTCCATCAAAAATTATCTCGTAAAAGCAGCACTTTCTGCCAAAAATGAGACCTCTGCGTGCTATCTGCATCTAATAATAAAGTATTTAGTCTAAAAAAATAGCAAAAAGCAGCGCTCTGATTGGCTGTGTTTGGGTGGTCCTCCCCAGTTTCACTTTGTTGTCTGAAAAAAGCAGACGCAGCAGAAGCTGTGCACAGGGCAGAAAATGAATGCATATGAATTTTAACAATGTGCCAAAGGGTTTGTGAGAGCAAGGGACAAAATAGATGGATTTATAAACCTACTTCCGGTTCTGCAGTGTGAAAATCAAGTACCCCAGCTTTAAAAGACCATTGGGAGTACAAACAATAATATGTGTCCTTAAAACAGATATTCAGTTTGTTTTACATTTTGTGTGATACTTGAGCACAGATACTTTATCACAGAAATGTGTCAAAACATGCCTGAAATGTCAACCGAGACATTTCAGGTACATTTTAACACATTTCTGTTCATGTTGGAACATATGTTGGAAAATATAGGATTACAGGATCATAAAAAATAACAACTAACTTATTTCTGTATTCATTTTTTGTCAATATCGCCCCTTCCTTTAAATAAACACATCTAAAGTTATCTACTACAAATTGGATATCCAGCCATTTCAACCCTTTTCTTATTTCGTTTTTCTTATTTTCTGCAGAGGGAGATTGACAGAGTGGACCCTGTGGCCTAAACAACAGTTGGAGTCCACTTTAATACCAGCAAAGAGCAACAAAAGAGGTGCCATGTTCCCTTGGGCCAGAGAATAAATGTGCCAGACTCAGACCATTAGAAAGGCTGTGTGATCCTTCCCTTTGGGTTTCTATGTGTTTGTTTTGCTGTTGTTTTTGTTGTTTTTATTTTGTTGAAAGTCTCTTAATAAGTCGACGACCCAGCGCCAAGTGGTGCTTTGGTTCTGAAGTCTGTGGAATCAGAGACATTTGGACTGATGGGACAACATGTTCAAAGGTAGCAAAATTCAAAGTGACACAGGCGTGCAACTTGTCCGCCGTAGTAAGTGAGCCGCTTTGATATTCTAGTGGGATTTCAGACTTTTCACACTAAGTTCAAAATCCCGAGATAGCTTATCAGCCTTTTTAAAGTCGTAAAATAAACTAAAGAACTAGAAATGGTCATTTTAACTGGGCTATCTTATTCTCAAACCATAAAATTACTAGTAACTCAGATCTGGCAACCTCTGATACATCACAAGTAATCATAAGCACAGATTTTTAGGTGCTTGCACAGCTTTGGAACAGCTTTTTCCAGCGACAAAGTGAAACAAGTAGAGCTGCCATTGCACAGCCAACACGCTCTCATCACAAAACGTATCAGACTCTTTATTCTGGGTTTAGAATCAAAAAATTGGTAGAAAAGACTTCAAAGGCAGTAATTCGGACAATGTTTTTCAAATCGTAACATTTCGACTGCCATCCAAAAGTTATTATCCTTCGGAGAAACTATATTTATATGGCTTTGAGCTAGATTAGTCCAGCTTTTAGGGAGTTTTAACCTGAAATTGCTCTGACTTTGTTTACCCCATTGTTCTCTGCTATCCTCTTCCTCACAGCAGTTTATTTGATAAGTCTTGGGTCGTTCTGTCAGGTTTTTCTCTGTCATTCTCCACCTCACTGCTGCCAAGTACCTGATCGATATTTGACTGGTTCAAAAATCTTTGGCACGGTTTGAGTATATGGTTGTAAACAGAAGGTAGATTGTACACTGAATTTTCTTTTTTAATAAACATTACCTGCCAATTATTAAAATGTTTCACAATTAGATGCATCAACGTTTAGTTCTCTGGTTTGATCACAAAGTCCCGCTTTTGCGATATACTCTACGGCAGTGTTTTACAGTCTTTTCTGAGTCGTGGCACACTTTTAATAATACATTTTATTTAGTGGCACCTTTCAGGACATCCAAGGACACCTTACAAGCAGACAATCAACTAAAACATTATTCAATTTCAATAATTAGACGAAAAGAAATGTAATTAATGTCCGTGACATTGGGATTTTCAGTTGGCTGTTGTTTGCTGTTCTTCGGTTCATGTGTTTTTTTTTTTTTTGTTTTTTTTTACTGTTCCCTGGCACATTGGTTGAAAATGTACTTATCTACAAGAGAAGTCTGTTACCCTTTTAATAGGTAGACATTAAATATGAACCAAAATAAGCCCAACATTTTGCAGCATAAAGGACTGACTCATTTATCCAAAGATTTGATTTGATAAAGACTAAATAAAGCTGCTGAAATTCTATCTGATTCG
Organism: Rhinogobius similis; assembly: GCA_019453435.1. NCBI lineage: Eukaryota > Metazoa > Chordata > Actinopteri > Gobiiformes > Gobiidae > Rhinogobius > Rhinogobius similis. The sequence goes on from CM033639.1 coordinate 17,197,127, forward strand.
ACACAAAAATAGCAACGATTACCACACGTTTTTCTTACAAGTTGCTCAAAGCGGAGCCCTTACACAGAAGTATTATTTGACATCATTTCAGAGCTGAAACATATCGTTGAGCCAGTGTTTGCGACCTACATAACCAGCACATGTACCGTCTAATTTATCCTGCTGCCTCTCCTAATGTATGCACGTATCTGTTCTCACAAAGCAGGATGACATACAGCCTAAACATAAAACACAGAGCCTTTGGAAAGATTATTTGCGTTGTATGTGCGTCAGTGGGTGTGCCCCCTATCGATCGAGCGATACAATTAATGTCACTAACAACGGGCAAAGGGAATTTATTTATCTTCACTGAACGGGTTAGATGAAGAAAGAAGCAGAAGCCTATGTTTCTATAATGAGAGTTGTAACTGCATCATGAATCTGTCAGACTTTTGCGACCTACTTTTCCCCCTTTTGTCTTATGCAACTCAGTGCGAGGGACAATATTTGCATATCAGTGAACACTATAGACTTCTGAGGAAATGCTCTCTGAACTGAACAAGAGGAACAATATGTGATGTTGTTGTGTCTGCTTTTATAGAGAAAAATGTGTATTCATAATATTTTAATTAATGTTAGTCCAACTATAGATAGTTCTCATACTTTTCATGATGGAAGCATTTCTACAGCAACAAAACAGTTATCATACATTCTTCAAGTTAAGGATCAAAAACAATTTAAAAGACAAATATTCTCCTGCAGTGACTTTGTTGAGTTTTTAACCCTGTTCTAACAATGTTTCATCATCAAAAACACACCTGAAGTAGCATTCTGTTTCATTCATGCTGTTTTAAGAAATGTTTAGCAGAAAATCCTCCCCTCTCCGAGCGTCAAACACACGTCATGCGTACTCCGTCTATCCGGGATATATTTTCGGATCATCTACGTCACTTATCAGAGAGTTTTCTGCTGTTTTAAGTTCTTAAATCATCGCTAAATTCGTTCTGAGGATTTCTGCCGTCTAAACACGTGTTAATCCGCATCATAAGTTTGCGCTGAAAAGAAGCAAATTAGATTGTATATTGCGCTGGCGCCATCTGCTGGCTGGATGTACTCAGTGATTTCATAGTGACTGATAACACAGGTTAGAGAATGAATGAGAAACTTTTTTGTTTGTGTTTTTAAAAACATGAGATGGCATATTTAAGGCACTCAAAGAGCATGTTTAAAGGCTAACAGCAATAAAAAATGCAATATTTTTCCTTTAAGCGTGCAAGGAGAGTGTAGCATCCAATTATATTCAGAGAGGCATAGGTAGGCTTACAATTTTACTCAAAAAGTGTACCATTACTCAAACGTTTCTGGAGGAACTACTACTTAGTATTTGGAAGAACTACTGACTGGGCATGAAGTTAATAGAATGAAAAAATATTAAAAGTCAAATATTATGCATTATTTGTATTGTTATTGACCTTTAAACATATTCTTGAGTATTTTCATCTCATGTTTTAGATTTTTGATGAAAGAACATGGTTAAAAGCTCAAAAATGTCATTGTAACATAATATGTGTCCTTAAAATAATGAACAAAGGCATGGTGTTTTCAAACAATAGGACACAAACATTTGTCCAAATCATTTGGATCCATAGATTAGAGCTGTCAATTAATTAGTGATCAGTACTGTCAGGTAACTAACATTTCTGGTTGACAGATGGAGCTGCTGATGTTGAGGTGTACTAATTGTTTGGTGAAATTGTGCGCCCATTTCACTAGCTGTAGGGCTCGGACGCGAGTTTAATTTTCCTCACGAGATCTTCCCACTATTCCGCGCTCGTGCATAAATGTGTGTAAAATAAACTGTGTGACGCTCCTGTTCTTTCCTCCTTCACTCCGGTAAAGCCTCCTGCGTAATCTAAAAGAGTGTGTTCCGTCAAATCAAACTGTCAATCCACGTCTATTTGTGATCAATGCATTTATATTCCATGACGAGTTAGCACGGTAACTTCGATAGCCCTACCATGGATATATTCCTTTAAACATTGTTCTCTTGACACACTATTTTTGGGCAACATACCAACTATCGACAGACTTTTCAGCACACAAATAAGGTACAATCCTCAGCACCTCGGGACGGTGACTCAGATCTGCAGAGTGTTCCTTGAGGTCCCAAATTTGGCGACCACTTTTCATTAAAACTGTAAAACTAATAAAGAAAGACTAAAGGGTGATGTGTCTTCCTTGAGGACACAATGACTCAATAACTGCAAACAGAAATGAATCAAACCAATAAAAAAGGGACAAATGTATGTATTAACTAAGCTACTGTTGTTATTTATTGTTTATAAGAATCCAAATGACCATAAGACAGAGATCCGTGGTCCTCAATGTGGCAGTGCTATCAGCTGATCGTAATTTATAAGCGAATGCAGGGCCGACCCGTAGCATAAACAATCGAAGCAAATATTTAGAGTCACAGAGTAATGGGAGGCCACATGCTCCATTTGGGCTGTTTCCGGACAAGAGAGAGACCATAAACACAAGTGAAAATCTATGTACGAAAATGCTGCAGTGTAAAACTCAAGCTTATCTTTAAATACAGCGTAAAAAATATATTATTTTTGTATTTATGACTGGTTAATTCAGTACGCAAAAATGAACATAATTCTCTAAATGTAAAATAAATAAATATACAGCATAAATAATACTAATAATATCTTGTGTGATCTATTCAAATGGGTAATTAGATCAAATGCAATATCATGATTTTCTTGGGGGAGGACCCTCAAACCCCCTTTACATGTGCCTATTTCTAATTGATGAAAGAAAAATGTAATGTACTGCACTAAAACTGGATCTCGAATCATCTTTTCTGTCCAGTCCACTCCTGATTTCTTGTATTCCGTTTGTTTTGTCCAGTTATTTAAACAGCGTGTTGTTTAGTTGGCCAAAACCAAAGACTTGTTTTGGGCCTTGAAATACCTTGAACCGTTTCTGAGCGAATGAATCCATAACTTAGATCATCGAACCCCGATTGTTTTGCTCAATGTTTTCCCTTTTTCCCCTCATCTTTTGCCTATTGTCTCTTTCTTTTGTTTACTTCTCCTCGCTGTGGTAATGACTACAGAGGATTGAACTGCTTATTGTCTGATTATTGTGGACAGTTCCAAATGCCCATGCCCGCATGTGTACGAGACGCCCGGGCTTTAATTAAGAGCCTCAGATGCTGTGGTGCTGTCACTTTTTTGGGAGAAAGGCTGAGAAGTGAAAACAAATTAAGCCACTTTTGCTATGAACTATTGACAAACAATAGAAGACTCATGAATATGAAAATGAGAGCACCATGTGGCGGGAAGAAAGTGAATTACAATGACTTAGGCAACTCGAATTTGGAAGGAATCAGGAATAAAAGACGATTACGACAAATGAAAAGCGCTTTAGAAGTATGTCTTCTAAACAACATGCACACTTCTTTGTTCATGACAGGCAGAATTACAAAAGAACTTACAAAAATGAGGGTGTAAAGCAATATTTTTACACACATTTGTCTTAGTATTCTCTTAACATCGAGCAGCATTTTAGAAAATCTTGAAAATCGCAAGGCAAATAAATAATTGACAGTGATGTGATGATATGATGTGATGTGATGATGATATTCCTCTGGTTTTCTTTCTTTCTCGTTGAGTGCCATGTTTGTTTTGACATGGATGGACATTAATATTTCTGTCAGTTACGCCTTTAATTTATAACCAGTGTGCCGTGGTATTGCCAGATGTGCCTTGTAAAATGCCAGATTCATGACTTTAAGGAAATAATTAACCATTTTGGAGTGTGAGCAACATTTTACAGCACCAAAAATGAGCAAAACAATAATTTCTACATTTAAAAGAACCAAATACAGTGGCATGGACAATATTTACCATATTAAATACTAGTTTTATTAATTTAAAAACGTGCCAAGGAATATTTTCAACCAAAAATGACACACAAAAAAGTTGAACAATACTGAGTAATGCAAATCTGGTTCCACTCGACTTTGTAGTACAGGAAAGGCGTGTTTTTAGCGCAGGATATCACTATTAATAATAAATCTAGCTACAATACCACTTTGAAAATGTCCAGTCTCATTTAATCTCAAAAGCTATGTTGACTGGTTTGGATGGGAGACCGCCAAGAATCCTTAGAGTCAATAAGAGCGCTCATCCACCGCCCTGAGAGTCTGCAGATTGATTCCCGTTCAGACCACTGCGTATTGTTGTTGGGTCCGTGGGCACAACACTTCACTCCGCACTTGCCTCGAGTGTCTACGTCCATTGGTGTATGAATGAGAGTGGATTATTGAGAGCAGAAGTAAATTGTGTGTATATTACGGGTGCTATACCTGATTTTGACCGTCTTAAAAATGTAAAAACTGGAATTAGTTCACTTTAAACACGTTTCCAAACTTATTTCTCTCTTTTGTAATGAATGTTTGGCATCGGAATTATTCACCGCGATGATTTTACATGCGCTTTTCACAACTTTCAGAGGAGAGTTTTGCCGTCATGGTAATTCTAACATAGACATTCATAAATGCGAAATTCTCTCTCTCTTTGCAAGCAGATGAAACCCGCGATTATGTGAAATCGACCTCTCCTTCACGTAAAAATGAATAGTGAAGCTGATCCCCATATATAAGTATATAAAACGGTTATTTTGAACTATAATTTCTCTCCTCTCCTCACCAGTCACATGTTGTTCGGTAGTCATTAGGTGCTACAAGCAGCACACAAGATCAGAAATCTAAACTTAAAGTCAGTTATCCTTTATCTCAGACAGTTTTGCACTGTAATTATCATCTAAAATAAAATTCCCAAATGTTTGCACACTCAACAGTGACTTTTAACGAGGCTTTGACTCCATTTATATGTGGCCGATGGGTTGGTACCAGTTGAAACTCTCTGGATTATTCATAATTTGCATGTTTTGCGGGCTAATGCTAAAGGGAAAATACATGAGACTGATGAGTCCTTTAAATCATACCGGACTAACCGCATTGCTAACGGATCGCAATGGCACTGAACGCCTCGTCTACTTATTTATATGTCTATGATGCTAACAACATTTTTCCTGATTTGTCTATGATGGAAATACTATATAATTGGACACAGACAGCACAGAGCAGTCTCCTTTTGAAACCAGGAGCTGCTTTTACAATAAATCCGTACTTCAGCAAGACAAATTTTACACAAATACATGGACAAAACTTGGGCCCAGTCCGTTTAATATGCACTGTACAATTCAGCTTGGATTTTCTTTGTCTAAAGTTAACTTTGTGACTATATTTCCATTCCTTCTTATCTCTACTCTGTTCCCTCACTGCGCAAACCTCCACAGACCACTATGGATTCTTAGCGTTGATTTAACGGCTTCTTGAACCATGAGCGACCGAACCGCAATATTATTCTTTTACAGCTCGTGTCAGTGCCCCTGTGTCCACTGGTTTAGCGCTTGTATAACTTATACTGACCCACCAACACACAATACTTGAAACTCCATCAATATTTACAATTCTATTACATCTGTCCACACAGATTTACTTCATGTTAAACTTTACTATTTTATTCCAAATACAAGCACATTAGTTTCCTTTGCAGCCCGCAGATTCATTGCTATGGTTTTTCTATTACCACAGTAATCTAAATGCAAATTTTAACTGTCCTTTTTCCAGCAGGATGATGCTTCTGGCACAGCATGGCCACTTGAACTGAGACGCGGCTTCCTCTTCTCTTCCACCTCGCTCACACGCAAATTTAATCTGCTCTGAAGACTGCTTATCATGTTGACACGTTGTAAAGGGAAGGACATTACTAATTGAGTCGGACCAGAGCTTCGCCGGTAAATTGTGACATCGCGTTCAGCTATGGAAACTAAAAGGAGAGGTACACAAGAACTTTCATGAGATGTTCAGTGTTGACCAGAAATAATAAAGGAGACATATTGTGAAAAATTTACTTTACTGTGCTTTTAATCTGGTTACAACGATGTTTCCTTATCATTATTTTACTCAGTGTTGTATTTTGATGGATTCCGGCATGTTTACTGTATTGTCAAGTGCTCAGAAAAGTCCTATTTTCACTTACCCCCTATCCCCGCCCACATCCCTGTACTTACACAGCAAAAAATACATTACTAGATGAGTTAACATGTCATGATTTCAGGATATGAATCTTAATTTCATACATTTTGACTTGACATTTTGATTAGTTAAGACTATTTATTTGATGAAACTAGATTATTTCTCTTTTATTGTCTCTGACTTGTTTTAACACATTTTTACTTACTTCAAGCCTAATTTAACCTAGGCTATATTTATATTTATTTTGCTGTGTAATTCTTTCTTTTTCTTTTCTGTTTTAATTAAGACTCAGAGTGATACTTGTAGAGTTCTGAACTGTAAAAAAAATTAAAACATGTAAATGACAATCCACTGCTGCTACAGTGACAGTTCTGTATTGAACAGGAAATCCATGGGCCCGTTTTTGCTCTTAAGACGTTTAGAAAAATATTGGATTTTACATTGAACAAAATGTGACATTGTAATCCATTTATCATTCAATACTAAGAACCTAAAAAGAAAGAAAAAAACAACAACAACATAATATGTCTATATATATTAAATCAGGTCAAACTTGATTTATAAAACGCTTTTCATTTAAACATGTCCACATCCCACCCAACTGCCACACAACCGCCTGAACCTCACACAGTAAAACATCCAGTCAACAGAAAGACACACACTCACACACAAAGTAAAAAAATAAAAATAAAGCTAGAACTAAAACTACAAGCAGGTCTTCATAATACTTTCATCGGGACAGATTAACATTACAAATCTGTCATGAAAATCTCAAAGTATCATTGATTTTAAATTTGATTATTTTTTTTTTTACTTTATCTATAGTCAGTGTAATCCCTCATTTGTCCAAGAATAGTCAATTGTAGAAAAAGTTTCAATGGTCGTCATCTGGACACTGTCTTGAAAATCAGTAACTGACAATGACTTTTGGATGGAAGTTGAAACGACTTGATTTTTAAAACAGTGTCCAGATGACGGCCACTGAAACCTTTTCTACTTTATCTACAGTTCACAGGTTAATCACATCGGTCTAAGGATTACATTTTAAAGATCTTCTTCAACCTTCAAACTATATCTGAAGCCACAGCTGCCCTGGGACTGATTACTAAATCTATGGCTGCGACTAACAGCTGGAATCAACAGCAAAATGACCTGTGTGTTCCTCTCTAAACTTTTTTTTTATTGTCAGACTTGTCAGACCGATGTGGATGTAAATGTTTCAACTGAAAGATCTGTCCATGACTGATTTGTAAAGTGTAATTTGCAAGATATCGCGAGCTAAAATTGGCATAAGATTGTTAACGCATGCGAAAAATGATCTAAAAAGATTTGTGTCTGTTTTTTATTTCTTTGGTTCAAAAAATGTGTTTAAGAAAGGCGAGTTAAACCTTTTGAGAAGTCGCAGTTCCAAAAAGCAGAGCTACAATGACAACAAAAATATCAAATAAAAGTTGTGAGGCCAAAACTGTGAAGTGAACTACACAACTTTTTCATTATAAATTACGTCAAAATCTTTTCTCCTTTCATTCGTTTGGACCAAATCTTGTAAAACTCGCGTCTTGTCCTAACCTTTGAGTTTGTTTGTGAACGCCCCAACCCTCTCTGCCACATCTGCACCATATTCAACAGATGTTCCCATATTTCCCAAAGGCTATTTACATGTTCTACATTGAAAAATCATTTACATTACCGACACGAGATGCTTAAATACGCCTATTTCCCGATCCCTCACAGCCGTGTCTCCAGTCCGATGCAGATGTAGCTTTTAACGCAGACTAAATTACCATTTCTCGACAGGATGAGCAGTGTGTACCACCTGGACCAACATGGAGTCGCTTAGCTCTCATGATAGCGTCGGTGCTGCTCCCGCTGATTGCGTGTGGGAACGAGGCTTCATACACTGCGTCTTCTGCCCCGCGCGGTTCAGGCCGAAGCTTTTCCGATACGGATGTGTGCCGCTGAAAAGCTTAATCACTCCTCTCTCCTCCGCGCCATCAATTCTCTGAACTTGGAAATAGTCCAGAGTGACACCCGCTGTGCAGCCTGTTTCCTATCTTTGCTCATCCCAGACATTGTAAATAATATACACGCCAAGCCTTATACATTATTCACCCGGATTTACTATCATTCTAAGGTCCAATGACGTGATAAACTCGTGACGGTGATAACAAGTGAACCAAGCAGGAGTTTCAAATGGAAATGAGTGCAAAGAATTCCAAGACTATGGTTTTCAGTAAGAATGACGAACAATTACCCTCATAATCATCATCACCAGGACGCCCTCCCACCATCACATCACCCCCATCCTTCAACAACTTCACTGGCTCCCCATAAAACAACGGATTGACTTAAAGTGCGTATGACGGGTTTTAACGATTTTCTAATTTTGACTTTGTGCAGTGTATTAATACCTCTTGTGAATATAAATTGTAGTTTCAGACAAATCAGGCCCCTGTTTGTGGAGAAAAGTTGAAAAATCTGTTGAAAATTACAGGAAGTAAACAGACCGATGACATCACACTGGGGAGACAAAGGTTACGCATAATTTACACAAAATAAACAACATGTTTTGACCATCGTAGAAAGGGTTTCAGAGGTTGTCATCCGGACGCCGTTTAAAGATCGAGACGTTTCGACTTTTATCCAAAAGTCATTGTCAATCAGAGAGCTGGTATGGGAACTTGGGCTTATATGCTACTCTAAGTAGTAAGAGTCCTGCCCCCAGGGAGGAGTCACTGAAACCTGTCTTTGTTGGAAAATTGTTTGTTTGTCACCTGGGACTTGATTAATTGGTCTGTCTTGTTTGATTAATAGTTGGCCTCACCTAGTTTCACCTGATGACCTCATTAGCATTTGACTGGTCTATTGATCTGGACCAAGGTGTTAGGAGGCTGTCATAAATTTTGGCTAAATTAAATCTTAAGCCCCCATTCCTGTTTAGAGAAGGATTTTCTCTTTTTACAAAAATGGCCTCCTCCTACTTTTTTGACCCTTTAAACATGAATTCAGCAAAATAAAAGGTGTCACATGTGTTTCTCTTTGTCAAATGAACAAAATCTGTGACATTAGATGAGTTTTGGCCCAGTGTACAGTGTGGTTGCTATGGAGATTTCCTAGTGTGATGTCATACTTTACAACCAGGAAGTAAAATTTAAAACCTAAAAAACAGCTAGACTGGGGTAAAATTTGTAAAGATTTTAATAGAACTTTGAATATATTTATCTTAATTGCATTTTAGTTAAATGCGTATTTCAACCTGTCATGGGCCCTTTAACAAAATTCTCCTAACCACTTTCAAAGCTCTCCATAACCTGGCTCCACCGTACATCTCTGACCTCCTCCACATCTCCACTCCCTCTCGCTCCCTCCGGTCCTCCTCCTCTCTCCAGCTCTCTGTCCCCTCTCTCTGCTCCTCAGCTCTGGAACTCTCTCCCTCCTGACCTCCTTCCACTTTTCAAATCCAGACTCAAAACTCACCTGTTCAGACAATCCTACACCACAGAACTCACTCCAACACCATCATCCAGTTCTGTACTGTGGGTTTTATTCTGTTGTTTTTTTTCTCTTGTTGTCATGTACAGTGTCCTTGGGTGTTTTGAAAGGCGCTTATAAATAAAATGTATTATTATTATTATTATTATTAATTACGAGTTAGTGGGAATATTGATGGAGTGGACATAAGGCAATTTGCAAGTTTTATCTGTTTAACTCATAAAATCACTGAAAAAGAGATCAAGAGAAGGACACTCATTGCAAAAACGACATTCTCCAAAATGTCTAAAGTAGAAAGAAGATGCCTCTAATGTGTTTAAAGACCAGTCTTAAAATTTGACAGCGTTGTAGTCAACAAGATGCTTAAGATTACAAGGATGGACAATGTAACGTTTTTGGCCACATTGCCGATCACAATGGCTTGCAAAGAGTTCTTCCAGAAGGGTGGACAGCGGTAAAGAGTGAGATTAATGTGGAAAGATAATCAGACAATGGACAGGAATGAACTACATCGATGCGATCAGAAAAGCCAGGAAACAAAGACGACCAGCGAGTTGTGATGTCCAACCTTTCCACCGGACTGACCACAATGAGGATGACAATAACAGTAAATGTAAATCTAAAAGTTTCCTGTGTAAATAAATGTCTTTTCTCCATTGTGCACTCTGTCAGGCTACACTTGGAATGCACAAACAAAAATGATATGGGTAATTGAATAACATTGCAAAGGGCCTTAGCAGGACTAATCCTCCAGGCTTACAACACTGTGGTTGTGTGCCGCTGAAAAGGCTTAAAGAAAACATATTATACATATTCAATTCAAGCTCTTAACCTGTTAGATTTATTGTTTCATGAAACGCAAACTTGTGTTTTTCTTTTGTCCGTGCCTGTACAAGAAATCTCGCAAGCTACTGTATTCCCAAGAGCTTGATATTCTGTTTTGTGCTATTTAACCTTTATTTAACCCGTTGAGATTAAAAAGAGCTTTTTCAAGGAAGTCCTAGCCAAAAGGCAGCAAATTTCAACACGTACAGTTACAACATACATACAAACAACAATAAAACAACATAACCAAGACAGTCTCTTTTGCTTTGAGCTTGGATTTAAAGGCATTCAGGGATAAGAACACAGTCAAGTTCCAGTTTTTCTGCAACATGTTCCAAGCGAAAGGAGCTGAGTGGAGGCTTTCTTCCACTGCTCTGTGCGGGCGTAAGGAACAGAGCAACAGCTGACTCTTTGATCGCGAGGAGTAAGAGTCAACACTGTGTGATCAACTCAGAGAAGTCTTGTTACACCTGCTGATGTCATGAGGTTATGCCTTTCATCTCCTTCACCTTCACTTGGTAATTCCAGCAACCACAATTCATTCACTGCCAAGCATGTATTAAAGAGGCTGTACCTGATTTTTATAGATTTGAAATGTGAAAAACAGAACTGGATCATGTGCCTGATTTTTTGTGCATAATAAAGTAAAATCTGTGTTGTCCCAGTACAGACATGTTGAAAAGGCATCTATTTGGGTGAAAATGAGACCAAATCACCTTCTGTTTCTGTTTAAATAGCCTTTCATCCTACGAGAGAAACAGGAAGTGCCCTGTTAGCATGCTAATGTTTGTTAGCCTTACGGTGACGGTCCGTGACGCTCTGGGCTCAGAAATTCATGAAAAGTGCTCATAAACTCATGGCGGTGAATGATTAGGATGCTGGGGCTGCATTAGGTAAGTGAGTGATACATGTGACTGATTTAAAGACTTGAACATGAACTAGTTCTGTTTTTCACTTTTCAAAACAAAAAAATTAGGTACAGGGCCTTTAACTAGCAGCTTCAGATTTAGGCCTGTTTCCTGACAGTTCAAAAATGCAGCTGAAGTACTTTGTAATCATGATATGAAATTACAAAATTGAATTGTTTGTTTTGGATTGTGAAATTAAATGTTAATTCCTCCATTCGTAATCTGGGTGTTGTACGACTCAGACTTTAATCAACAAGATAGACCTATTAATCAAGTCCCAGGTGACAAACAAACAATTTTCTAACAAGACAGGTTTCAGTGACTCCTCCCTGGGGGCTGGACTCCCACTACTTAGAGTAGCATATAAGCCCAAGTTCCCATACCAGCTCTCTGATCGACAATGACTTTGGGATAAAAGTTGAAACGTCTCGATCTTTAAACAGCGTCCGGATGACAACCTCTGAAACCCTTTCTACGACTCAGACTTTGTTTTAAAAATCCTACACAAGCCATGACCCACAACAGTTGTTCACTTGAAGAGCATAGCCAAAATCAGAGCTGTGTTAGTGTGAGTTTGAAATCATCCTCCATGCCTTTCTATCATTTTAATTCTCCATTCATTGGTCTCAGCAAGGCACTAACTTCACGGCTCCAATTAGTGCAGAATTCTGGTGCCAAGCCGCTGACCAATTCAAGCAGGTTCTGTCGCATTAGTCCAGTTCTGGCCAATCTCCACTGGCTGCCTGTTGAGCAAAGAAATTACTTTAATATATTAGTTCCAACATATTGGTCACTTCATGGCCAAGCCCCAGAATATAATACACTGAAAAGAAAGGCTGAAAGACAATAAAGCTTGTCTGGAGCCGGGGGTTCACTGCACGACTTTGGCTGTCTGCAATGGAACGATTTCTGATCATAGGGAAAAATATTGAGTCGTGGTTCAAAATCTTGGGCCGAAGGTCTCACAGTGGGACAAAGATTAAATTAATAACTGTCGTACGACCAAAGACAAGCTGTGATTCATATCAACCCTGTCTGATATTTTGGGATTTTGGTCACAGAGTGAGTCCTCCTCTCGCTGTGTCTACGATCAAACATGTGATTAACAGTAACGCAAGTGTTCCTCAATGTGTCCTCAGCAGAAGAGCTCAGCAGTGAACCGGGACTGCATCTCCCCATTTCACTTTCATTTATTAACTTTTGCAAACAAAAACACTGGTAGCATGTAGTGCAAGCCTCAGATATCCGGTACAACAGTGACTTTCAGACACGACGCCAAGAGCTTGATATTTGCTCAGATCAACTTGGTGTGCTGTGTAAAGATATTAAATTCTTACGGTGTGACTTCCATGAATCTAATAAGAAATAAAATAGAAAAAAAAAACAAAAAAAAAACATGCAGTGTACACCAGGGTTTACAACAAGTCAAAGTCAGTGGCATGTTCCAAGAAGGTCACAAAGGTTGACGATACAGGACCTTTAAAAGGAAAAATATAATGCATTTTTCAGACTATTAGCCTTTAAAATGCTCTTGGGTACCTTAAATATGCCATCTCATGTTTTGAAATAAACAAAAAAAGTTTATAATGGACTAAATGAAACTATTTCTCTGCTCTGTAAAATGACACGTACGGGGTGCATCCAGCTACACACAATTTAGTACTGTAAGCGCTTAAGAGACACTATGATGAGGTTAGCAGTAGAAGTTATTGTAGAAGCAGAAATGCTCAGAACAAGTCTGGCGATGATTCAAGAACTTCAAACAACAAAAGATTCTCAGATAAGTGACATATGAAACGTGAAAATCATCACTGATCAAAGGAGTTCAGCAGGAAGTGCTTTTGATGTTCGGAGAGGATTTTTGAATGAACATTCCTCAAAACAGCGTGAATGCAGATGAATGCAACTCCGGGTGTGTTTTTGATGACGGAACATCGTTAGAACGTGATTAAAAGCTCACTGTAGCAGAATATGTGTCCTTTAAGAGGAACCTTGGACAAAGCACAAAACAAAGAAGTGACCGGACTCGAGTGGTTTGGATCTAGATTGTAGAATGTTATCCCTTGCAAGTGAAGGACCCCTGTTATCCTTTCTACATGTTTTTATAATCATGTAGATACAATATGTCAGAATGTAGATAATATTGTGAATGTTGTTTTGAAGAAATGCAAAATTTGATCATTCACATGTAAGATGCTACAGATGCTGGTTAAAAATAAAAATGAATATTAAGTCATGTTATAACCTTTAAAATAAGCGTTTAAGGTGATATTTCTGTATGTTTAAGATTCACTTTAGAGACTTTTTTACGTTTGTCTGATAACTAAATCTCAACTAATACATTTAAAGACCTGTATTAACAAAGTTCTGTTGGATTGACATAACATCATCTGACTAGAGTACATAAAAATAATCTTATTGAGCTATTTATTTTTGTCAATATGGCCCACTCCTATCTATATGGCATGTGTTATCATTTCTGTTGCGCCTTATATAAAAAAGCGCCCAATAAATAAGTTGCTTTAATCACTCTTCTCTCCTTCTCACATCAATTCCCCGAGCTGCCTGGGCTATATTCTTGACTGACACCCGGTGAGCTGCCTTTCCTATCTTGGCTCATTCTCGCCGCGGTAAATATATCCACCACACGGAGGAGACGAACGCGCCTGTCCCCAAGTAACTCCGAGCCCATACGAAACCATAATCTCCGGCTGCACGTTGCTACTTTGGCGTCGCCGGTTCACTTATACTCTATGATAATGGTCAGGGGCGGCTGGCGTGGCACTTTTTTATCCAAAGTCATTACGCCAGTGAAGGCTGCTGGGTATCGGAGCGGCATCAGTCATATCCTGGCGCGGTTTTAAAAGTAGACAAGGCAATATGGGCTGGCAATGAAGTTATGAATAGGCGCGTTTCTTAGGCTGCTCTTTTGTCCTCAAACGCAATACAGAACCGCCAGACATCCAGTCAACTTTGACCTTGGTTCAGCTTGAAACCCAAAGAGATTTTTCATTTTTGACATATCCGGTAGTTCATTTTTCCTCGCTAAGTTAAAGGCTTTTTTTTTTTAAAGTAATTTAAAGTTTTGTTGGTTGATGAGTGATATTTGTCTCTTCTACAAATACAAAATGAATCAACAATAAACAAACAAACAAAGACGTTTCCAGAAGTGCATGCAGCCTGGTACTCGTGTTTACATTCTAGTCATTCATTTTAATGGGAAAAAAAGGTAATTTTATCATTTGTCTACAACACAGACATATATCTTGTTTATATATGTTCAACATGAGTCAATTTTTAACTTCTCCAGTTTCTAAAGTTCACTTATTACTTTGTGGCGCTTGGTGAAACGAAACTGTCATGGCTGGTTGTGGATCTGTGCCCTGTTCCCCCCTCCGTTTGTGTTTTTGTTCAGGGCGTGTGAGCGGAAGGGGGCGTGAGGGGACGAGGTTGCACCTACCATCTTTCGCCTAATCTACCTGCAGTATTCACCTTATTCCACCCCGCCCACTTTTGCCTCTTTTTGCCACAGATTCGCACTCCTGTTGTAAACGCACTTCCGTTTGACGAGTACTCCGTTAAGGCTAATGACGAACGAGGGAAAAGTCTCGCCTCTAAAATGTTACATAAAGTAGATTGATTTGTGTAAAATGTTTAATGAACACGAGCAACGACAAATAAGCAATGCATCGATCTCCTGGGTGAACGGCTTTTAGTCCGTGTAGAACTTATTTTCTGTTGAGCTTGTCTGCAAGATGGCGGTGCCCATGACAACTTCTGGATTAAGGTGAATTTCAGACTGGTCTACTCACCACGACTCTGCCAGATTATTCAGTCATGTTCTCTAGCTGTCTCCATGAAGTTGTGTATTTTGTCTTGCCTTGTGTTTTTGGATGTACACTTACCTGCTCCTTCGTCTGCCAGGTCCTCGGTGGGTCTCATCCCCACCTGCTCCCTGCCTCCACAGCCTTCTCTTTGTTTTTTTGTAAAATAAACTGTTAACCCTTCCTCGACTCGTGACTCTGCTTAGGGATTCGCCTTACATTCACTACAAAAACAAACTTTTCCTGTCAAAGTGTTGTGACCTGCTATGTTTTTGGTGCATTATTGTCAAGAAGGACGGTAGATTTAGGTTAATACGAAGTTGCGGAAACAAACTTCACAAACACTTCTACACGTGGTAAGGTTTTCTAATTGCTCTGGTGTTACTCGTGTGGTCGAGTGGTTTCAGTTGCCAAAACAGCCCTGGTTTATCATGGTTTGTGATAATTGGAGGCTAACGCTAACTCTCCCACTGAAAATGCAGTAGAGTTAACACATGGAATGGTACCAGGCGAATGGAATACAATACTTTGTTAACTTAGTTTTCTTAGACAAAAAAAAAAAAAGCATTGTGCAGGGGATCATACAGGGTCAAAAAAAATAAGTAAAGAATTAAATTTATCTTGCAAGTTCATTTGCAAAAAACAGATGCCCATTTTGAAAATGAATTTTATTAGTTTCCCTTTTTGATGCCATCTTCTACACATAATTAATATCAGCCTTGAGGGGATATTGTTGTTATGTTAATGTTGGAATATTTTTTGTTGCATTAAAATGTATTTATCTAAAAATATATATATTGTAAGACAAGACTAACTTATAAACGCCTGACTCGCTACTAAACTCTTTAGTGTATTTATTGCTACAAATACATTGAAAACTATGCATTCTTACTGTGAACCTGTACTTGACCTTGTGGCACCACAGATAAGGCAAGTGTAATGCCACATTGTGGAACATTAAAGTCAAATTAATAACATTTACATGCAGACAAGCACCGTCCAAACAAAACGTTAAAGTTTAGTTAACAATGAGCATGTTTTTCCTTTGGCAAAAATGGAGCAATTAAAATTTGTGGTTAATTTTCAAACTGTTAAAAAGTCATAACATTTTCAGCTCCCGATTAGTCATAGTCTGCTTATGAAATCAGAGCGGATATGTTTGCTCCTACATGGGGGAAAAAAAGCAATAACACTAAATATTAACTAATATAACAAGAATGACAAGCGGGAAAAAGTTGTTTGAGAGTTCACATGGTTGAAATAATTACAAAGCAGCTTATAGCATCAGAGAATTCACTCCTGGTACACAATTGTGCACACATTTGCTCACGCCACATTATTTATTTACCCAAATGCCTCCCTGAGCTCGCTGCAGTTTGATCACTGGGTATTAATGAGTTTTGGTGGCTGTTTGCGCTGCTGTATTCTCCCACAAGCACGTCACAAAGCTAGTTTAACAAGGCCTAAAGTCTGAGGGACTGTCATGGAAACGCAGCCATTACCGAATGAAAAGATACGAGAGGTGAGAAATGTTTAAGTGATTCAGAGTGGTACAGTTTAGGAGATAATAACTACTATGTTCCTGTGTCTTTAGAAATGCAGTATAGGTCAGTAATTAATACAAATTTTTACCAAATGTTTGTCAAGGTCTAAACAAGAGCTGAGAGTCTAGTGTCAGCGAGTTAACTGTGATAGTAGAATATTTCCGCCCGTTTGTGGCTAATGGTTTATGGTTCATCCATGTTTTGTGCTAGATTTGAATTTAAAACAAACATCTCAGGGATCGGCCTCCTGCTGGTGCCAGAGTGAGGAGAAAACATGGACCGGCCTCCAACTAGTGTCCAGAATCAGGACTAAACATGGATGGACCGGCCTCCTGCTGGTGCCAGAGACTAAACATGGACCGGCCTCCTGCTGGTGCCAGAGTCAGGATTAAACATGGACCGGCCTCCTGCTGGTGCCATAGTCAGGACTAAACATGGATGGACCGGCCTCCTGCTGGTGCCAGAGTCAGGACTAAACATGGACCGGCCTCCTGCTGGTGCCAGAGTCAGGACTAAACATGGACCGGCCTCCTGCTGGTGCCAGAGTCAGGACTAAACATGGACCGGCCTCCTGCTGGTGCCAGAGTCAGGACTAAACATGGACCGGCCTCCTGCTGGTGCCAGAGTCAAGACTAAACATGGACCGGCCTCCTGCTGGTGCCTAGAGTCAGGACTAAACATGGACCGGCCTCCTGCTGGTGCCAGAGTCAGGATTAAACATGGACCGGCCTCCTGCTGGTGCCAGAGTCACAACTAAACATGGATGGACCGGCCTCCTGGTGGTGCCAGAGTCAAGACTAAACATGGACCGGCCTCTTACTAGTGCCCGGAATCAGAACTTAACATGGATGGACCAGCCTCCTGTTGGTGCCAGAATCAGGATTATTGTTTTTCAATTCTGACAACAATGACGGTTGTGCGTAAAGTGGAATATTTGTTTTACAATATTTAGTACATTTTTGATTATTTTTTAAAGATTTGGGGTGGGGTGAGGGGTTTGAGCCTCCAATTAAAAAAAAAAAAAACAAAAACAGTAAAACAAATATATTTTTTTTCAATATCAGCCACGCAAAATAAGCTTGAAGAGTTGCAGAAATAGTAATATCTGGTAATTCAGATTCAGTTCAGAATCAGAATTACTATAATACATTCGACATATTTACATTTCTGCACAATTTTACAAATGAACTAAATATTGCACAACGACTTGATAACTATAGATTTCTTAATAATCACAGTTGTAGTATCTGTAGTAGTAGTAATAGCATTGAAGTGGTACTAGAAATAGGCTGTAGATCTTCTCCTATAAGCGTGTCTTTAGAATTTAAAATATGCAGTCTAAACTCACATGTTTTTAAAGTGAAATCACCCAGTGGGATTTCCGTCGTCGTTCTCAAACTGCGTTCTGTCATTTCGACGTTCACCATCTTCACTGGAGCTCATTTCAAAGTCCTCAGATGTTTTAACCATTTGGTCTTGTTAGGCAGCCGGGCGTCCAAACCAGAATATTCCAGCGCTGAATTTTAACCAGATGTAGTAAATCTTGAATGGTCGATACGGCTGAGAAATTTGAAATCTTTTTGAAGTTTTTGTGAATGTTTTATTTCTTTTGAACGATCGGCCTTCAAAGCGTCTTAGCCTTCATGAGTTACGGGAAGACTCCTTTTATCCGCGGCTTAACGGCAGCGTCTGAGCTACTGCCAATCCAATGGACTGCTCCGGCTCGCTTTGAGTGAAGGAGATTCAATACAATTCAATTTTTATTTATTTTTTGGCAAAAGGGAAACGCATTGATCAATCGGGGCAAAAGTTTCTTTGTAGGAGTTTTAGTTCTAAATGCTGAGTAGAAGTTTGGTGTCAAGGTTGTGCTGAGTTAATAAACCTGGATCAGAACTTCAACGGATGAATGAGTTTGCGTTCGTCAAAAGTTTCACAAGCGTATACAGCGTAACGAGAACGTCTGTTTGCCTTCAGAGGGAAAACCCCAATTCAACATTATTATCCCCTACTACAAGAGCCCATTTTTCCTAAAACGCCTGACTAAGATGAGCCCCATTTCATTTCTGAAGCCTTTGGAACACAAAAGGATTCATGCAGGTTTTAGTAAATCAAATTTAATGCTGCATTTCAATATTTCTAACGCCATCATCAACGCCAAAGCAAGACGATTCTGATTTTACCGGGTTAAAACTACTGGCTCGTTACTGTTTCACTGGGCAGCAGAATGACGAGGAACTTATACTACTTTATGATATTCAAAAAGCGAATTTACTTGAAATTTAAAGTCTGTATGACAGGTTAGACTACAAAGTGTAGTAAACGTGATCATATGTACAATTTTACTAAACATTTTGCCCATTTGTCCTTAGTTTGTCGGTGTGTTTAAAATTGCACTTCCTGGTTGGATTTGGGCAGCAAATGTGACATGGGCATTAGAGGTGCTTTAGATAGAATTTTTTTTTTCACAATAAGGTTAGGGTTTGAGTTAAGTTTAGGGCTCTGGGCTAACCGGCCTCGGCAGAAGTGGGTTGTAGAGAAAAAGGACGCGGTAGAGGTGATTCCACAACTGTTATCTAGCAGCTATTTTGAAAACAAGGGCCAGAATCCAGCCATTATGGACACGCACTTCTGATCCAGCTCTGTGGAGACACGGACTGCAATAATTATTTGCTCTTATTTTTATTACATGTAGATAGGGGACAACAAGGAATAAATTAAGGAAAAGTCTGATGCCCAAATGGCAACAGGTTATAGCATGGTTTTCTGCTTCATTCATACTTGAGGTTTCTGCATATTGATACAACCCAGTTCAGCTCGGGATAGGGGAAGTAACAATAACCAAGGATGGAAAAGGTTTAAATAAAGATGCAATTTAATGGACAGTGGTGTAAGGGTAATAAAATCAATCAATCAGAAAACAAAAGGCAAAACAAGTGAACATCTCACCACAGGCACTGCCACTGCAGCCCTGCATGAACAACACGGAACAACACAAAACAACACGGCACACGGGCCACACACAGGCCAGCAGCCCCGGACCATAGAACTATAATAAAACCTGGAAGATGAATCCAAAATGGCGCCCTGTTTATCCCTATGGAGAGTGCTCATTGGCGCATGATCCCAAAAAATGTCTTACTTCCGCATTTACTTCCTGAGACGGAGGCTGACATCTTTGCTTTAGGGCGCCACGTGACGACAATCCCCCATGATGCTTTGAGCGACGTGAACGACCAGCAGCTGCAAGTTTTTGTGTTAACGTTAGCTTGTGTGATTGTAATTGTATTCTTCATGTTAGACACACGTGAAAGCGTCTGAAATGAAATAAAATACAACTTACAGGTGTCTCTAGTCGAGCCTTTTCCACGAGCTTCTGTTTGTATCGTCCGACGCTCGTTCACGTGACTCGCACATGTTTGCTGTGACGTCACTTCATATAAAAACTGTAATTTAGGTGATTTTAGAAAGGGTAGAACAGAACATTTCCTTCTATTTTATTTAAATACCGATAATAATTAAGTCCTGTCTGCAATTATAATGAGCAATTTGAGAAAAAGGCTGGTTCCAAGAGGCTGCAGTACCTCACACGGCCACTAATCAATCTGGGACCACAGACAGAGGGTGCGTGCCTTATCCAGTTCATTTAATACATCCGTGGAAACGGACAGGGATGGGAGGGACCACAGGTGGACTGATCCAATCAGTGTCCAGGAGGCAGCAGCAAATCACATTCAGCTTGAGCTTGCCTCTACTCTCCAGCAGGAACTACACAGCCCGTTTCACACAAACACAGAAACACAATGTTCAAAAAACACATAAGGTGGGAACAGTGGGGCTGGGGCTGTAACACACATCGTCACAAACTTCACACATTTATCTTGTCACTCTTTCAGACAAGTCACATTATGCACCATTATCAAGCCTCGACAGTGAACCAATCAGAGACTGTCTGTTCACACACAACACAAACACGGCCTGATCACAGCTGCAGCTCCTGTTCTCATCAGAGTCATGCAAGTGTTAACACAACAACTACTGTTTGCCCAACAACAAAAGTGTAATCTACAGTGTCAGACCACACGCTGTACGTTTAAGTTCAGAAAGAGTTACTATTGTTAGAGTTAGTGCAGGCAAACATTTCTTACCACATACTGTACATTGGGACTGCGGTCGCCTAAATAAAATCTTGGTCGACTAAAGGCCTGCCCTATCGACCGATTAGTCGACTAAAACTAGAAGTATTTCCATGTATCTAACCCAAACTGCACTCAGAAGACCACAACTGCACAGTATTTTTACAGATAAGTATGAGGAAACTGTATTTATAAGTTGGATTCCAAAATATTAACTTCTTGTTGTAAATCCTTTAAAGCTAAATAAAATAATTAGTCGATTAATTGGTCGACCAACATTTTTATTATTCAACTAAACGACTAAAGGTACACAGCCCTGTACATCCACACAAAAGTACTCATTATTATTGGTTTATTTAAGGCGAGACACTGCAGGTGAATAGGAAAAAAATCTTACATTTAAATATATCAATCGTAAACTTCTCCTGTAGTTTACGCACACAAATGTAAGAAAAAAATGTATTACAAGTTTTTCATCATGTAATGTTTTCATGTAGAAATAACACCAAAATCACACACATTTGGGGCATTTAAATATGAAAATTTGACAGAGCCAGGTTTAATTTTCTTGGTTTATTTTGTACATTAGATACAAACATTTTTGATATCTCATTAAGGTTTTGAGTAGATTTGACTGAAAATAGTCCTAAAAATGCATTATTATTATTATTATTTTGTAACTTAAAACTTGAATACATTGGGTTTAGAATAAGACATCCTCAAATACTTCAGTATGTTCTGTCAGCATCTTGTTCAGTCCCAGATTGTACAGTTTGGTGCAGGAGCTACTTTGAGGCTGATCTTTATGTCTGTGGGAGAAAAATACATTTTATGAAAACGCCCTTTAAATTTACAATGTCCCGGAGAAATCTATGGCTCTAGTGGATTAAATTAAATATTAAAACATCTTTAAGAGCAGATTGGACAAGTTGAGAGAACAAACTGAACAAAAAACAAAACGCTGAAAAAACGTTTTGCCTGCAGAGTCTCAGCCTTCTTCTGTGGACTCTTTAAGAATTGGTCATTATGTTTGTAAACTGTGACAGAGGCTGAACTGAATGACATTTTATTTCTGAACTATGTATTTGGGCCTTTAAACTCCTGCCATGGACACAATAGATGGATACATTTTGAAGTATACTTTGGCTGCATGAGAAAAAAAAAAGAGAAGAAAAAATAGATGACACCGACGGAACCAAAGACTGGACAGATGTAATACTGGACTTTACAAAAAATGAACAAATAACATTCAGACTTTAAATGAAAATGGACAAATTTGACAGACTTTTGATAAAAATTGGATGTTTGCTTTGAACTTTATATGGACGTCTTTAGTTTGTTTGTCCCTGCTCTCTTCTTTGAGTTTCAGTTCTTTTTTTTTTCTTTTTTTTGCTCTGTTAACAATGTTTAAAAACTGAATGAAAATATAGAACAAAAGTGCAGAAATGTCTCTGTGTACCATTCTTTGTATTAGGGTTATAGATACACCAGTTGCAACGTGTTCCATTTTTCAAAAACATATCCTTGTATTTTCCTTCTATTTCCATTCTGTCTTATATTTGACAGTTCAACTCCAGAAGAAAGAAGCTATAAATGTCTGAAATTTACAAGCAAAACACATATATTCCCACGCTGGCAACAAATAAAGCGTATTTACAGTTTGCTCAACCTCGCCAGACGTACAACGTGCCAGGTATAGTGCGACAATCATTTGAGGTAAACTATATTTAGAGCGACAAACAAACAGCATAGTTAAACCCAGATATAATGCACAGAGAGTTGGGGTGAATAATTCAGTCTCTCTGAAGTCAACATCAAATGAAGCTATTTCAAAAAGAAGATACAAGGGATTTAAAGGTTCGCTGCTAAAGCACAACTATGTCTGAGTAAAGGGCCGTGCGCATGGTTTAGGAACGCCATCAGTCCTGGTTTAGTCCTGGTTTGAGCTTTATTTAGACCTGGTTTAGTTCTCAAGCCATGGTTTAATGTCAGTTTGGTACTTTTTAATATACAGTTGTGTTACGGGCCACGGCTCCTGCCTTTTTTTTTGTACCTGTCCCTCCCTTTTTTCTTTGGTTCCATCTGTGAAATGCCTGGCGAAGATCTCCTTTATTGGCCAAACCTGCGGAGGCTCGGATTGGATCAGCATCCCTCTCCTCAGCCAACCAGAGGAGAGTCACCTGACGTGCCCCGCCCAATAAAAACGACAAACTTCCGCCGGCTCAGGGCAGCTGAACATAGGTGGTTCAGCTTGCCACATTGATGTGTCTCTTATTTGTTTAAGAATGTAGTGCTAGCGCTATTTGTCTGTTTTTCGTTGAGACACTCGTTAATTTGTATTTAGAACCTTTGTTAATTTGAATTAGTGGATCCTGAGTTTAATTTCTCTTAAATTGTTTAATTGTTGTCCTTTTTTTCCGCTGAGTTTAGTCTCTTTTCTTTTGCAAACTATTACTTTTTGTTACACCTTTTGTTACCATTTTACCTTATTTTTGTCAATTATTAACTTACAATTTTAGTTCCCATTTTAAATCTTGGTGTTTTGTTACTTCCCTTACTCCCCTAGGTAGGCTGGTCGTAACAAGCTGGGTGTTTTTTTGGCCAGAAAGTGTAGCTGTTGGACAAGTTGGACAAAGACTAAATTTAAGGTGCGCTATGTAACAATTTTAGTGGAAGGTGGAGGCAAATGTTCCACAGTTGGGCATTTACTTTAACCCCTTAAAGCGCCCATGACAGGTTGCACTACTCATGTACCTAAAATACAGGTAAGATAAATATATTTAAAGTTTTGTTAAAAATAATTATACATTTCATCAATTTTAGCTTTTTTTTTAGTTTTGTAATATCACTTCCTGGTTGTAAATGATGACATCACACTAGGAAATCGCTTTGAACACTGGGCTAAAACTTGGCTAATGTCAGAGATTTTTTTGTCCGACAAATCAAAATATATGTGAACACCTTTATTTTGTTAAATTAATGTTTTAAGGGTAAGATAAGTTGTTTATTTTGTGTAAATTATGCAAAATCTTTGGATAGAATGAGTCTCCCTAGTGTGATGTCATCATTTTTTTACTTCCTGTAATTTTAATCAGATTTTTCATCTTTTCTCCACAAACCATGACTTGATTGGTGTAAAACAAAAAAAATGTATGTACAATACGTTATACAAATACAAATTAATCAAAAAAAATGTATCAAATTAGAAAATCGTTAAAACCTGTCATACGCACTTTAAGCTGGACATGTCCCACCGGTGGTGCATTGGATTTTTCTTTATTTATTCCTTTTTGTCCACCATCTGATAAAAGGAAACTGTCAAGCTGCTACAAATGTTAGATGTAAATAGAAAGCTGTAACCCTCTCAATGCCAGTTCCATTTCGGGAATTTTCAGGGTCAGTTTGTTCTCCAAACCCATAAATAAAAAAGTACGCAAAAATAAAAAATGTAATGCCTGGACTTTTTATTTTATTACATTCTGAAACCCATGGATACTCGTTGTGATCTTACTTTCTGGTATGTCCCTAAAACTAGGCAACTCCCTATTTTTAGTCAAATTAGCTTAAAGAGGAATAGTTCAGACCCTGCTACAGACGCCAGATTTATTTCTTCATTTATTTAACAAAGAAAATCTAGACAGAATTGAAAATCCGATATTCCTCTGAGCAGAGCTTCTTTCCAAGTGTAATTAGAGTAAATCAGACACCAGAGTCTCAGCTTCACAAAGAGTCCAGCTCCAAAGGGCTCAAGGACAGGAACAATAGGTCTTCCGTGTGGGGGTTTTACCTGGAGGCCATGTTAAAGGACACATATTATGCTAAATTCACTTTTTGTTTTTTAGCTTTTAACCCTGTTCTAACAATGTTTCATCATCAAAAACACACCTGGAGTTGCATTCAGCTTTATTCACGCTAGTTTGATGAATCCTGGTTAGAAAATAATCAAAAACACTCCCTGCTGAACTCCCTCGATCGAAATCGAAATCACTTATCTGAGAATCTTCTGCTGTTTTAAGTCCTTACACCATCACAGACTTGATCGGAGCATTTCTGCCTCTAAACACGATCAGTGCAACTCGAGTTTCGCGTTTTTAGCTCGTGTAGGAGCTATTTAGCCAGTAGATGGCGCCTAAAATCAGTAAATACCGTGGGGAAACCGCAACAGATACAGATGATGATTTTGTTTTTTATGAACACATGAAATGCCAAACTTAAAACACTCAAGAGCATGTTGTAAGGATAATAACAATATGGAAAAAACATATATGCATAATATTTTTTCCTTTAAAGGTCAGATTTGTGGAGAGTCTAGGTCGAATTCACAGTAAGAATGCATGTTTTTATATGTTTTTTTGAGCAATAAAACATATATTAAACACACGCAAGATAAATTAATTTAAACCATACTCTGCAACTTTACTAGACAAAGCAAAAGCACTAAAGCAAGTACATGGTGCACCGTTAATTTCAATAATGAATCCAATTATCATACACTCATAAAAGCTGTGCAACTATTTCATCAAATTCCCAGAGTCATGAATTTGAATAAATACTAAATAAACATGTTTTGCATTTGGCTTAAACTGCTGAATCTCCCAAACTTTAAAGAATGTTGTGCGTTGAGCGTAATTGACTTTGACATTTTTGCTTTTCTCTGCAAAACTCTTTACTTTGTGCGAACAGTACGTCCTATTAAAGCTTCAGTGTTTGTGAGGGAATTGGAATTTTAACTGAAAGAAACTAAAAATGCCAGGATTTGTGAGCGTTTGTTCTAATGGAATGATTGTGGGCAAAGAATAATAAGCTGCAAACATTTCAAATCTTAGTTTAAGATGAAGAATTCTGTACTTGTTTTATCTGGAGGTTTTCATCTACAGTGAAAATATGCACAATGTCGACCAAGGCTAAGTTGACAGAACTAGTTTATAACGAGAATGCACAATGAAGGTAAATACAGCCTTCAAATCCACACCAGAACATGTGACTGAAAGAACGAGGTGCCAGACGTGAGCTGCAGGAAGGAGGAGAAACGAGCAGTGAGTGTTCATTATCGCATCAACTTTAAGGCATTAATCTGAGGCGAGACACGTATTTTTTCTTTTCTTTTTTTTTTGTTCAGTTTGCTCTCTCAACATATCAGCTTTTATGTGGAAACAGAAAACTTGTCCAATCTGCTCCTAAAGATGTTTTATTTAATTTAATGCACTTCATCCATAGATTTCTCTGGGACAAAGGCTATTTTCTTAAAATGCATTTTTTAAGAAAAATTAGGATCTCCAACTTAAAGTGCGTATGACAGGTTTTGATCATTTTCTAATTTTTACTTTATTTGGTGTAATAATACCTGCTGTAAATATAAATTATAGTTTTACACAAATTGAGTAGCTGTGTGTGGAGAAAAATTGGAAAATCTGTTGAAAGTTACAGGAAGTAAACAAATCGATGACATCACACTAGGGAGACAAAGGTTATGCATCATTTACACAAAATAAACCACTTTTTTGATTATTTAAACATCATTTCCTCAAAATAAAAGTGTTCACATGTATTTTTATCTGTGAAATAAAAAAAAACCTGACATTAGATGAGTTTTTTGCCCAATGCACAGGATGGTCGCTTGGTAATTTCCTAGTGTGATGTCATAATTTACAACCAGTAAGTTAAATTAAAAACCTAAAAAATTGCTAAACTGGGATAACATTTGTAAAGTGTTTTAACAAACTTTGAAATATATTTATCTTAACTGCATTTTAGCCACATGAGTAGTCCAACCTGTCATGGGCACTTTAAATCAGATCCTACACCAAACTGTACAATCTGGGACTCAACACAATTTTGACAAAACATACAGACAGATTTTTTTTATATCTACTACTAAAAGTTAAAAAAATGAGGCGAAATTTAGTAACATTTTCAGTCCAATCTAGTTTTCTTAAAAACTAAACAAGAAATCCAAAATCCTCTCTGTAACTTTTTATGTAACTAACAAGTGTACAAAATGAAGCAAGAAATTTAAACCTGGTTCTGTCAATTTTTCAGATTTTTATGTCCCAAATATGTGTATTTTTGGCTATTTTTACACACAAAATGCCTATACTTCTATATGAAAACATGACATGATGAAAAACTTGTAATACATTTTTTTCTTACATTTCTGTGAGTAAACTACAGGAGAAGTTTCAAATTCATATCTCTAAATATAAGATTTTTTCCTATTCAAATGTAGAGTCTCGCCTTAGTAAAAAATCCGAACAATAAAGCACAATTTGAAGAAAATGAAATGCGTCTTTTAATATCGTCCAACTTAAAGTCACTAACCGGCTCTTTCGGCGCTGAACCCAATCACGGGCACAGTTTGCTGAGCTGCGCCGATTCTGTGACCTCTAACAGGAACAGCAGATGTATAAATAATGTTCACGCAGCCATGATGTCTGCTTTGCATTGATTGACAGCCACTTCCTGCCTGCATCGATTTAAAAAACATCCATACACCGGACGGCATATTCCCTCGCTTTATGTGTACTATTAGCCGAAACGCTCTCATACTAATCTAATTACAGCAAGTGCGTTGACATCCCATAATTATCTGTTGCCCTATTTATTCTGAAGTGACAGTGAAATAAGCAGCGCTAATTAACACTAGCAGCTACAGTCACTTTGTAAAAATACACTTCCTTTGGCCTTATATTTACGTTCAGCGCAGTGATTCATGCGTCAGTTTTCTCTGTAATTATGTCTCCATTCTTCATTAATGGCCGCCACAAATCACTGTCTGTTTGAATCCATGGATAAGACTCCCCCCGCTGGTGACATCAGGGAGTGAAACGTGTGAAAAGAGCAGGAAAGCTAATTTTAGTGAGTGAAGTTTGTATTCAGGGGAACTCTTGCATCCGGATAATTGTGGGTTCGAATCCCGGGCCAGACCAACATTACACGCTGTCTCTGGGTGGAGTCTGCATGTTCTACCCGTGTTACCGTGGGTTTTCTGGCTTCCTTCCCCCGTCCAAAGGCATGTATCTAAATTGCCCCGAGTGAATGGTTGTCGGTCCATGTCTATGTCTAAGGCCCAAAGTCACTGGGATAGGCTCCAGTCACCCGCGACCCCAAACGGGAACAAAGGGTAGAAAATTAAAACAAACCAGTTGTCAGATTTCTTCATTTGACAAAGAAAAATACATGTGAACACTTTATTTTGTTAAATTAACGCTTAAAGGGCCAAAATAGTAGTTTCTATCATGTAAATAATGCATAACCTTGACATCCCAGTGTGATGTCATTGATTTGTTTACTTCCTGTAATTTTCAACATATTTTTCCACTTCTTTCTCCACAAACAGCGACCTGATTGGTGTAAAACTATAATTTATATTTGCAAGAGGTATTAATACACTGAATCAAATTTTAAAAACATAAAATCTGCCATACGCACTTTAAATATGCTCTTGGGAACCTCTACTTTGGCACCTAATGTTTAAAAAGAAAATACTTCATGTCACTTTGGCTCCATCTACAGGCAACAGAATGAATTACAAAGGTGAGATAAACATGGGACCTAATGTGTTTGACGCTCAGAGGGGAGAGGATGTTATAGCACTGTTAACAGGTCAAAAAAGGCAATTTTTGTTAGTTTTAGTCCATTCGTTGATTAATCACATTTGTACTTATAGCTAAACATCAGAAAACACACTCTAAAAGTGACTCATCTGATCTGTAACTTGGTTGAAAAGCCACACGGCGCACCTTTAACTTTTTCTAATGATCAGATTTACTCCTATGAAGATGTATGGACTTTAAAATCCCACAAGTCCAGACAGTTTAGAACATGCACAAATCAGATAAAAAAATCCAGTCCAGGGGCGTCAAAGTCAATTTAGCTGAATAAGTCTGCTTTAAAATATGAAATAAATCTGGAAATATGAAGGTCACGGTTTCACTTTGCTAATGTAACCGTCCAGTTTCTCATTTCAGCGCAGTCTTGTCCTTGAGAGAGCTCCCTGGACCTAATTTCATTAAAGGCTGGATTTTGCCAAGTCAGTGAACCTAAAATGATGCCTGGTCTCTGGACTCTGCCGGGCCGGACCGAGGGAAGGGAAGATATAGATAGATACACGAGGTTAGTCCTTGTCTACCGCGCTCCAATTTTTCATCTAACCTTCTGTCTTCTACATTATCCACTACACGGGACAATTTAAAGCTATTTTGTTCCACGCTCTCCGCCGAATGACATTACAAAGATGTGCATAAGGGAAACGCTAAATGTGATTTGTTGTGAGTGAACGGCTGTCTGTGAAAGCAAGGTTAAACTTATATTTTCTAGATTGAGTGAAATAATACATAAATATCACCATCTTGTCATAAAGCGCACGTCCTTGAAATAGTGCGACGAGACATCTTTGATACACGCGGTGAATAATGTGTTTGTCGTGTGAAATAAAGACGGCTGTGTTCTGATTATGTTTGTGGCACTTCAAGGAGCGACATGTTCAGAATAGTTGCGCTCACAGTCTGGTGTAAACGTTCTATTGGGTTTGTTTTAATGGGCAGCAAAAGAAAAAGTGTAATGTCGATGTTTTGGGAGCACAGAGGTTGAATGTCGAGTCACCCATTGAATTTCAAACGTTATTTCATTGGCAGATGACGTTATGAATTCAAAGCGTGCATCTATAAATCATGGCGAAAAAAAAGTTTGGGTAAATTGGAAAGGAAATGAAAACACTTTTTAGTTGCTCAAAGAAAAAAATCATTTAAAAATATGACACGTTCAAGAAATTTTGTAAGCTTTAAAAGAAAAATATTTTGCATTTTTCATATTGCTTTACATTCTGTTGAGTACCTTAAATGTGCCGTCTCATGTTTTGAAACAAAAAAATGTTTATTATAGTCTCTGCTGTCTGCCCTGGCCCTTACTGAGTGTATGCAGCCAGTAGATGGCGCCTAGAGCTATACACAATTTAATCATGTCATGACTTGAAGAGATGCTATGATGCGGTTAGCAGTAGTTATTGTTTTTAGAGGCAGAAATGCGCAGAACAAGTCTGGCGATGATTTAAGGACTTAAAACAGAAGAAGATTCTCTTATAAGTGACGTACATGATCCAAAAAAAAACGTCCCGGATTGAGGGAGTTCAGCAGGAAGTGTTTTCGACGGTCGGAGAGGATTTTCAGTGCCACGTTCCTCTAAACAGCGTGAATGCACCAAATACAACTACACGTGTGTTTTTGATGACGGAACATTGTTAGAACATGATTAAAATCTCAAAGTCAGAATATGTGTCCTGTAAAACTTAAATAGACAAAAGACTGAGACAACATCCCCAAAAAACAGACTAAACAAAACAAGAACTGCACGCGGGAATGTTTTCTAACGAGACTCTGGTGTTACTCTCATGTGTTCGAGTCATAGTCAGCTGCCAGCGCGATGTTTGGAAGCTATTACTTTCTATTAAAGCCACACAAAAAGTCCTGCTTGATTCCGATACAAAGTGCATGTCTATTCTTTGTGACGTTTGCATATTCCAACTATATTCCAATTTTGAATCCATCGACATAATACGCACAGTAGACTAATCCTCCAAAAATATGTGGCAGTCAGGGCTGTGCAGAGCCATTAGTCGTTTAGTCAGTTCATCAGTCGAGGAGATGGCGTGAAATGAGTTTGCTGGAGAACTGGGAATGAATTGTGAGTTTATTCTCCTTTTTTGTTTCTTGACATAGTTTTACTCATCATAATAATTGAATAATACTTTTATTTTCTTGTCCGTGCACTTTGTATCAAATGCATGGTCGGATAAGAGTTTTCAGAGCTCTTGTTAACTCATCTGTAAAAACCAAGACTTTACAGATACAGTATTCACCTTATTCCGGAAGTTTACGCGCCGCCATCTTGTTTCCGTTGTAGTTTACATGGAGCAGACGAGCTCAACAGAAAATAAGTTCTACTCGACTAAAAAGCCATTTTCAGGCCTCAGGAAATCGGTGCGTTGTTGACTTGTTGTTGCTCGTGTTCATTAAACATTTTACACAAATCAACCTATTTTATGTAACATTTTAGCGGAGACTTTTCCCTCGTTCGTCATTAGCTTTAACGGAGTTCTCGTCAAACAGAAGTGCATTTACAACAAAAGTGCAAAAAACGGCAAAAGTGGGCGGGGCAGAATAAGGTCAATATGACTTTAACTTGGTCTCTGTGCCCTCTGCTTGACTTCAGGTTTTTGTTTGCACTGTATGAAATGAATCTTATCAGTTATTCTGTGCACTTCTACTGTTAAGGTGAGACTCTGCAGGTGAATAGGAGAAAGTCTTACATTTAAAGATATCAATTTGAAACTTCTCTTGTAGTTTTCGCACATAAATGTAAGAAAAAAAAAGGTTTTTCATCATTCGTCATGTTTTCATGTAGAAATAATGCATTTAATGTGTAAAACTTGCCAAAAATACCTCACATTTTGGACATTTATATCTGAAAAATGGACAGAACCCGGTTTAAATTTCTTGGTTCATTTTGCACACATGTTAGTTATTTTAAAAATGACCGCGGGAATTTTGGATTTCTTATTTAGTTTTAAGTAAACAAGACTGGACTGAAAATTGTCCTAAAAAATTCAAATGTCACCTAATGTTTTTGACTTAAAACTTCAATAAATCAGTTTTAGAATTAAATATAAAACAATCCTTCTGTACGTTTCATCAAAATCTTGTTGAGTCTCAGGTTGTACAGTTTGGTGTTTGTGGGATCTACTTTAAGGCTGATCTTTATGTCTTGAGGGAGAACAATGCATTTTAAGAAAACAGCCTTTGAAGTTACAAAGTCCAAGATAAATCTATGGACGAATTGGATTAAATGAAATAATAAAACATTTTTAGGAACAAATTGGACAAGTTTGTTGCTTCCAATTGAAAGCCGATATGTTGAGAGAACAAACACACCAAAAAAACAAAAATTTAAAAAAAAAAAAAAAGAGTTTTGCCTGTAGTGTTTTGCCTTAAAGGGCCTATGACAGGTTGATGTACTAATTTTGTTCATATCGGGGGTTTAGTTGATTAATAAAGACACTTTATAAGTTAAGTTAAATGGGGCAGACATTATATAGAGCTATTGTATTTTATTTTTATTTTATATATATCTTATATTGTTTAAATACTTACTGTCTCTACTGGTCGGTTGCACATGTAACGAAAATAATTTCCCCTTGGGCATAAATAAAAGTGATTCTGATTCTAATTTTACTAAAACACAGATAAGATAATTATACTTAAGGTAATTAACTATATTTATCCCATATACTATATTTTTTAGGTTAAAATCTTTACTTCCTGGTTCTAAATCATGACATCACACTAGGAAATTCTGTACCTGTCACCTAGCAACCATGTTATAAACACCTCTAATGTCACAAAAATGGTTATTTGACAAATAAAAATGTATGGCAACACCTTTATTTTGTTGAATTAATGGTTAAAGGATCAGAAATTGTGTTTGTTGGTTGTAAATTGTCCCTCGTGTGTCTCCCTGCGTGATGTCATCGTGTTTTGGAACTCTGCTCTACTTCCTGTAAATTTCAACTGATTATTCAACTTTCTTCACAAACTGACACTTGGTTGGTGTAAAACTATCATACATATGTACAACAGGTTTTATTCCACCAAATAAAGTTAAAACTAGAAAATCATAAAAACCTGCCATGCACACTTTAAATCAACAGTTAAGCAAAAACAACAAATAAGAATCCAACACCAGGCAAAAACACTTTACAAAGACCTAACCACAGAAACATATCCATTGCATTTTGTTGCTTGCCCTGCCTTTTGGCCCATGGGTTATTAAAACAATCTAAAGTTAGTCTTCCGCAGCTCATTTCTCCATCACTGACCTTATGACCTCCTCTCTCACCCTCATGCCTTTTTTCTTAAATTATTTTTTCTAGATTTTCTGCTCGATCGTGCTGCAAAACAAACCGCAGAGCCAGTGCGTGTGCTGTTCCAGGTTATTAGACACGTGAAGCCACATTAAGCTTCACTTTCATTATCAGAGGAAAGGCATTAGGTTTGCGAAGCGTTGATGTATCGCGGGGAATGTGCAGATGCTCGTGATAATGCTGTGTGTGCGTGGGTTTAGCGTCGGTCGATCGAGCCGGAATCTCAACACAGGCCCGGGATCATTTAAAGGGGAAGTATCCACGTTAAATATTGCCGCGGGAGGTCACTACGGATCACTGACTATAGCTCTTAAAGGTTCAGACGGTTCAGTGTTAACTTTTTAATTGGGTTTAACAGAAAGAATGGCCAGAGAAGATCATTGATGCTGTATTACAAAAGCAGTGACACACCATTTAGTTAAGAATATTCATTTAAAAAGAAAACAACACAAAGAAATGACCTTCTACTTATTTTTCTTTAGTGCGGCCAAAGCAACTGAGGTCCGTGGTGTGCAATAAAAGGCTTTTGATGAAAATACATATATATATATCTGCCAAATTATTATCTGAGTAGTTAGTTGTGAGCTTCATTTGAACATTAAATTTATAAAAAAAAATGAATCTACTGTCTATTTATGAAGTCATTTATGGGTATTTATGACTCAACAACCTTTTTCCCTTTTTAGGTTTGTGGCACACTTCTTTTTTTGAAAAGATGGTGCAGCGCCGTCCACTAAAATATTTGTTATACAGATATTATGTTGTGGTTTAGTCCTGGTTTAGTCCTAGCTTAATCCTGGTTTAGTTCTGGCTTAGTCCTGGTTTAGTTGTGGTTTAGACTTAGTTTAGTCCTGGCTTAGTCCTGGTTTACTTAGTCCTGGTTTAGTCCTGGTTTAATCCTAGTTTACTTCTGGTTCAGACTCGGTTTAGCCCTGGTTTAGATCAAGTTTAGTCCTGGCTTATACCTGGTTGAGGCCTGGTTTAGTCCTGATTTAGTTCTGGTTTAGACCCAGTTTAGCCCTTGTTTAGATCTAGTTTAGATCTAGTTTAGTCCTGGTTTATTCTTGGCTTAGTCCTGGCTTAGTTAGTCCTGGTTTAGTCCTGGTGTAGCCCTGGTTTAGATCTAGGTTAGTCCTGGTTTAGTCCTGACTTAGTTCTGGTTTAGACCCGGTTTAGCCCTGGTTTAGATCTAGTTTAGATCTAGTTTAGTCCTGGTTTATTCTTGGCTTAGTCCTGGCTTAGTTAGTCCTGGTTTAGTCCTGGTGTAGCCCTGGTTTAGATCTAGTTTAGATCTAGTTTAGTCATGGTTTATTCTTGGTTTAGTCCTGGCTTAGTTAGTCCTGGTTTAGTCCTGGTGTCTGGTTTAGATCTAGTTTAGATCTAGTTTAGTCCTGGTTTAGTCCTGATTTAGTTCTGGTTTAGACCCGGTTTAGCCCTGGTTTAGATCTAGTTTAGATCTAGTTTAGTCCTGGTTTATTCTTGGTTTAGTCCTGGCTTAGTTAGTCCTGGTTTAGTCCTGGTGTAGCCCTGGTTTAGATCTAGTTTAGACCTAGTTTAGTCCTGGTTTAGACCCGGTTTAGCCCTGGTTTGGATCTAGTTTAGATCTAGTTTAGTCATGGTATAGACCTGGTTTAGTCAATGTTTTCAAAGCATTTATTGTATTATTATTGTATGTATTTCAAAAGCTTTGGACACGTTTTTGGCCCCGAGGACAAAAAACATACGAAAAATCTGGCACTGGGTAAAACAGAAATAGCCCTGCTTTGTAATATTATAAAAAGGATCCAATCAGAAAAAAAGAGGCGTAAATAACACGTCGATGTCTCCCTCGATCGTTCAGAAGTGCTCCGCGGTAGACCAGGTTTCAAAGATGATGCAGTGAGATCAGAAATCAAGACGTTTTGAGCAGCAGCATTTGGAGCTCAGGAGAGTCTCGATTCTGCTCAAACCATTTCCATCAGATTGAAAATGACATTCAGATGGAAGTCGAAACGTCGTGATTTCAAAAACAGCACCAAGGTTACTAGCTTTGAAATGTTTTCTACCCGACGTAAATAACATCGGTGTCACTGTCTGGCACGAGAGTCAAAGCTTCAAAATGACAGTTTATTATATTAAAAATGAAAAAAAAAAATCTTAAATTAAAAGAAAGCAATTTGAAACTTCTCTTGTAGTTTTTCATCTTGTTTCATCATGTTTGAATATAGAAATAAGGTGTTTTATGCGTAAAAACAGCCAAAATTGCACATATTTGGGACATTTAAATCTAAAAAATGGACAGAATCAGGTTTAAATTTCTTGTTTCATTGGTAACACTTTATAATAACTGCACTTATTCATTACTTAATAAAGCATGAACAAAGACGTAATTCATTCAATTCATTCAATCAACAAATAGTTTATTTAGTTGATTTAGGCTTAGTAACTATAATATTCTAAGCCTAATTTCTAACTCTAACCCTAACCTTAACCTTAATTAAGAGTTACTAAGCCTGAATCATGTTTAATAAAGTATATATTCATTATTAATTAAGTCTTTGTTAATGCTTTATTAAGGCAAAATAAGATGTAGTTATTATAAAGTGGTACCGTTTAATTTTGTACACATATGAGTTATAAAGAATGTACAGATTCTTATTCAGTTTTTGAGTAAATCTGACTGAAAATTTTGTTTTGCCTGTAGTGTCTGGCCTTAAATAACAGCGGATAAATTAACTAAAATCTGAAGTATTCCCACATTGCACCTGGTAATCCCTGGAGGCACCTGTTTTCTCTGGCACTGGTCGAAAATCAATGCTTTAGGCAGATTTTTCCCTGGCAGCTGTGACCTCGGCGCAGGTTTGAAACACGTGACGGCAAACTTTGGCTGTACCTCAACAAAACTGGAAAGAATAGACGTTAATTAATGGACAAAATGGAATCCAGAAGATGAACGGTGACCAAATCTACATTCAAACGTTAATGATCCAAATGAACAAATCACAAATGTTTTAGTGAGAAGTTGTCCTTTTGAAACAACCAAATAACAGTTAAATAAATACATATATACAAAGAAATAAAGAAAGATAGATAGATAGATAGATAGATAGATAGATAGATAGATAGATAGATAGATAGATAGATAGATAGATAGATAGATAGATAGATAGATAGATAGATAGATAGATAGATAGATAGATAGATAGATAGATTGATATCTAAACAAATAGATACATACATAAATAGATAAATAAAGAAATAATTAGATAGACAAATAGACAAATAAATACAATAAATAAATAGATAAACAAATAGATAGATAAATAGATAGATACATAAATACAGCAAATAAATAAATAGATAAATAAGTAAAAATGTATATGGATAGATAAATAGATACATACATACAGTATATACATACATAAATACTTAAATAAATAAACAAACTATCTGTGTAATTAGATCTCTTCAAATGTTGAGACATGTCTGATTATTGATTAGTTTTGCAGTTTATATTTTATTCCTCTTTAAAACACTAATGCTCCAGGCCAAGTTTGAAAAAAATCACAATCTGGTTCAAAAACCTGAATCCAAAAATCAAATTGTAATCGCGATGCTTGTCAGCAAAGGACACAAAAATAAGCGTTAAATACTGTTTACAGTGGATGGGAATAACGAAAACCTGCAAATCTAGACCGCAAAACCGCCCCATTGTAAGTTAATAATGACAATCTCAGCTTTTCGCACAACGCCTGCTGTGCATTTAAATAAAACATCCGAGGATAAATATGTATGCGCATCAATAAAACATCTGCGCCAGTGACACGCCAAACCCAACACTGTCTGAGCTGCAGCGACCGAGCGAGGCCGCCTTGATTGTCGGGGAGTTTCCTCATTAAACATACATGCTTGACCCCTGACCCCGCCCGCACGAGTGGACCGCGGCCGCCCGTCCTTCTCCCCGCAGACCCCTTACGAGTCACGCCACGCCGCCGTTTAGTTGTTTGCTGCAGCTTCGGCGCAGGCTCGGGGAGGTTCTTGATACTAATGGCCTGGCAGAGGACATAATGGTGCATTACTTGAGCCGGCCGCAGAGGAGCGAGGACGTGATTTATGGTCGAGGCTCAGGGTGCTCTTAACAATCGGACACGACTCCCACAAATACGGTGTGTGAGGGAAAACGGATAGTGCAGAAGTGAAGTGGGAAGGCTAAAGGCTAAAGACTGAGCTGTAGAAAGAGGTTTAAACGTAAGGGTCGGGCAATTAGCGGCGCATGTTTTAAACGTATCCAGCAGCGTTAACGTTGCGGAGCTAATACAAGAATCCGTGCATTTCTGAATGTGTTTGAAGAGGTTTAAATACAAGGTCAACAGGTTTAACTTCCCTTAGAGACAGGAGTTTTTACAGAGGGCATTATATTATCTTAAGTCTTGGTCCCTTTGTGCGGCAAACAATGAAGCTGAAGTTAAAGGACACATATTGTTAGCCTCAAGTGTTTTTTGGCTAAAACAGAGATTAAATGACAGTAAAAATCTTTCTGATTGGCCATTGACAAATACAGATGCAGCAGGAGAGTAGAATGAGAATAATTTTGGACAAAAATTAGTCAGGTAGCTATAAAATCTCTGCAAACTGTACTTTTTTTAAGCTTTTAATTGTGTTATAGCATTGTTCCCTCATCAAAAACAAACCTGGAGTTGTATTTAGCTTCATTCATTTATCCTGTTTATGAGGCCATCTTCTCTGCACCTTTTCCAAGCCTCACAATACACTCAGTTTCAAATTTAGATTTGTGACATCAAAAGCAGAGATCTGGAGGTCTCCTGTGCGTTTTTGAAGTCTTTAAATCATCACCAGACTCATTTGAGCATTTCTGCCTCAAATCACGTTCATCACAACGTGCTTAAAGGCCCTGTGCCTGATTCTTACTGTTTTGAAGCGTGAAAAACAGAACTAGTTCATTTTAAACTCTTCACAGCAGTCACATGTTTCGGCCACTTTCTCAATGCAGTCCCAGCATCCTAAATGTTCGCCGTCATGAGTTTAAAAGCACATTTCACGAGTTTCTGAGCGAACAAACATTAGCATGCTAAAGACACACTTCCTGCTTCTCTTGTTGGATAAAACACTCTACAACTAGATGCAGTGTAGAAGTTGTCACCCGAATAGATGCTTTTACAATACATCTGAAAAAGGAAAAACATTCGGGACCATGAACTAGTTCTGTTTTTCTCGTTTCACATCAGTAAAAATCAGGTACAGGCCCTTTAAATCAGCTTGTTGAGGATGTGCTAGATTTTGCTTATTTCCCCATGGTAATTCCCTCTGCTGCCAGTAGATTGAGTGCTACCACCAAATTCGTAAAATAAAGTAAATAATAAATAATTAAATATATATTATTTTAAGTTCTAAAACATGAAAGCAAAGATAAAAGCGCAAAAAGTCATTAACAATAGAAAATAATGCAAAATACAATACTTTAATGTGCTTATTTTGTTCGAGACACTACTTTACTTTTTTTTGTGAGGTTATTCAAACATGCAAGAGTTAAACAGAACACAACTCATGTATGATTTTAAAAAAAAACATGGTTAAAAGCTCAAAAGGATCACGCCTGCGATGACCTGAATGCCTGCTGTTCCTCCTGTAGTTTGTGCGTGTGCTGCAGACAGTTTGGATTCTATTCCGTTCAAAGCTCTGGCACAGATTCACAAGTTTCTCAGGGATGGAAGATGATGCAAGCTCGGGAATGCTCCACTTCCTTCTCCTTGATTTACTTATTTACTTTTCTGGCATCTTGGTGGGCATAAATCACAGCTAACTACCCAGAACGACGTAAGATGAACAACAAGAACCGTTTGTGGAGGAGTCCTTGACCTCATCGTGACACGGTAACCTACTTCAAGCGCTGGAAGTGTCAAACCTTCAAGTAAAACGCTTGGTTATTCATAAAAAAATATGTAATGTATCTTTTGACCATCACATAAAAAGACCATTACTGCAATTACCTTTAAAGTGAGGTATGGCGTGCTTTATTAATCTCTCGTGTGGGAAATGCGCTGGCTGTATTTATACTCATCCTTCATCCTGCAGCGCTCGGGGACACCGCTTCAGATCTTCATATCGTTTTATTTTGCACCAGACGAACTTCGAATTTCCTTCAGGATCAATATCTGTTTTTCTTGAGCTCGACTTGACCAGGATCACGTCTTCACTGACACGTCCTAAAGCCTAAAGAGGAGTTTTTCCATCAAACAAACCTACAATAAACCAATAAATAGCAGAATATCAGGCAACATCATTAATGGTAAATAATTTAATCTAGTGCTGTTCCACCTTCAGGGCGCTCAAAGCACCATTTGTGCACCAGAGAACAGACACCGAGGGCAAGGCAGGACAAGTGTCTAAACCAGGACTAAACCAGGTCTGAACCAAGTGTTAACCAGGACTAAACCAGGACTAAACCAAGTGTAAACCAAGTGTAAACCAGGACTAAACCAGGGATAAACCAGGACCAAACCTGGACTAAACCAAGTGTAAACCAGGACTAAACCAGGACTAAACCAGGTCCAAACCAGGACTAAACCAGAACTCAACCAAGTCTAAGCCAGCACCAAACCAGGTCTAAACCAGAACTGAAACCAGTCTAAACCAGGACCAAACCAGGACTAAACCAGGTCTAAACCAGAACTCAACCAAGTCTAAGCCAGCACCAAACCAGGTCTAAACCAGAACTAAAACCAGGTCTAAATCCAGGGCCAAATCAGGACTAAACCAGGTTTAAACCAGAACTAAACCCAGTCTAAACCAGGACTAAACCAATAATAAGAGACCATATAAGAGATCATATTTTCTATATTTTTTGGCAGACGGGTTGAGGGCCGGATCATATCCCTTGGAGGGCCTGATTTGGCCCCCGTGCCTTGAGTTGAATAACCCTGGACTACACTTTCATTTTCTTGTTCCGTCTCTGTGTCAGCTTTTATTTTCCTATTTTTAACATTTCATAACATTGTAATAAAAAGTGTAGAAAATATACTGAAATGAATGTGTCAACGTGCTGAAATAAATGCCCAGGCTCAACATTTGTGGATATTTTCTTTAAAACATGAAGTATATTTCACCGGATACAAGAAAACATAGGTTATGCCACAAAAAAGAGTTAAAATCAAGCTGTTTTAATTACAGAATACAATGTGTGTGCTGAAAATGCAGACTGACTGACCGGGCCAAAGCAGTGCAACCGAGCATGAATCAGTTGGGCTTGAATCTTCACCGCAATTATACAGCAGTGAGGAAAAAACACGGCGAGCTAATTAACATAAACAGACACACCACGGCACAACTATGTTTTTGCCCAAGGCTGAATTTTAAAAGTCAAAGTTTTATCCAAAGCAAGATAATAACAGCACACAGGCAAGGTTTGGTTTAGAAAGTACACGCAGTAAAGTATTTGCTTACTCTGTTCTGCTCTGGTGAGTGTCAATGTCGTAATGTATGAATCTGCGACATGGGTATCCGCTACGCGCTGCTGTATCCAGCCGTTCTAAAGATTCACGCTCATGGCAAAACATATCTGTGTAAATCCCCTGAAGAAGCGGAGGCGCTCGTCCAAGATTCTCCGATGAAATCCCCATAGGAATGGTTTGGTCTCTCATCACTCTTTCTTACTAAGTTTACTCAAAATACCTTTGTTTGCCGTAAACTGTGTAATTTTGCGACATAGTGTCGCTAACACGAGACGTGCGCCTTCACCTGAACGAACTAATTTTGCTGCTCAATTAATTTTCAGGAAGTGCCATTGAATTGACATTAAGTTTAACTTCCTCAGCCCTGATTTATCTATTACTATTTTGATTGCCATTAGGCATATATTTAGTTTAAGGCAAATGTAAAGATCTTCCTAATTATTAACTAAAATTGCAAACTGAGACCCTGACGTTATGTTTCTTTTTTGTTCTCCTTGTACTTTGTTTATTTGTCTGTGTGTCTGTGTGGTTGTAGATGTGTGTATCTGTGTGTGGATCATGGTGTGGATGTGTGGGCTCTCATGTTACCCTCCCCCCTCCCTCTCTCCTCCTCCTCCTCTCCATCAGACCTGTTTCATACAAACCATTCTCTTAAGCGCAAAGTATGGGTAAGGGTCTCCAAATTGTGCATTTGAATATAAGAAGCCTTTTTCCCAAAATAGATCATTTGAGAGCATGGCTTTCCTACAATAATCCTAGTATTATCACTCTATCGGAAACTTGGCTTACCAAAAGTATCTCTGACAGTAATATTAGCCTGGAGAACTATAAACTGTACCGGTCTGATAGAGGATCAAGAGGAGGCGGAGTTGCTACCTATGTATCTGAACATCTCAATTCACAACTTGTTGCTTTGAATCTACCACTTATTCATTTTGAAGGTCTCTTTGTTAAAATTATTCTTCATGACAATAAACACCTAGTAATTGGAAATATTTATAGACCCCCAAACTCTCCAAAATTAGACTCAGTAAAAAACATATTATCCACTGTATCTCTTGTAGCAAATAACAAGGAAATTATTCTAATGGGTGACTTTAATCTTAATTGGCTCGATCCCTCTACTTTTACTGAACGCAATATGTTCAACAGTGCTAATCTGACACAACTTATTACAGAACCAACACGTGTTACTTTAAACTCAAGATCCCTTTTAGACTGGGTTTTAGTATCCCACCCAAACAGAATAAGAAACTCTGGAATTCTTCCAGACTGTTTTAGTGACCACTCCATGATTTATTGTATCTGGAAAATAGCGAAACCTCGTCTTCCACCTAAACTGATAAAGATACGTCAAACAAAAACATTTAACAATGAACATTATATTTATGACCTACAATGTATCAATTGGTATAGACTCAGTCTAATTCCTGATGTAGATGATGCTTGGAATTTCTTATACAATGAGCTCATGGGTGTCATAGATAAACATGCTCCATGGACCACAATTAAGGTTAAAGGAACCCATTTACCCTGGGTAAATGGAGACCTTATCAATATGTATAAACAGAGAGACAGGGCATGGAGTATTTATCATCGCACAAAGCTTCCTGCTGATTGGGAAAAATATAAATATTTAAGAAATCAATGCACTACACAAACAAGAAACTCCAAATCATGCTACTATAGAAATAGTTTAATGAATGATTTCAAAAATCCAAGACAGTTTTGGAAACAAATGAACACCATACTTGGGAAATCTGGTAAGATGATGACTAACATGAATATAAACAATGAAATAACTAATGATCCTACTGCTATTGCAAATGCATTTAGTTTGCTTTTTTCCCAAACTCCTCAAGTTCAACACTCTGTTCATCAGATCCATCCACTTTTAAGCAGCCAGTCTTGCACCAGTTCTTTCTCTTTTGCTGTAATCAGTCCTGCAGATGTCCAAAGAACAATTGGTGAACTTTCCAATAACAGTGGTGCAGGACCAGACGGTATTGAAAGTAAGTTTATTAAACTAGGAGCCCATGTCCTCTCGTCCCCCTTGGCGGCACTATTTAATCTATCTCTCACTACCTGCAAAGTACCTTTACCTTGGAAATGTGCTAAAATTATTCCATTACATAAGTCTGGAGACCCTGAAAATATTAATAATTATAGACCCATTTCTATTATTAACAGTATAGTTAAGATTTTTGAGAAAAATATTTTTATTCAATTATCCAATTACTTATCTGACAATGAATTACTATCACAATGCCAATCAGGATTCAGAAAACATTTTTCTACTACTACAGCGCTTCTGAAACTTACAAATGACATTTTCTCTAGTTTCGATAACAATATGTGCACTGGTGCAATATTCATAGATCTCACTAAAGCTTTTGATCTAGTAGATCATTATTTACTTCTAGACAAATTATATCATGTTGGTCTATCTAAATCTGCACTACTATGGTTTAACTCTTATCTGCATTACCGCAGCCAGTGTGTGTCCTTTGGAGGCAGTCTGTCCAATCTCACAACTATAGTCAAAGGCATACCGCAAGGTTCCTCTCTTGGTCCTCTACTTTTTTCAATATTCATCAATGACCTTCCAAGTAGCTGCAAAGACTGTAACATTCAACTGTATGCAGATGACACTGTTATTTATTGTTCTAATTCAAATATTACTAACATCTGTAGATCCTTACAATATAACTTTGAATCTGTTCAGAACTGGCTTCTGTCCAACAAGCTACTCCTGAACAAATCCAAGTCATATTCTATGCTTTTCCAGAAAAAACGCACCCGGTCACCTCAAACTAATTTCAGTCTACATTTTTTAGACCTGTCTCCAGTGAAATTTGTAGAACAGTTTAAGTACCTTGGCCTCTGGTTGGAATCAGATCTATCTTTCACTACACATGTACACAACATTGCAAACAAGCTGAATTA
Organism: Rhinogobius similis; assembly: GCA_019453435.1. Lineage (NCBI taxonomy): Eukaryota > Metazoa > Chordata > Actinopteri > Gobiiformes > Gobiidae > Rhinogobius > Rhinogobius similis. The sequence continues at coordinate 17,240,255 of CM033639.1, forward strand.
TTCTCTAAAAACATTATACCAATCAATAAACTGCTTTAATTTTCCTGTTAGGAAAAGAATAGTTTCTCAGTTACTTCTTCCTATCCTTGATTATGCCGATATCGTATACCAAAATACTACAGCTTCTTCTCTCCAACCTCTCAATACAGTGTACAACAGTCTGTGCAGATTCATTCTCCGATGCCCTTACAGGACACACCACTGTGCCATGTATGAAAACTTGTCCTGGTCTACACTTCCAGCAAGAAGACACTCTCGCTGGTTACAATTTATCTTCAAATGCATTTACTGTAGCTATCCTTTATATTTAAAACAATATTTAATTCCCTTTAGCTCCTCCCACAATCTTCGCCACACCAATCATCTATTTTTTCATACCCCAAGAACCAAAAAAGAAATAGGTAAACATGCATTTCAATATAAAGCCCCAACTGACTGGAACCTCCTCCCAGTCTCCATTCGCTCCCTGACCTCTTTCCCAATGTTTAAAAATGCTGTTTTAGAACATTTCAAACATGTTTGCAATTGCTACTGAATCATACTCTTCCTGTAAATTATGTGTTTGCTAACTTACCTACTGTGATTGTTTTCAGTAATGTGTATTTGTAATTTCTGAGGTAGGCTGACCTCTGAGAGCTGTGTGTGTGTGTGAGTGTGTGTGTATGTGTGTGACGTTATATGTCTTGTAAATCCCTTGTTTTGTCTTGTGTAATCAAATGTATTTGAGTTAACTGCTGCTGTATCTGACTCCGAGGACCCCCTTGAAAACGAGATGGTTCATCTCAAGGGGTTATTCCTCTAAATAAATAAATGTCAAATAATAATAACGCCATATAATGTAAGCAGCTCTCTGGTCAAAAGCATTTCAAGAGCAGAAGAGTCAATGTCACGGTTCTGAGAGCAAATAAAGTACAGGAAATGTGTTAATAAAAGCAGTAAAATGGTATGTAATGTGGAGGGATCTTTTCAAAACACGAAAAAATCGGGTGAAACTCATTAGATGATTGTATGCTGTGTTCTTGGGCTCTTTTTGTGTGTGAATGTTGTTTTCACTGTAAATAGTGTATTTTTTATTTATAGAGACTGGGATAGAACATCAAAAAACTGAAATAATGGAAATCTGCCATGTTTGCTGTTGTTGTGCCAAACTTACGGAAAACATTATTCAAAACAATGTAAAAAAGTGGCCTCCAAACATCACAAACTATGAAAATCCAACCACTCAACCAAATGTGAGTAACATCGGAGCAGAGTTAGAAAATATTACCATATGTAGAAGTGTTTTGTGTAGATTGTTACTATTAGCAATTAGCAACAAAATTAGCATACATTGTTAGCAATCCCGTAATAAACATTTCTGGTAACGCTTTAGATTAAGGTTCCTTAGTGAACTATTTATAAGATGTTAATAAGCACTAATAGTTTGTTTATGAACTTATAAGGCCTTATACATGTTTATAATCCATCAGTCAAAACATTATTTTCAATTATCACGCTAAGAAATGCTTGTAAATGCCTTATAAGTGCTTATAAACACATAACAAGTGCTTATTAATGCATTATAAATAGTTTACTAAGGAACCTTAATCTAAAGCGTTACCACATTTCTTAAATGTTACGTTACTAAAGACATAAAAGCACCAAAAACATAGCAGTTTAACAAGAACAGATTTGTTTTGTTTGCCACAATTCAAACAGTAAGAAGTGAACTTTAGGACACTGAGGTTGAAGTTAGATGATGATGATGTCAACCTTAATTAAAATGGGTCGAGTCGTTGGCAAATGTGACAAACAACAACATGTATCTGTGTTGTTTACAATGTTTTGTTGTTTTTTTGCTGCATGTGCACTGTACTTGTATCCGTCCTTGAAGGGTTTACAAGTGTGTCCATAGGTTTAATATTTAATGTCTTATAATGTCAAATGATGTGTCTGTTGTTAATAATTAACTAAATCTTTGTTTTTGTTTTTTACCTGCCTAAGAAAAACTGATCAAATGTAGCTGTTGTGCAAACTCTGGCATATTTAATGTTGAATCTGCTGCTGTGACATATAAAACGATACACATTATGCAAAACTGACTTATGCGAGCGTTGAACCATGTTATAATAGTTTTACATTCTTGTTTACACGCTCAGAGTTGTATTCAGAGTGATTTATACATGTTTGAGTAATCTTTATTCCCCATTGCTCCAAAAATTGCCCCATTCATGACATTTATGTTGACCTGTATTCTTTTACTCAGTTATTTTAAATCAATATTGTGATAGAATGTCTACAGTATTGAATAGATTACAAATAAATAAATATATAATCAATTTAATTCTATTGTGCACAAAAGCCATTCCAACGAACTGCATATACTGTACTGAAATCAACTGCACTATAAATACTATAGTATAGAAGCAGTTGTAAAAGTATAATATGTTGTCGCTTACAAGCAGTTATAACTAGCAGTAATGATCAAGCCTCACATGGGAAACTCTTTGCAAAAACAGCCACGGAAAGTCACGCAAACAAATTCTGTTTTGCAAAATCAGAAAAAATGTCACTTATCTGTTTTCCAAAGTGATCTCGAAAAGGTGTCCCTGACATATATTTCCCATTTCCCTCCGCCGTTTCGAACACAATCCTTCAAAACGTGTGTAAAAACTCTTCGGCGCGCAGTGATTGCCAATCCGAGCCGGCGGTAAACAATCCGTAAACATTTCCTCATCCACAGACTTAATGTTAGACGTGCGCGACCCAATCACGCCATCTCTCCGTCTAATAGGCCATTATGCACATCGCACAGCGGAAATTTAGTGTAATAATCTTCTAATTAATTAATGGAGATGAAGAGAACAGGAGCAGAAGGAAAAGTGTTTGGGATTTTGCCTTGGGCGGCGCTGGGTGACCGCTCTGTGTAATATAAATGACATGGTTGACTGAATCTCTTTGTGCTGGTCTTTAGTATTGCTCCTGAAGGCTCCTGCTGCTGCTTAGCCTGTGCCCCGCGGTGTAGTGATTAAAAATGCCCTCAGAAGAGCTTCACCTTAACCTGTTCATAGTAACGTCTGAATGATATTGGCTCGCCGTAATTAGTATTAGCGGGAACACTTTCGAGGCGACACCCACGCTGTGTCATTTGCATGGAAAGTTCGGTGGAGTTTGTCCTTGTTTGCGTTTTAGACAACTCGAGTGTTCAAGTGAAGGCGATCGTTACCGTCTTTAAAATGTGAAGAACAGAATTAGTTCATTTAGTTGTTAGTTATTTGTCAAGTACGTTTCTGGCTTCGTGTATTCACCGCGATGAGTTTATGTGCGCTTTTTATGACTTTCAGAGGCCAGAGCAGAGTTTAGCCATCACGACAATGCTAACAACAGCTAGCAAGTTAACAGCAAAGTAGTATCACTTCCTGGTTCATGGCTCAGCTGATAAAAATGGTTTATGATTAGATGCAGATAGAATGTCAAAAGTATACTTAAGATGGTAAAAAAAACCACAACATAAACAAGGATTTCTTAAAAGGATTTAGTATGATCTTGGACCTAATGAGATCTAGTAGCCTGTAACAGTGGTTCTCAATTTGGGGATGATTGCTGGGGGTCCACAGATGATATGGGGAACATTTTAAATCAATACCATTGTCTTAAACAAGGTTTAACACCCTTCAAATGCAGCGGTAAAAGTAGATTCCTATTTGTTGGCCTACCGTCAAAGTCATTTATCTAGGTCTATATTCTCCAAATAAAATCAAACATTACACATAAGACTACTTTATCACATCCCGCGTCACCTATTTTTTGTGTTTGGGGGTTGCAAATGTCAAATGTTGTTATTTTGGAGGTCGTGACTGAAAAAGGTTCAGAACCACTGGCCTATAAGACCACAACATAAAGAAGGCTACTTTTAATCAGCCTCTACCAATATTTTGTGCAAAAAAAAAAAAAAAAAAAAGCGTTTATAGACTATCAAGCCTATTCCTTTTTTCATTCATTCATTTTCTACCGCTTATTCCCGTTAGGGGTCGCGGGTGACTGGAGCCTGTCCCAGTGACTTTGGGCCTTAGGCGGGGTACACCCTGGACAGTGGCCAACTCGTCGCAGGGCTGACACAGAGAGAGACAGAGACATTGACAGACAACCATTCACTCTCACATTCATTCACTAGGGACAATTTAGAGTTGTCAATTAACCTACACAGTCATGTCTTTGGACGGTGGGAGGAAGCCGGAGAACCCGGAGAGAACCCACGGTAACACGGGGAGGACATGCAGACTCCACCCAGAGAGATCAAAATCAAGTTACAAATTTTAGTGTTGGGACAATACTAGACAGCACACAGCAGTCTCATTTAGACCCTGAGAGCTGCTTTCACAATACAATACAATACAAAACAGCTGCAGTACATCCAGGACGCTGCTGCTCGAGTCCTGACTAGAACCAGGAAGTACGATCACATTAGCCCCGTGCTCAGGTCTCTGCACTGGCTTCCTGTGGCTCAGAGAATTGACTTTAAAGCAGCTCTGCTTGTGTTCAAGTCTCTCCACGGCCAAGCACCAAAGTACATCTCTGACATGTTAGTGCCATATGAACCATCTCGCACTCTGAGGACCTCAGGGACCGGCCTCCTGCTGGTGCCAGAGTCAGGACTAAACATGGGGAATCAGCATTTCAGTTTTTTGCTGCTAAAATCTGGAACAGTCTCCCCGAAGATGTGAGACAGGCCTCCACTCTGACAATGTTTGAATCCAGGCTAAAAACAGTTCTCTTTAGACGTGCATACGACTGAAAGATCTATCTGCACTCTTTTCTTTTAAAGCACTTTATTTAAAATGATTTTAAAATGATTCTGTGTGTCTCTTTGTGTGTGTGATTTTAATGCAACTTTTTCCTGTTATGCAAAGCACTTTGAATTGCCCTGTGTACTAATTGTGCTCTACAAATAAACTTGCCTTGTCTTGCCTTGCCTACATCTGCACTGGAACAAAACAAACAGCAGTATTACATGTAAAAACAGATTTATGCCATGAATTACCACTCAAACTATAGATGAATTTTGGTAAATAGTTGTAAAAATAATTCATTCAATGGCTTCTCGTCCATTAATTAAATATTTAAAAGCCTGATGAATCAATCTTAATAAACTATCAGTTCATTATGAATTGGATGTAAGAAATATTAACTTAATTCCAATCATTTAAATTTCAATTCACCTTAATCTTGCAGCCGGATAGAAAACGTATAACATCTGAATCCAGTTAGAAAATGGTATGTATAAAACTATTCAACAAAAAGACACTAGAATGTAGTTAATTTCCCCCTCTCATCCGCGCTCGCAGTATCTTCTTCAGGCAGAGACTCTCGTATTGAATTCTCTGTCTGAGTCTGTCACTTGTCAAAGCCCAATCTCCAATCAGGACTAATCTAATGGACCTCTAGGCGACTCAGTCTATTCAAATGGAGCGCCGTGACCTCCAAAGTGTCCAGGAGCCTACTTAAGCCCTAGTGTTCCTCTGCACTCAATTAAAAAAGTACTAACCTGGAGTGGGCAATCAAAGCCACGGCACTTTATTCTGACGGAGAAACCTCGCAATGTACTCTTACGCAAGTCAAGATAATCAGACGCTCGCTGGGTTTCGTGTTGTCTGTTGAGCTTTTTCAGGTGGGTGATCGTTAAAAGGTGCACTTTCCTGGCCACTTTAGTCTCAATGGAGATGTTCTTAATGTGAAATTTTCAGTTACAAGTTACTGACCAGGTCTCAGAAGAAAGAATGCATGTTTTCAAGGTACTGTTTGGAAAGAAAAACGGAATAAATGCGAAATGGATAAGTTTAACGACACTGTGTAATATATTCTAGGTGAGCAATGATGTTTCCATGGAGACAAGCAGGTCAAAAACTCCCAGAAAAGTACATTCTGCACCTTCAAGGAACTTTAGTACCACTCTGTTTCCCTGGGCGCGAGGTAAACATGTTTAAATTCTGCTTTTCCTGATAACAATTGAAACGTGGATTTGTTCCTGTTTACAAAAAACACTGGACACCACAGACATATAAATAAGTAGACGAGGCGTTCGATGCTCACGCTATCAACCACTTAGCAACGCGGCTTGTCCAGTATGATTTAAAGCAGTGTTTCCCAACCAGGGGTACGGGGACCCCAAGGGGTACATGAGCAGTTACCAGGGGGCACTTGGAACGGTTTAAGGTTTTAAAAGAAGATGAAATGTACTTTCATCTGATTAGAAAGTGTTATTTGTTGTAAATTTTGCATCTTTCTGGATGTATCTTGGACCATAAATATAATTCAAAAAGTAATAATTGACAATATGCGACTTTTAAACTTGATTTATTTGGCTGGAACTCAAGTTAAGGGGTACTGAGAGAGTGTGAGACAAAGCTTTGGAGGTCCTCGAGACAAAAAAGGTTGGGAATCACTGATTTAAAGGACTCTGGCGGCAGTCTCTTTTATTTTCCCGCGAAAAACACAAATTCTGAATGATCCAGAGAGTGTCAACTGGTACCAACCCAGCGTGTAAAACTTTACCAAATTTTCATGATTAAAAATTGGGACACACCAGAGTTGGAGTGGGAGTTGCGGTAAAATTGTAAAAAGAGCGGATAATTAAGTACATTATTATACACTTGGTCCATTCACGGCTCATTCACGGCTTCAGTGTAAACTAATACAACGGAAACAAGATGGCAGCGCGTACGGCAACTTAAGGTGAATAAGGTGAATAAAGGCATACAGCTAAAACAACAAGAACCCTGCATTGCCGCTGCATCACAAAGTAGCAGTGATGTATTGGTGTTACGGCCCCAGGCCTACTGTTCCCGCCTCCTTTTGTGTTTTTTTAATATTGTCTTTATTTCTTGTGGCGGTGGAGTTCCTGCTGGAGAGAGGAGGCTAGCTCACGCTGAACGGGATTGGCTGCTGCCTCCTGGCCCACTGATTGGAGGGCCAATCAGTCCACCTGTGGTCCCGCCCAGTATTTAAGGACTCGCTCCACACCTGTTCGAGGCTGCTGGCCTGAGTGTGGCCAGTATGTCACTGTGTGTTCAGGGCTGCAGTGGTAGCTCCTGTATTTTGTCTTATGTGTCAGGGCTGCAGTGGCAGTACCTTTAGCTGTGTGTTTCGTTCTTTTGTGTTTTATTAGTTTGAGTTCGTTTAAGTTCTGTTACTTTACCCTTACACCCCTGTCCATTAAAATGCATCTTTATTTAAACCTTTTCCCGTCTTTGGTTTTTTGTTACTTCCCCTACCCTAGCAGAGCTGGGTTGTAACAATTGGTGATTATGGTTAAAGACATCATTCAATACAGACTCTCACCCAAATGCAGAAAGTTCAACATAATATCTAACTTTAATGCGTCCAATATGTCAAAAATGTTTGGAAAAATCTCAAATCGGCCTTTTTTGCTCATGATTATGAAGAGATTGCTTATTATAGTGCATTTTTTTTGCGGTAAAATTGTAAAAAGAGCGGATAATTAAGTACATTATTATACACTTGGTCCATTCACGGCTCATTCACGGCTTCAGTAAACAGAATAATATGAGAAACTCCTACTTATAGTGCTCTGATTTTTTTGTGTTCTGGTCATTTTCAAGAACAATTCTCTCTATTTTAGCAATGTATTCCTCTCTTTATTGTTGGCCGGTATCAAATTGGTCAAAAAAAGGGAGAACTGGGACGTGACCTGTGTAAAACTGGGACAAATAAATGCTTTTGGACACATCTTCTGGGACATGGGACTCAGGGCTCAAAACTGGGACTGTCCCGGGTAAACAGGGACGTCTGTTCACCCAAGTAAAACTGTCATCTGAGCTAAAGGCTAACTATCTTTAAATTGACATGTCGGCTCGTGTGTGCTTCCTGTAAACATCTAGTGGCTTAAGACATCGTCTTTTACATGTTACTGGAGAGGAGAGCGGAGAAATTACATAACTATGATGAAATAGAACTTTATGAACTCGAATAGGGGGGTTTTGCGTCACAGTTCATTTGTGAAGGAGCGTTTGATCAGACAAAACTCCGGGTAGCATCGGCTCGCCATTAGCTGAGTCTGAGTTTCAGCACCGGACAGAGACAGAGACGTGTCTATGAATGTCTAAGGGTCTATTTTGACCTTATTCTGTCCTGCCACTTTTGCAGTTTTTTGCACTTTTATTGTAAACGCACTTTCGTTTGACGAGAACGCCGTTAAAGCTAATGACGAAGGAGGGAAAAGTCTCGCCGCTAAAATGTTACATAAAGTAGGCTGATTTGTGTAAAATGTTTAATGAACACGAGCAACAACAAGTCAACAACGCACAGATTTCCTGGAGTCTGAAAACGGCTTTTTAGTCCGTGTAGAACTTATTTTCTGTTGAGCTCGTCTGCTCCGTGTAAACTAATACAACGGAAACAAGATGGCAGCGCGTACGGCAACTTAAGGTGAATAAGGTGAATAAAGGCATACAGCTAAAACAACAAGAACCCTGCATGCTGCTGCATCACAAAGTAGCAGTGACGTATTGGTGGCCTACTGTTCCCGCCTCCTTCTGTGTTTTTTGAATATTGTCTTTATTTCTTGTGGTGGTGGAGTTCCTGCTGGACAGAGAGGAGGCTAGCTCACGCTGAACGAGATTGGCTGCTGCCTCCTGGCCCACTGATTGGAGGGCCAATCAGTCCACCTGTGGTCCCGCCCAGTATTTAAGGACTCGCTCCACACCTGTTCAAGGCTGCTGGCCTGAGTGTGGCCAGTAGGTCACTGTGTGGTCAGGGCTGCAGTGGTAGCTCCTGTATTTAAGTGTGTTCAGGGCTGCAGTGGTAGCTCCTGTATTTAAGTGTGTTCAGGGCTGCAGTGGTAGCTCCTGTTTTTGTCCATTTTGTCTCAGGGCTGCAGTGGCAGTACCTTTAGCTGTGTGTTTTGTTCTTTTGTGTTGTTTTATTAGTTTGAGTTTGCTTTAGTTCGGTTACTTTACCCTTACACCCCTGTTCATTAAATTGCATCTTTATTTAAACCTTTTCCCATCTTTGGTTTTTTGTTACTTCCCCTACCCTAGCAGAGCTGGGCTGTAACAGTTGGTGATTATGGTTAAAGACATGATTCAATACAGACTCTCACCCAAATGCAGAAAGTTCAACATAATATCTAACTTTAATGCGTCCAATATGTCAAAAATGTTTGGAAAAATCTCAAATCGGCCTTTTTTGCTCATGATTATGAAGAGATTGCTTATTATAGTGCATTTTTTTCCTTAAAATTGCAACATTCGTGTTCAATTGATTTGCGTCATCACATTCACCGGAAAAACATGGCGGCGTGCTGTCTGCATCGTCGCAACTGGAGCGAGCCGGCAATTTTGCGTTTATTAATATCTATGTTACAGACCCCCAGAAAAGCACATTCTGCACCTTCAAGGGAATTTAGTAATACTCTCTGTGTCTCTGAATACGAGGTAAACATGTTCAAATCAAATATAGCTTTTCCTGATAACAATTGTCCTGATTGCAAAAACATTGGACACGATGGGCAAGTTGTTTATGTTATAATTTGGTGTTTCGGTTTTCAAGCCGATTATCCAATCAGAAAGCAGAATGCGCCTCCCACGAGTCTCTCATTTTGGTGGCCACTTCCTTAGACTAAAATCAGTCATCTGTCCTCTCTGATCTGAATCCTCACGACCTTAAGCCCAGCACCTGTCAATCATTAATCAGTGCTAGTGCAGCCTTTCAGCAGCAGCAGAAAAAAAAGAAAAGATTTGTGTCCTCAATCTGCAGGTTAAGGCTCTGGCAACGCATCTGTGATTGTATTTCCTTTATTTCCTTTTTTTTTTTTAACACTAGTGAGAGTCCAGGCTACATACGGTTCCTTTAAAACACAGCAAACTTTAAACTGTCCACACAAATCCAATTCTATACAAACTACAAAACTGGATAGCACTTTATAATAACTACACCTTAATTTGTCTTAACAAATCATGAACATACACTTAATTAATGGTGAACAAATAGTTTATTATGCATGATTCAGGTTTAGTAACTACTTAATTAAGGGTTAGGGTATTAGTTCAGTATCTCAGTCATTCATAAACTATATGTTCACTGAATTAAGTCGTTGTTCATGCTTCATTAAGGCAGGAATATGTGTTGTTATTATATAGTGTTACCCAAAATTGGAGCAAAATTGATAAAGCAACATTTAACATATGGGGGAGACCATTAATCAGGGGTGTGGACTGGAGGTTGTGGCTTGGATTTGAGTAGGGGTTGATTAATTTGACCCTTGACGTGATAAAATGGACTTGACTTAGACTTGGAGCTCTGTTACTTGAGTCGACTAGACGCTTCTGCTCAAAAAAATGAATATGTCTTCAAAACCATGTTCTCCGTACGCCTTAAACAATTACAATCCGTGCAGTATCACTGTTTAACACACATATCCGAGTTGTTTAATGAGTTTGTACCACGGCCATCTAAAAAACTTGTTCTCTCTCCGTAAATGTCTGAGATATTAGTTATTTCTGTGTTTTACATGAAGCTAGTCCCCCCGACAGCATTCGTTTACCCGTTGCTATGGTAACGGCTACGGAGCAGTGGCATGCACCTTGTCCCAGAGGTAGCCGCGGGTGCTTCCATCTTTTGTTCGTTGTATTAGTTTACATGGGGCAGACGAGCTCAGCAGAAAATAAGTTTTACTCAAACTACAAAGCTGTTTTCAGGCCCCAGGAAATCGGTGCATTGTCGACTTGTTGCTGCACATGTACATTAAACATTTTACACACTTTTTATCATATTTTAGCAGTAAGACACCAGAATGTTATTGAACTGCTGTGGGAACTAGTTGTGCGTTAAACAAAATGAACGCACAGCAGTTAGCATTGGAATTCTCAAGTACAGTCGATACTTACATGTGAGTAAGTATCGACTGTAAGTATCGACTTATAAAGAAGAAACAGAGGCAAAAAAGCATCTAAATTACAAAAATACATGAGCCGTTTTATGTAATTTGGTAAAAATGACTTGAAACAAGCCAAAAGTCAAAGTAGAGGGACATGGACTTGACTTGGACTTGACACCAAAGACTCGGGACTTACTTGAGACCTTTGCCGCTAACGACCACAAAATCGAGGGTTCTCTCCTTCTCTGCTGCTGCAATACATACTGTTGCTGTGTCCTTTGGCAAGACACTGTATCCACCTTGCCTCTCTGCATCTGCTCCTGTGAACTGAGCTCCCAAAACTGCGCCATAATTGATCGAAATTGTTTCTGACGTCTCTGGCTGCGACGGTCTAAACGCCAACATCCATCCATTTGACAAACCAAACATTTATCACACCTTCTTCTCGCTGTCTCCACTCGCGGAATTCAAATAACACCGGGAACATTGTGTAACTCAAAAGATAAAACAAAAAATGAACAGACTCGATCCGTGCGGCCTGCCCCTCAATCTACAAAGCCAGAACGCGGCGTCTCATGCGTCGAAATTCAACTCGTGGAGCTGCGTTCACGCGTCCGCCGAAACAAAACAGCTGACAAACCCGAGATTTTATAGACCAGTCTGTAACGCCATAAAATTAATTAACATTGTTTATCGATCTCATATAGTGGATTACGCCGCACCGGAGAAAGCCCTAGTCCCTTCGGTGCCATCTCCATTTGCAATCAAGCCTCCCAAATCTACATTATTATCCCGGAGCGGCGGCGGCCAGGTGTAATCCGTCATTCAGCTCATATTAAAACGTGGGCACTCTCCGTCTCTCTGGTGACATAACCGGCCTAATCGCACCGATATCACGCCACGACCGGGGGAGGCGGCCTAACGAGAAAGCAATATCCCAGATTAAGAATTAGCCTGTTTTCTGTAATGACCCTCTCTCCCCGCGGGTCAATGCTGGATAATGGCGGAGCAGACAGGACGGATAAAAGGAAAGACTTTAGGGCGGCGCACCTGGAGGAGATAATTCACCGAGATGGGAACAAAGTGAGTCTTTTGTGTCGTCAACAAAGCGGCAGAAAACGAGAGCGCCGCACTCCTCACTCAGCTGCTCGTTGCTTGTTTGTTCTGGCTTTTCCTTACCATCACTTTCAGCCATGTATTGTTAAAAGATCCTATATGGTGCATTATCAGAGTAATTTCAGCTCTATAAAGGACACGCGTAGTTCTTTATGTGTATTTTTTTTTTACCTTCACTTTGGTATCATGTTTTACAACTTAAAATAATGTCTACATCGAAAACCACATGTATTTCTACCGCTAAGTTGTTCCCACATCAAGATTTGGTGTTTGCACTCAATATACTGGCAGCATTTCATGAATTATCAAGGAGAAATAAACAAAAGCTTGCTCTGCCAGTACAACAACAACAAACATTTCAAACTTGATTTTGATCCTTTGTAAGACGCGATAAGAAGATTAGTTTTTGACCTGTTAATGACCTTATTTATCGGTTTGTATGTTAGTCAATAAATCTCCATAAACCACAATTGGTATGAGTGTTATTTTATTTCCACAGAAGAAGTCAATGTCACGGTTACGTTCTTACAACCTTCAGATTGGCAACTTTTAATTATTCATAATAATCAATGTACAATTGTTCATCGATAATAATGTTGTGGTTTTTTATATTTTATTATGGGAATTGGTATCAGTTGGTATTGGTTTATTGAATGGTGCCCCAAAAATGCTAATAAAGAGAAATAAAGAAGAATAATAAATAAGATAAACAAACTACCCACACAGTCACCAAGAGATGTGCAGCATGCTTTAAGTTTTAGTCAAATTGCTTTATCAGTATCAACATCCCCTCTCATAATACACCACATGTTTGGTCTGAGGAGATCAAACCATATATAATTAATTACAATTTAGGAATATACAGTACTTGATTATCTGTGTGTCGATACAACAATGCTGATTCCAAAAAGCCCTCTTTTAAGCCAACGTTTTAGGCTTTATGTCACCCTCGTTTTATACTAGTTCTGAGAAAGATCAAGTGTTCACGAAAGGTCACATTTTGTTCTGTTTAAGTGATATTTGTATCTGTACGTGTCCAAATGAGTAGTTTCGATACTAGCGTTAGTATCAGTTAGTATCTGATTTTCAACAGTTTTGACAATCCTAGTCTGAAGACCAGATTTCGGAAATTTGAAAGTGTTTTATGAGGCTCAGAACAAAAGGATCTCATAAACAGGATTCATGAAACAAGCTCAATACAACTCCAGGTATGTTTCTGATGAGCGAACAATGTTATAATGTGATTATAATGTGATTATAATGTTATAATGTGATTAAAAGCTCAAAAATACACCTTAGCCCTGGTATTTAGTCTAAGTCAAAATTAGAAAATACCTCTTGTCCCCTAAAAGGTGAATGACACAAAACAGCCGTGTTCTTGATGTACGGGATGTCAAGATTATCCGGGTAATCGATAATTATGATTATTATGGTCACAATATAATCCTAAGAATTAGAATTACAATTTAGAAGCAAATGTAGTCTTTTTTATTTCCATCTACAATCCAATCCAAAACATGCAACTAAAAGTAGATGGAGGTTTTTGTCCCATTCACTTTATTTTGTCATTCATAAAGTTACATTTTAAATCACAGAAACTTGATAGTGGTCTGTGGGAATTAAAGACAATGAAAGATTTCACTGTTGTTTGGTCATGTGTAAGTAATTGTAATAATAATAATAATAATTTAAGTCTATTTTTAAAGTTATTATTTCTACTTTCCTGCTGTTCTTGAACTGTGTGTTTTTTTTTCTCATAATAATCATAACACAAACATTTTCTATTGTGACATTCATTATTTGATGATGATACAACATTGTGATAAGAAGCTCAACAATTTCAATCTGTTTCTTGACACATTTTACATGATATATACAGCATACAAACAAAAACTCAAATACAGTAAAAGGCAAGTTATTGGAAGCAGGAAGTACAAAACATCTGGGGAAAACGGTTGTGCCACCTACAGTATTTTGAAACAGCCATTTCAGAAACATAATTGGGAAACAGTGCTGTATCCTCGTCTCTGACCTGAATGTACGAGGAAGAGTGAAAATCATTACTGACACGCCTTGAGCTCAACCACTTAAGTGCACTAAACAGTGAAGGCGTCGGCAGCTGAATTCTAATATAGACTTTATTATTCCCTTCATAACGCTGCTTTCAAGAGGGAAAATGCCCTCTCATATTGAACACTTGGAGAAAGGATTATTCTATTTTTTGAATGGTCTTTTCGGCAACAATGCTGTCCCTAAAAGTCCCCATGGGAGCGACTTTCTCTCCCCTTCTTTGTGCACTTGTACTTGATTCGGGGCGAGCTGTATTGAAATATTGAATAGATGGCGGTCTACTGCTGACAATGTCTATAAAAGGCACGGGAAAAAACTTCACTGTAACGGCATTTTCGCTACCCTCATTTCTACATTATTCATCTCAGGTTGGCGCCAAGAAACTTTCAAAAAAGGGCTATGCAATGTGTTTAAACGACGCAGGGTTATTGTTGAAAAATTGAAATCTGTGCTCGGAAATGGAAGTTGTTTATCTGCGCGGCGCCGTCGAGATAAATTGAATATGAGAGTATTTTTGTGAAGGGCCTTTGAAAGCGCGTGTACGGCCGAGTGTCAGCTAATGTGATAATAAAGGTGTGGGTGAAGAAGATCGGTATCGCACACAACATGCTGCGAAAAATGAGCAAATTGAATGTTGTTTTGCTATAAAAATGTACAAGCTGTGCAACAAGATAGCAGGCATTCAAACTCACCTCATTGCTGGGTCAGAAACTTGTCACTGAAAACTTTTGTCGAATTTTTTTTAGCTTTAGATTTTTGTGATATGTATCGGTGATTGGTCACATGACAGGTTGGACTACATATTTATGTTAAAATGTAGTTCACATTAAGATCAAACTAAAAATCTTCAATGTTTGAACATTTTGGTGAAGTTTACATTTTGACTTCTTGGTTGGACATGGGCAGACACTGTGATTTACATATAGGTAATTCAATATCTAGCAACCATACATTAAACAATATTTTTGTTTTATAAAATAGTCATGGTTTGACAGCCAAAAAACACATGACAATACCTTTATTTTGATAAATGTAATGTGTTCCTTGTACATACCATACATTGTCCCTAAATTTTGGAAATCATTTTGTGTGCCTGAAATATTCCTCAGTATGGCATTAAACTAGGGATGCACTAATACCAGGGTCGAGTATCGTCTCGATACCAGGTGCTTGTAATCACTAATGTGGTGGTGACTCCAAGACGCCACATGACTGCTGCGTCTCATCTGACGCTCAGGGCTGGACTCAGCTGCAGTAGTGCGCTGCGAGCAGAGAGGAGTCCACCGTAAAAGGGCACATTTTCTGCCAAATGCACATTAACCGCAGTTTTCTGACAGACTAAATCACCTAAATCAGATGTGAATTTCACATTTAGGACTCCCCAGTTCCCCAATGAAACCTGCGCAGATCTTGCAAAAGTAGCAGTTAATGTTGCTAAATGGTGCTGGCGCTTCTTTGTGTTTGTGCACGTTGTGCGTTATTGCAATAACAGTCTATGAATAGTTTTGGACCTAAGCTTTTAAAAGAGGTATAACATATCCATATTGGTCAAAGTGTGGACGTGAGGTAAGAGGAGTCAGAGTTGTGATGAAAGTGGCTACAGTTAGTGCAGAGAGATGCACACAGCGGGCCCCTGCGAGGGGACCTCTGCACAGAAACTCAGACCGCCATTAACAGAAGTGGCCCGAGACGCTCCAAAGTGAAGCAGTCAGAGGGATCAGGGCCAGAGCATCATGGCTATAGTGCGTTTTCAGAGCAAGATTTAGATGATCAATATTCATTCATTATCCACACTAAATTCTGCGCTAACCACCGTCAATCCCTCACACTTTTATTTAGAAAAGAAGAGTGAATTTCTTTCCCAAGGAAACAAGTGTTAAAATGTTAAAATCCAGTTACTTTTTACAAACTTTTTTTTTTTTTTTTGTGAAGCCAGAATGCTGTTTCCACTAATCCTCTACATCACTCACTCCCTCAGCCCAAATGGGAAACATGGCTGCATTAACATATTCCCAGTAAAAAATCAAAGAAAAACATGTCTGGAAGTGGCTACTGACAACCCGCAAATTAGAATTTCACTAAATCTGGATTTTAAATGAGAAATTAGCATTAATTCCATCATGTGCGTTTTACGAAGGCCCATCTGCTGGCTCTGGCTCCAGAGGATTTGCACAAAATCCCATGTTTATGAATCCATATTTAATAAGCACACCTAGCAGGCCACATATGCTGCATGTGAAGAAACCAATGCATGGAAATATCCTTTTTATAAAGTCGTTACAGGTCCATGAGCGTTTCTGTTTCTTTAAAGTGAGTAAAAACACGCTTCCTTTTTTAAATCCTATTTTCTAGCACTGATTTCCCCGGGGCTATAGTTAATTGTATGATTCATGCTCACGTTAAGATAAGAGCCTTCCTGATTGAGTTACATGTTCCAGCTATTTGCAGTCTTACTTTATTTTATTATTTCTTTGCACATTTGTACATTGCGGCATGCAGATGTCACTCGGCTGTCATGGATGTTAACTTTAGAAAGAGGATATAATTACGAGCAGAATTGACAGCACAGTGGGGTGTTTAATTGCTTCTTTATGCGTTTAAAGGTGAAATAAGTCATGCAAAAATGGGAAGATATTGCCTCAGTGGAAACGCATGGGCCAAGTAATCAAAAGTTCATCCCTGACAAATGCGGGCTCACATACTCCACAATAGCATATTAAATTGTCTAGTTACACAAAAAGAGAATGAAAAACGAGTCGACATTAGCTGGAAAGAAACAGCATTTTTGGCGTCGCACTGTACAAAAGAGGTTTCACAATAGAGCGTTTGACATCTTTGATTATTCTACGGTCAGACGCCAGAATTTGTTCATATTTAAAACACTGTAAAGCGGCTGTGGCTGATTTTTACTATCCTCGAACAATGTCTAGTTCATTTCAAACGGTTAGCATTCATCCATAGTCATTCCTAATCCAAATTCTTCACAACTTTCAGGTGCCAAAGCCGAGTTTTGGCATCACAGTTAATGACAAATATCCTGCTAACATCGCACCAGTGTTAGTTAGTCCTGGCTATGTTTGCTATTTTTCCAATTTTCACCTTAAGAGCAGCTTTTAAATCATGATTTACGGGGGCAACAGGCTTTTTAACTATGCTTTAACTGAATACAAAGTTGGTAGAGGACCTTGGTGCGCAAATAAATGTAAATGTTTGATGAGATGTTGTCTTCAATCACAACAAGGGCTGCTTGATTATGGAAAAACAAACCGAATCATTGTTATTAAAGCCTCACTTAAATCACAATGGTTTGAGAGAAGGTGCAATCTGCGCACCCAAAATGAAGGGAACAGACATCAATCGCAAAATCAAAGTTGAGTCTGTGCCTGTTTTTAAATCCACGCATAAAAACACAGCTTTTTTCATTGGCTTTAAATCTTTACTTTACTCTTGGCCCTTGTTTACCGTATGGTTGCTAGGTAACAGCTGCCCATGTTCAAACAGGAAGTAACATTACAAACTTTACAAAAACTGTCAAACTGGGGACAACGTTAACATCGCATTTCAGACATAATCCTTCAGTACTTCCCATATGCACTTATGAGTAAATGTTACACAATACACACATTTTGTAATTGATGGGAGCAATAATCATAATTGAAATTACTATCTGATTAAATCCACAGCCCTTTTACACAATCACTGATCTTATGTGAAGCAGCCATTTAGTCAGAACAGCTGCACCAGAAGTTTGAATAAAAAAAACAAAACTTAAAAAAACAGGAACTAATACATAGTACTGTCGCAAAAACAACTGCTGAACTGTGAAATATTTCTGAAGCAAATAAAGACAATAAACAATGCTATAAAATAGAATGCACGCCACTGAAAAAAGAATAATAATAAATGTGCAAAATTGTAAAAAGAAACCAAAACAAACATAAGCTATAATAAAAAAGCAGAAGAAACAATTTAGTTGCTTGTTTGCATCTATAATCTACAACTAAACTTAATAATAGTACTGAAAAATTGCACAAAAGTACCCACCCATCTTTCATTTATTGAATGGCAAGTCAATATAATTTAAAGGGCCTATGACAGGTTGAAGTACTCATTTCACTAAAACACAGTTAAGATAATTATATTCAAGATTCTGCTAAAAACAAAGCTATTTTTATCCCAGTTTGGCAGTTTTTTAGGTTTAAATTTTCACTTCCTGGTTGTAAATCATGACATCACACTAGGGAATTCTGTAACTGTTGCCTAGAAACCATGTGGTACACTGGTTGAAAACACCTAATGTCACAGAAATTATTATTTGACAAATAAAAAAACATAGGAACGCCTTTATTTTAATGAATTCATGTTTAAAGGATCAGAAAAATTTGTTTCTTGGCTGTAAATTGTCCCTGGTGTGTTTCCCCAGTGTGATGTCATCATGTTTTGGAACTCTGCTCTACTTCCTGTAAATTTCAACATATTTTTCAACTTTTATTCAGAAACTGACACTTGATTGGAGTAACGCTATCAGTTATATTTACAACAGGTTTTATTCCACCAAATAGATTCGAAACTAGAAAATCATAAAAACCTGTCATACGCACTTTAACTAAAAACACAGAATATATTTGACACGTTTTATTCTACTGCTGCTGTCCTTACTTTGCTTTTTAACACTACGATTTCCCCACTGTGGCACCAATAAAGGTTTTCTTATCTTAAATATTGTGTCATTCTGCAGAAACAAATCTAGCAAACTTGATAAAACTGTGTCTGCTCTGGCTCTGTGTAATATCCACATGACAGAGAAACATGTAGTTTCTGTTTCATTTCATTTCATTGATGGAGTCGCATTACGCTTTCCGGACGTGATTCAACGGAGGCGAAGGCTGAATGAGAACGAGGGTGATAACCATCAGCCATAGATCTGCCACTGACGAGGAGCGCGCCGGTTTACGCTTTGCTAAGTTTCCACGAGTTGTAATTACATTTGCAAAAAGACAGTTGAACTGAAAGGGTGAAATCATCGTTCAGTGTTTTCTGCTTTTGTGTATAAATGTCAAGTTTGCTGTCTTTTTTATCTAGGTACGTCTATCTCTTTACAGTTAAGTAGAATGTAGAACTGTCGTAACTATTTCTTAAGCCTGACCTACACAGCAAAAAATGTAAATCTATGAAGGCTTAAAATGACTTGAATTTATCATTTTTATCTGGATTTGAGTAGATTTGACTCGATGACATTTAATCGCTGATGTGATGCAAAATATTGCACTGGTTTCAAGGTATTTCTGGCTGATCATCACGATAATTTTGCTTAAAATAAGAAAATAGATTTGTCAGTGGGGTAAGTAAAATGATCTTAACCCACTGACAGATAATTTGGATTGAAATTAGAAATAATGTATTAAAACAAGTCAGAAACGGGTTGAAACAAGTGAAATAATCTAGTTCCATCAAATAAATCGTCTGCACTGATCTTAACAAGTAAAACCTCTGAAATTCAGATTAATATCCTGAAATCAAGACATTTTAACTCAGCTAGAACTTAATTATTTGCAGTGAAAACATGTTCAAATTAAATATTGACTTTACTGATGACCATTGCAATGTCAACATGTTCACAATTTGATGTACAAGTTGTGATTTGGAAATGTTTTATGCAATCAGCAATCAGAATGAGCTGCCCACTTTGGGTTGCCAGATTCTACACGTTTGTCATGAATCCAAAATGCCTCTGATGCGTTTACACTTGCACACAGACCAGATCATACATGTCGGGTTCACCAAAAGCGACATTGCATTGACATTAATTTTCTGGAGACTAATCCTGACCATCGTTTCTTCTTGCCAAACCTTTGCCTAAACCTAACATCAACCCAAAGTAACCTAAATCTCAGTTTTGGGAACACTTTTGTATATATAGGGACCATTATTAAAAGAATTTGTAGTAGAATTTGTAGTAAAATTAGTGGAAAACCCCATACAGATGTAATTGTGTTCGTCCGAGGAGGTCGAATTTTCCGACTTCTCACTGGAACACGCGCACATCTCGGAAATCTTCCTTGGAAACTCGGGCAACATTTCAAAACCCAGAGTTTATCCAAGTCAGACAACACAACATGGCTACTCGTGCGTTTGGATAAAGTTTTACTAAGCTTTGGTGTTGGTGTGATTTTCTTGAATCGCTCTCTGATGCCCCCTGCTGTTGTAAATACATTGTTATGCTAATGTCGCTAACGTTTCCACAGGGCTAATGAGAAAAAAAGCAAAAAAATTCACGTTCAAATGTTGATGTATCACCACCAGATGTGATTCCACTGTCTGGGTTCATAAATTAACGTAATTGGATGGATATTTTTGTTGATTTTGAGCACCTTCTTGGGTTTTATTGTTTGATTTGAGTTGTTACAGTCCACACACTGTAATGTACGGCTCATAGTTTTTCCCGACTAGACGACTAGAACACATAAATTTGGAAAAAATCAGCTTTCCGAGGTCTGACTTCCGACAAGACAACTGGAACGCAGCATTTGACAGGAAGTACTGACGCTAACACTGAGCTAGCCGGGCGCCTAATATTTTCCTATATTCAACAACATTTCTCTTTTAAATCATGATACGCATTTTACATTTTAATTTCAACAACTTTGAATATTTAAGAAGCATTTTATTCATGGACCTAGATTATTTTACTTGTTTAAAAATATTTTTGATTTGTTTCAGGTAATTTCCACTTATTTTAAGACAAATTGTTTGCCAAGGAGGTTTTTATTCGTTTTTATTAGCTTTTATTCTCTGGCTTTTAACACCACGTGAGTTGTGTGGTCCTCTGTGTTTTGTCAATTTTAAATTTATTTATTCAATTAATTTATCTCTATTTTATGGGTTTATGATTTTTGATTTGATTTTACTGGTTTTACAAGCCGTAAGATTAAATTGAGTTGTTATTGTGTACTTTGTTTTGCTGTTTTGTGTTTGTGTGTGTGCAGCACTTTGGAAACAGTTCTGTTTATAAAATGTGCAATACAAATAAAGTGGATTTGGATTTGGAAGGAGGTAAGAATTGTCTCATTGGCAAATTAATTTTCTTATTTTAAACTAAATTACCTTATAACCAGTCAGAAATATCTTGAAACCAGTGAAAATTTCTACATGACAGAAGCAATTACAGTGATCCCTCGCTATATCGCGTTTCATTTTTCACGGCTTCGCTGCTTCACAGATTTTTTTTACAGTGCGGATATTTTTACAGTGCATCCACTGAACTTCAGCGCACGCACAAGAACGGGACCCTTTGACGAGTCGTTCGTTGCAGTTCTCAAATATAATCGAAGGTGGCATATCCGTTTATAAAAATCTTCTTGCTCAGAAAAAGAAAGAGCGCCAACAACTAAAGAAAGAGTCGTGCGTCTTCAGTAGAAACAGACGCTACAGCGGAGCAGAGTCAGGACGAAGAGGCACAGACTGTGAAATACGCCTGTGACAATGTTTCCAACCTTGTATTACTATATTAAAATTATTGTTTTAAACAAATTTTGGGGATTTAAAACAGGTTTTGATTTTTGGTTTCATTCCATAGTTCAGTATTGCGTTGTAAAATAACACAAAATAAAGCTGTGACTACTTCACGGATTTCACTTTTCGCGTGTTATTTTTGGAAAGCAACTCCCGCGATAAACGAGGGATCACTGTAAATCTTTTCTAGTCAAAACTACTCAAAATAAGATTAATATTCTGAATTCAAGTCATTTTAAGCAACGCTAGATATAGATTTTTTGGAGTGTAGGCCTTATCGCTAAGTGTTGCATGGCAGACACTACTAAGATTAGGTCAACTTTTCCGTTGAGGGGTCCGCCACATGCTCGTTTCCATGGAGACTGATACGTTTAATATCATACTGTCGAACATTACAGACAAAGCAATAACATCTCGGTGCAGAAACGCCTAAAATGTGTTCCAACAATTCCTCCTCAGTCGTTAATCCCATTATGTTTTCCACAAAGCGTCTTCTTCTTCTTCTTCTTCTTCGAGGGAATCCTTATCAACAGCTGGCGACATGACTGACAGTCCACAAACGCTGGTATCATAATATAAACGAACAGGCTGCGATTTCAAGTGCAATTGAGTTTTCTCCATCCCGGGTATCAGAGCCGCTGTGCTAACTCAGCCCCTTTCTCCACACGGTAAGTTATGATGTAATTTTTCTCCTCGCCGAGATAACGATAAGAGGAGGTGATACCGCGGGGAGACGTTTCCGCGGGTAAATATTTTAAATTAAACTTTAGCACCTACACAAGACATCCTCCAGCGGGAAATTCTCTTCTGATATTGTAAATCATCGAAAACCCGCTTTGACTTTGTAGCTTATGGGGCTGTCAGTCAAAAAGTCTCCAGGAACGGCTTTTCTTTCTGTAATATCTTTATATCACAGCAACCGTTGTGCGAGAGACATCAAGAAATCTAACAATTACACTGAACAAATAGTGAGGAGAAAAGGTAGAATTGGTTTAGTTTGTATGCAAAACAGGCAAACTTTATGTAGTGTTAAAGCTGCACTGGGTAAGTTTTCTGGTGTTTTTGCTTTGCCTGGAATGAACCACATTATGGGTTTAAAGGAAACATATTAAACATTTTTCATATTGTTATTAGCCTTTAAACCTGCTCTTGAGCGTCTTCAGTTTGACTTGTCATGTTTTAGAACTAAAAATAATGCTTTAGATGCTTTACAAAGAATCAGAATCAGAATGTTTTTTTGCCATTGTCAGTGATCAAAGTTCACAAACATAGGAACTCGCTTCGGCGTAAGGTGCAACATAAAACAATGAATAAAATGTAATAAAATATATAAAAGAGGCATGCATAAAATAAAATAAAATAGAATAAAATAAAATAAAATAAGATAGACTATAGAACGAGAAAAATTTAACTTAATTTTGATAAATAAAAGTTTAAAATTACAGGAAGTGGTACCGAGTTCTAAAACGGAATCCATCTGTGATGTCATCAAAAAGTGACCACTGAAAATACAGACACTTTACACACAACTAACACATTTTTCTCATCATCATTTAACAAAATAAAGGTGTTATATCAGGTATTATATTTGTCAAATCATAAGTATTGTGTTATTTATATTTTGGCCCTTGTTTTCACAGTGGTTGCTAGGTAACAGTTGTGGAATTACCTCTAACTAAGGCTGTGTCTGAAGGTCCTCTCTAGCCCCTCACCCTCAATCACTCCACAGTCCTGCGCTCTTGAGCAGACTAAACAGTGCACTCAGTCACAGAGCGATTCGGACATGCAGCTCACTACTTTCTCCTCGCTGCGGGTCACGTGACTCTGATGTCTAGGAGAAAAAGTAGTCAAAATTTCATTTCTGTTATGAATGTGGGTCAAATCCGTCTGCAACGCACCTATTTATGAACTAATAATCATAATACAAGTTTTATTCATCATAGATTGTACGTGAAACATTAAATGGACAGGATTATTCAACTTTTTCCTTTTGTAATCTATTCACAGCTCAAGATAAGCTAAGCGGCTAACGCTAGCAACTCTGCTACATAACGGTTTGTTTAAGGGACAAATATTCTGCTACAGTGACTTTTTTGAACTTTTAACCATGTTCTAAGAATGTTTCATCATCAAAAACACACCTGAAGTAGCATTCAGTTGAATTTACGCTGTTTTGGGGAATATTTATTAGAAAATCCTCCCCCCTCCGAGCTTCAAACACACTTCCTGCGGAGCTCCCTCAATCTGGGATGTATTTTCAGTTGATCTATGTCACCTACCTGAGAATCTGCAGCTGTTTTAACTCCTTAAATCATTGTTCTGAGCATTTCTGCCTCTAAATACGATAATTGCTGTAGCAAATCCATATCATAACGTCTTTTCAGCACTAACTTCACTAGATTGTATATTGCGGGCGCCATCTGCTGATGGGATGCACTCAGTAAGTGTCATTTCATACTGACTGATAAAAAAGTAATTGGATGAACAAGAACCTTTTTTTTTTGTTTGTTTGTTTTAAAACATGAGAGCAAATTTAAGGCACTCATAAGCATGTTTAAAGGCTAATTACAATATGCAAAATGCATAATATTTTTCCTTTAAAGTGTTTCGTACTTAATCACGGCTCAACAATTTAAACAGCTCTATCTGCTTTCAGATTCAGCCGTGTTGTGTCTAGTTAAAGACTTGTCATTTTTCCCTGTTGTTTTTCTGACTGTCCCAATGCATTGTACACTATTTTTCAAGATGCACTGTGGGACATTTTGAGTGCACTACTTTTTCACCTTCTGGACATCCAGACAGCACTAAAATGGTGTGACCACTATGGAGCGCTATAGGGAATAGTTTGGACGTTTGGACGCAGCTTATGTCATATTTGTTTATGTATAAACATTACAAAAACTGTCAAATTGGGGACAAATGGGCAAAATGTTTGGTAAATCTTATACTCATGTTCTTTAAGTTTTAATAAAAAGTGCAGTCTAACCGGTCATATATTTCCTGCACTATTCTAAGCACATATATAAGGTGTCCAAACAATTTCAAAAAAGCACATATATAAGGTGTCCAAACAATTTCAAAAAAGCTCTGAATAATGAAAACATATGTATTTCCGAAGCGGGCTGCGCTGAGGAATGACGTGATTCAAGAAGAGTCTTTTATTTTAATGAAATGAAGATGAAAGCTGGCACGGATGAATAAAAGTGAACATTGTATCTGGCGCGCCGTAGAGAGCGGAATTAATTACAAAGAATCCTGCAAAAGTGGCAAAGAGACTGCTGTCGCTTCACATTGGTCTCGACGAACAGTAAAAATATGGCCTGGAATTGTTATATGACTCATAATATCAATGTATTTCTACACAAATATCCAAAAAGATTTGAAATCAAGTACACAGTTTGAAGTTTGACCAATTTTGAGATTAATTTGTCAACCGATTGTCATAATTTTTAATGTAACAAACAGTAATATTGTCTTCCATAAAAAGAAAACACAGATGTGTGCTTTTTTTATTTTTATTTTTATCTTATTTACTTAACTATATCATTGAGAAAGTTTGATTTCATTAAGCTGGTCATGTCCAAAAGAAATGATGATCTATTAGACGTTGTGAATGAATGAAAAACGTGTATTTCACTGTCTATAATTGAGAATAGTCGTTAAACCGTGATGTTTCTCCACTAATAGTATTTTAGACTATTCAAACAATCCTGGTTTAATTTAAATTTCTTGACCTTAGCCTCGGTCCCTTTAAGGACACTGGTAATGGGTTTGGATTAACCAGACTTAGATTTATGAGATAGCACTGATGATTGAATCTCCACTAAACCTTCATTTGCATTTTCATAAAAAGGCCGTTCAATTAACCCCACTGCAGAGGTGGAATGAGTCACACCAACTATATCTGTTATTAAACTGCTCCTGCTCTAAAACCTGTGCAATAGGTCTCTACAGTAGATTATCCACAAATATGTAAATATAATAAAGTTACCTTACCTTAAATGCCCTTTATGTTGTAAGTATGAGTATTTGGACATAATGTGATTATGTGATTGGTTTATTTGGACTCTAGACGTTTATATTGGGTGTAGGGGTGTGTGATATTGACAGAAAAATGTATCAATCAATATGCCAATATTTAGACCCTTGGTATTTCAAACAGTGCACCGGGGAATACTTGTGTGCCAAAATGTAATGTCGAAATGTACATTTTGAGTAAACAAATTCACACATTGATTGAATGTATCATTTTGAAGTGTCCAGAACGTGCGTTTGCTCCCAAAAAGAAAGCAAGACACTCATCATTGCCAAATTGAAATAACCAAATAGGACATTACTCACCACATTAGGGCTGCAAAATTTGTGAGAATATCACATTTTCCTGACAAGTATGTTTCATTGTTGAAAGTTCACATTTTAAACACGTCCAGGAGAATTGTCAGAAAGACTGAAATTGGGTCGGGTTAAGGTTAACCCTTTGTTCAGGTCCTACACCCAAATGTTTGTTTATGAGGTTACTGCAAATTAAACTTCAGTTTAAGAAAAGACAGAAAATGATTCCACATGGGGCCTGAGGGGCGACAAAAATGGGTCTGAGGGATGCAGTTGGCCCCTGGGTAGTACATTTAGACAGAGGGATTAAAACAGTAGATGACAGAAGTAGTAAGACAGAAGCTGAACATCTCCAGAGACAGATTGCAACTTTCACATGTGCATAAAAATGTATGAAAAATGTAAAAAAAAAAAATGTGTTGTTATTAAACGTGCGCTTGAGTACCTTAAGTTTAGCATCTCATGTTTTAGAACAAAAAAAAAGGTTTATAAAAACAAAATTAACATTGGTAACCGGTTCTGTTTGCACTCGTGCATAACACTTACACAAACTAAACGTGTTATTACTCGAGCCTTTGTGAAGTGCGTGAGTTAAGCTAGCAGTTGCAGTTATCGTATCGTGAGCAAGGATGGCAATGATTTAAGGACTTAAAACAGCAGAAGATTCTGGGAGCGGGAAAAAAACGGAAAAACACGTCACGGATCGAGGGAGTTCAGCAGGGAGTGTTCTTGACAGTTGGAGGAAGAGGATTTTCAAACCAACATTCCTCAAAACAGCGTGAATGAAGACAAATCCAACTCCAGGTGTGTTTTTGACGACGGAACGTTGTTAGAGCAAAGTCAAAAGCTAAAAAAAGTCGCTGCTGTTCCCTGTAAACTCTCTGCTTGAACATATATACGCAACAATAAGACAAATGTGTTTTGCCGCATTCATATTTGTCTTTTAAGTTATTATATGCACCTTAACATTATAGTATTCTTCATGATTGATTTCCTCAGGCACGACTGTATTCCCGCGCTGCATATGGGAGCCTGCATTGTTTTTAGCATAAGCTCCAAACACCAGTTATTCTTATCTTGTGAGTAATGTTTGCTCGAGAGTGTCACACCCGCGATAGGCCGCATCGTCATCCGTTTTCCTCCTCCTCTCCAATGCAACATAAAATTACCCCTTCCACCTTAAATCAAGCTGACTGCGAAGGACATCTTTTTTGACTCAACCGCGGTGCATTTGTAACAAGGCTGCCGCTCGCTTCCTGACTTGTACAAACCGCGAGAAATAAAACGTGGGAGTGATAAAGCATCGCAGTTCCTCCATTAAACAGAATAAGAAATCATCCTGACGCACTCTGGATCTTCAGCGGGACGTGCTCTTTCTGATAGACTCTCCCAAGGTCACGATGGTTTGTTCTCTGATGACACCAAGAAAAAAGTGGGGAAGATGTAATGGTCCAGGGCAGAGTTTCTTAAACTGTGGTGCAGGTCCTTCAATTGGTACGCGAGGTCATCTACAGTTCTTGTGTTTATAGTCTGATTTAGGGCTGGGTGATATGGCAAAAAATCCTATCACTATTTTCTTGGGGCCAGACCATGATTTCGATTTTATCACGATTTGTGTTCACTTTGTATTTTTCTATCGCCTTTAACAGAGCTGCACGATTTAGGAAAAATATCAAAATGGGATTTTTCTGACCAGTGCGATTGTGATTTGTGTTTTAATTATAGGATTCTGTTCATATTCATGTTTAAACACAATTTTGTTGCTTTTGGACGTGTTTTGGTTGTGTTTGTCATATCTAAACATGTCTTTGTCACTTTTAGTCACGTTTTTGTCACTTTTAGGTGCACTGAATCGCGTTTGTTGTTTATAGGCACATTTTTTAAACATATTTTATCGCTTTTGGTTGTGCTTTTTTCACTTGCAGAGGCTAAACAACAGGAGAAAAAGTGTGTTTGAACAGATGGCTGCATTAAAGAGACAAACAGTGAATCACGATTGAATAAAAATAGCAGATTGTCACAGGGATGAGCTCATGATTTGATTTTTATCACCGTATCACCCAGACCTATTCTGATTACGTTCATAGGTCCTCGGAGATAATTATATACTAGTTTCTTCGGAGCAGACCTCTGTTTTGATCATACTTGACAGTTCCAGCTGCACACTGTACTCTTCAGCCTACAGTGTGTAGCCGCAACAGAACAAACTGTCAGAATATGATCAAAACAGAGGTCTGTTCCAAAGAAACTGGTAATATACTGTAATTATTGTGTTTAATTTAGAGTAAATTGTACTTTAGATGTGGTACAGTCCTAAATCCAAATCCACTTTATTTATATGGCGCGTTTATTAACCGAACTGTTTCCAAAGTGCTGCAGAGACATTAAACATTAAAAAGTAACCAAAGAAAAGTATAATAACTGCTCAATTTGATCTTACTACTTACTAAAAACAAGAAAAATCAAATTCAAGCAAAATCATAAAACCATAGAAAACACATTTAAAAAAGTAAAATAATTAAAATGACTGCAAAAACCCAGAAGACCATGCAACTCATGCGATGTTAAGAGCCAGAGAGTGAAAATAAAAGTTGGTTTAAAGATGATACTGAAGTCTGGTGATACTCAAAGACGAAACTTTGTGTGAAAAGTTTTCAGAACCCCTGATCCGGAGAAGGGTTTTCTTGGAGGCTTGTTTAAATCTTGTTAAGCAGGTTTTATTCCCAGTTTGCACTTATTATTATTACTAAACTAAGCTTACTTAAAGGAAAATATATATGCATTCTTGTCTTGTTATTAACCTTTAAACATGCACCTTTTGTTTGGCATCTCATTTAGAAAAAAAAAGCTTCTAAAAACAAAATGAACATTGCTGTTTCCCCATGGTACTTACTGCGTTTTGGCACCATCTATGGATTGCGTAGTCCTTACACAAGCTAAATATTATCAGCTAGAGAGTTTGTGGGGAAATACTAACTAGCCTAGCAGTTGTAGACTGAGCTCAGAACAACTCTGACAATTATTTATGGACTTAAAGACAGAGCAGAAGATTCTCAGAGCCACATAACTTACAAAAAAACCTCACTCATCGAGAAGGTTCAGAATTTTGTGTTTTCGACAGTCGGAGGGAGAGGATTTTCTAACCAAGATTCATCAAACTTGCGTGAATGAAGCTAAATACAACTCTAGATATGTTTTTGATTTGTTAGAACATGGTTAAAAACTCAAAAAAGTCACTATAGCATAATATGTGTCCTTTAAATCTGGGGTGTACACCTGTATTCTTGTATAAAAGTACATTTTATGTTTTCTCCCATGGTGAATATTGTAAAAGCAGCATATTGTGACAAAATCAGACCATCTCCAGCTGAAAAAAGCTGTTCTTAAGCTAAGTGCACACCCAAAAAAACATGCATGTATGTATATTAATGATGTGCCAAAGGGGTTGTAAGAGCAAGGAACTAGTTAGATATATTTGAATTTTAAAACATGTTTCCTCCTTCTGTGGTTTGAAAATCAGGTTCATGGATATTAATATTTTAATATATTAATATTTTTTTCCCGTTTTTAGATGTTTGTAAAAAGAACAAAAAAGAGAGAAAAAAGGAAAGAAAGGCAAATTAATCCAAAGAAGCCACTACTGTATATTGTTGTCCCAACTTTGTCAATTTTCATTCAAGCCCGAATATCATTTTTTTTCCATTTTTCTAATGCCTTGTTCTATGTCAGCTCAGTCTTTGATCATTGGTTCAGTTTGTGTCATAGTTCTTGGATAATTATTTGTTTAGTACTTGATGAACCTGGTTTAAATCCAAAGTTTAGACATTGTTTGGACCTGGTATATCCTGGTTTAGATCTGGAGACCTTTTTGAAATAATAGTCAAAGTCTAGTGTTGATTAATCCTGAATTAAGAACGTAATTTTCCTAGTTTAGTCCTGATTGAGATAAGGTTTCGAAAATAGGTTTGGATCTGTTTTGTCCTGCTTTGACCTGGTTTTGTCCTGGTTGACTTTGTGTAGACCTAGACCTCATTGCATCCAGTTCTAGTCCAGTTCAAAACTATCTTTGGTCACTCAATTAAGTCCAGACCTGGTTTAGCCCTGAACATCCATCACTTAAACCAAGTTACTTAAGACTTCTTCCATTTAACAGAATAAAAACTCCTTCCGTCGCGCTGGATCTTCAGTTTCTCAAGGTCACTGGTTTGCTCCGTGATGAATTGGGCCGAAGGAAACGCGGAGTGGAGCTTTTCTGGTGCCGGGGATAAGAGCAGGGTTTGTGAGGTTAACGTCCGGTGCTTACTTCTTACTATGGGCTGCACAGGCTTGATCTGACCGTGATCAATGGAGCCTATTTGGTGTTTAATTGTTAATGCCATGAGAGGTGGAGGAACGCCAAATTACCAGCACAGGGTGTTTTGTCTCAATTGGTCAGATTGTAAGGTTAGGCCGTTTTAGACTTCGGAGACATGGAGCTTTTTATTTGCTGTTTTTTTCTTGCTGAATTTGAACTTTTTGGCAAAAATGAAAGCTGCCCCTCGTGAGACCTGCACCGTACTGTACGATTATGGGCCTCATTGTTCACTGTAGACATTTTTCATTCCAGATTATTCAAATTCTGTACACTTCAAAAACAAAAAATGCAATATTTAGGGTTGTCAAAGCTACTGAAATTCAGATACTAATCGATATTAAATGTAGCATCAAATCTAGATGCTCAATTTAACAAATATTGATACTAAAAATCAAACAAAAAAACACATGATCGGGACAAAATGTGAACAGTCTAGTAAAAAAGGAGTGTTTTTTAATATAACTGTGGTATAAAAATTGGTATCAAGAGGTGGCACCAAGCCCTTGTTTAAAAAGTCTCAAATAAGTCTCAAGTCTTTGGCATCAAGTCCAAGTCCAGTCCCGAGTCACTGGCCCATAAGTCCAAGTAAAGTCCAGGTCCTCTACTTCTGAGATTCCCAATTTTTTTCGGTCCAGGACCCCCAAAACGATCATGTAACCCAGTGTTTCCCAACCAGGGGTACGGGGACCCCAAGGGGTACATGAGCAATTACCAGGGGGTACTTGGAATGCTTTCAGGTTTTAAATGAAGATGTGAATAAAACAGTGTCATTCGTTGTAAATTTAGCATAGTTTCGGAGTATCTTAGATCATAAATATAATTACAACAAAAAATATAATAGTAATAATTGACTATATTTGACTAGTAAACCCATTTATTTGCCCTAAACTTGAGTTAAGGGGTACTCTGAGTGTGAGACAAAGGTTAAGGCATACTCAACACAAAAAAGGTTGGGAACCACTGATGTAACCGACTCTGGACCCCCAACGCTTACTGAAAATAACAGCAGTGATACTTTTAAGTGTCAAAGGTGTTAAATCCGGTTTACTTTACTAATTATTTATTAATTACGTAAAACGACTATTGTATTTTTGACATTTAAATGATTTTTGTCCATGACTGTTCTTTTTAAAGAGTGTAAAGAGAAAATCATTTTGAAAAACACATTGACTTTTCGAGTCCAAATCAGAGCTTGCAAGTCCACGCCTCCTCATCATCGAAATCGAGTTTGAAATTTTTGCAACACTAGCGATGTCATCTATTTTCCACTGCATCTCCCGCAATGCTGGCGGTTTAAACTGTGCTTGGACCAGTGCGCACCACCGCTGAGTCCTTCATCCACTCTTCTTGTTTGGACTGTGGTGTGAATGAGAGGTCGGTGGTGGTCGGAGGCCGATGTCTCCTCCAGGGAAACTGTGGCTGCAGAAGTAGCTTATCACAACCACATGGAGTGAATGGATAATTACTACATGGCAGCTTTGTGAGAGGCTTGTCCAGTCTCTGAAGAAATATGAGTGGCATGATTATTAAAACAAATCACGTTTCATCCAAGCGGCATCAAAGAGCTACTGCATTATTGATGAAAAAAACGTCATATGGCAAGAGCTTGTCCTTTTATTTGGTGCAGAACTTAAATTTGAAATAAAAAGAGCTTATAGCCACGCAAGACTTTGAACAAAAAAACAAACCCTGTGTCTGTGTCACCCTTTTTATTCCTGGTTCCGTGGCCTGTTGAGATATTTTAATGTGCGAATACTGAAACAGCTCCGCACCAACCCACACGCTGTCTTTGGCACGCTGTCAGAAAGTCGCGCCAACCACCACACCGCTTTATTTTCCATCACTCAAACCTCTGCGCGTTTATCTGTGGCAGTTCCGGGAAATCAGCAAAACTACAACTGCAAATACAAAACTGCCACGGCGTTTCCGTCTCGTGTCACCTTTGAAAAGCTGTAATCTGAGCAACATGTGTCAATATTCAAACGGAGTTAAACGTCGTAATAATGCGTAAAGTCGCGGCGCACAGTTTGATTCACACATGCACATACTAAAACAATTGCCTCGGGGGGTTTCTGGCAATTGCACTGTACATTACCATCACAGACAGCCCTTTTCTATGCGCTTGTGCAGAAAGTAGTGTTTTTCCTTTTATCTCTGAATGAGTGACAGCAGCCAATACTCAAAGTCTGCAATTTGTCAAAGCGGGACGTGTCAGGGGGAACGTTTGTAAGTGCGGCGACACGGGCGAGCTCCGTGGCAAAAGGACAGAAAGAGCTCTGCTGATTGAATAATTGGTGGTGATCGAAAGTTGCACGGTGAGAGAATCATGACAGAAAATGTCAATCAGCCTTCGGGCAGCTATGGCTACAGAAGAAACGTACCACAAACGGAGAGAGACTGACTGGTGAATTATTGCCCTGGATTGTAAAGCAATTTGGGTGTCTAACGAGTCCAATCAAATCAACGCAGAACGTAATTAATATTTACTTTTTGTGTAGTTAATCACATTATTTAGACAACTTTTACGTCTGACAGAGCTAGTTTTGACGTTTCTGTTTCAGCGAGAATTCCGGTCATTTCTGTGGAGAATTAGAGAAAAGTCCTGCCGATAAATACTGTATCATACAAAGTAAAAGAAGTTCAATGTTCGTGTGAAGTCAACAATATATCTGCGCGGCCTTGTCTGTATTGAATTTATTTGCTGTCTGCAGCTCTATGTAAAACAACACAAGTGGAAGGAGGCACACAATAAATGGCGGCGCTCGTGGAATAAAGTGACTTGCATGGATAAATAACTATACACATACTGTTAACTGAGCTCCAGGGAAAATTAAGTTGCAAACATTCAAATTAAAGTTGCACTATGATGCTTTTCTGGTACAGTCTGCGTCATACTTTTGTCCTTGGAAATGTCATTGATTATGTTTTGCAGTAAGGCAGTTAACTTCTAAGTACATGGAGATAAACATGCTCACAGTAAAGACAATATGCTCACAGTAAGGTGCAAAAAAGTGTATATTTTATTCTATTTTTCGGCGTTGGGTCTTCAAAGAAATGCAAGAAGTTTATTACTGTGGAACATTCCAGGCAAAGGAACTCTGTGCTTAGCTAATGCTAAATCTAAAAATATTGAGTAAAAATATATTGAAATTTAAAGACTCCTGATTGTTCCAGTTATAGATTACTTAGATCTTTTATTATGTTTCAAAATTAGGATCAGCCATGACCCACAAACATCTTAATATAGCAAGACAGAAGAGTTCACCTCATTTGTCTTTAACACAGTGAAATCCACCTGCATCTCACTGTTCACTGCTTCATCTTTAAGGATTAATCAATTTAGTATGACTATGGAAAAAAATACACAAAATTGAACAGAACAGATACAGTAGAATTGGACAGGAAGTAGTGACGCTAACACTGGGCTAGCGGGGCTCTGTTGTCCACACAGCCCATTAAATCTGACCCCTCACAAGAACGCTACACCTTTAAGTGTTAACATTATGGCAACGATTATTTTTTTGGCTCATCAACACAGTAAAACAGCAGCAGTAGTAGTAGTAGTAGTAGTAGTAGTAGTAGTAGTAGTAGTAGTAGCAGCAGCATAAGTAGTAGATTTTGTAGACAGTAGTAATAGTTGTAGTGGTAATAGTAGTAGCAGCAGCAGCAGCAAAAGTAGTAGATTATACTTGCTCTGCAGATATTCCTCCTCTGCCTTTGTGACTTGAAGAGAATGGTATAATTTAGCATAATTTGGAGTGTTCGGCATTATCAAAACAAACATGTCTTCTGTGCATCCAAGACTCAATCAAGCAGAGTAGCTTTGATGGAAATATGAAAGCTACATTAGCTTCTATCTCATCTTGTATAAAGTTTACAGACTTCTCTCTCTTTTTTTCTCTCGGCTAATGCAGTTGAAGTTCTGCTCTCTGACTTTTCTCTGAAGGTGATTAGCGTAGCCGATGCTAATGTGTTTGGTCATTATGCCCGCACCTACTGTACTGTGCAAAAGTTTGAACAAAACACACTCTGGATAAGTGAAAGTTTACAATGGTGTACACAAAGAAGCTATTGAATAACACAACCCACTGCCACAGCTTTGACACTGCACACAATAGTGTCTGTTTTACATTACGACACGGTGGCGCAGTGGTTAGAGCTCTCGCTTCACAGCTAGAAGGTCCTAGGTTCGACTCATGGGCAGTGTGGGGCCTCTCTGTGTGCAGTTCGCATGTTCTCCCCGTGTCTGTGTAGGTTTCCTCCAGGTG
The DNA here is from genome assembly GCA_019453435.1 of Rhinogobius similis. Lineage (NCBI taxonomy): Eukaryota > Metazoa > Chordata > Actinopteri > Gobiiformes > Gobiidae > Rhinogobius > Rhinogobius similis. Next base: position 17,274,780 of record CM033639.1, read on the forward strand.
CTCTGGTTTCCCCACCACTAAAAACACAACACCCCTCCCTCTGGGGCCCAAACTCCGCTGAAAAAGAGAATCTGAATCTCAGTGGGACTTTCCTGGTTTAAGGAATTAGATAAATAAAGAAATTGGAGTACAAAACATCTGCTCATTACATTAAAGATGTTTAAGATTTTAGTCAATGATGTCAGTATATTTTGGCCCCTGTTCAAAATGGTAAATAATCAGTTATATTCAGGTTTATAGACCCGTCCAGTGTTTGTGAACATTCTAGAGCAGGCATGTTCAAACTAAGGCCCGGGGGCCAAATGCGGCCCTCAGACCAATTTTTCTTGGCCCTTAGGCTTCCTGGTGAACTGGCCCACACTGTCCTGGGAAGTTCTTTTTACAGCACATTTCAGATTTTCTACAATTCCAACCTAAATAACTAACATTTTGGTGCAATACAGACCTGATATTAAGGCAATGAGACTGAATGTAGATGTGGCGGCGCTTGAAACATCAGACAAATGCAGCTTTTTTTAACGTTTCGCGATTGATTTGTGGCCCTCCGCTTGATCTATATTTCAATATATGGCCCTCAATGGAAAAAGTTTGGACACCCCTATTCTAAAGCCTGCTACTATTCTAAACAATACATTACAATTATGCCACACAACAACCTTTGCATTGGTGGCTATGCTAGCAAATGTTTATTTTTGACGATATATATATGTTTTCACAGTCAGGTTCATCTTAGAATTAGGATAAGATTTAGGATCGGTAAATGTTGTTGATGACAGGCCTTTTGGCGACTGACAACCACTCGACCGCACAAGAATAACGTAACACATTTTTTAAATCTAACCCTATGCTGGATAATAAAGCATTTTTGGTTTGTTTCACCAAGCACCACAAATCCTGCAAACATTAGCGAACTTTCGACCATTCAGTTTGAAGTTATATTAACTCGTATTGCAACAATTTGTCTGCGCTGTCTACAAACTCTAAATCCGGCTTTTATTTTGCTGCGTCGTTATCATATCGCGCTCATCATACGCACATCACTCCTGGAAGAGTCTCACAGACAACACTGCAATGAGTCACCGAGTTTCTGACACGCTAATAGCCTTTTCGCGAGCCTCCCTAAAAGTTGCTGCTCTTTAGCCTGTCCAAAAAAAAGAAGCGAACCCCCAGAAGGCCGCGCGATCTGACAGCTCTGTCCGGCCCACGGTGCTCGGCTGATGATGACGCCGCCCAGACTTTAATGCGTTGGAAATAAACAATAATGTCTTAGCCTTTTGCGAGCGAGCCACGCCATCTCCCATCTCCTCCACTGACGCGTCTATCAAGACTCTCGCCGAGCGCCATAAATCACCCGGCTGTGTTCTCAAAAAAGCGTCTTAAACTTAAAATTGGATAAGTTTTGATTCAATAACTTGCAGTGACACGGCATTCACAGCAACTCCGGGCTGATGGCAGATGTAGGAAAACTTATTACTTTCTATAACTTTAGCTCGCGTCCTCCGAGCCAGAAGAGCAACACTTTTTAACCGTCTAAATTTCGAAGAGACCAATCGAAAATTGCACTCATGTTAAATGTGTTTTCAAAAGGTTGTTAAGAGATGAAGGAATTCCAGATGACTTTGGATGCTTTTGATGATAAAACTTGTAACCACTGAATCGTTGGTGTTAATATTCAGTGAATGTGATTCTTGGTCTGTTCTGAGCAAAAGGCTATCGGTAATTCTGGTTTATAAAATGGAAATAAAAGCGCAATTTAATCTGTGGTGCAATGAGCTGTTAAACTAAAAGCACATCATATCATTTTCACAGGTTTGATCCAGGTTTAAGCCGTGTTTAGCCTCATGTCGACTTGATTTGGTCTTGTTCTAGTCCTTATCTTGGTCTAGTCTAAGTCTGTTTTTAACATGATGGGACTAAAATCATTTCCCCATGACGTTAATCCTTTATTATTAGATCAACAAGATGATTTGAAATTAAGGAAACGCTTTAGTTTATGAACTATATCACGTGTGCATGTACATGTATTTGTATATAGTCTTAGTCTATCTATCTTAGTCTATTTTACTCTTAATCTTATGCATGCCTCTTTTATATATTTTATTATATTTTATTCATTGTTTTATGTTGCACCTTACGCCGAAGCAAGTTCCTATGTTTGTGAACTTTTGATCACTGACAATGGCAATAAACCGTTTCTGATTCTGATTTATGTACTGTATATGTTAGTTAGTGGTCATTCGATTTTGTTAATAAAACACATATAAATGCTTCTTAATATTACATGTACAAAAGCTTCTGTTGCGAATAATGCTTAAGAATACAAGACAGGATCAATAGGAAGAAAAAAAAGTTAATTGGCTGCATGCTTATGAAATATGGCATTTGACACAAACAAATCAATAACATGAGCTGCAATATCTGCATAATCCCTCAGTTGTCCAGGAAGTGTTCCAGAGCCAAAAGAAAATGGAATTATGTCACCAACGTACATAATACACAAATCATGCCACAAATAACGTCACAGAAACAGCACAGGTCAAAAAATTTAATTAATAAATAAATGAGGCTGTACACAGGCCACAGAGAGGAGTGGAGAATTTTAAATTATCTAATCCCACCCCCTTTCCTAATTATAATTTATTCAGTTTCCTGTTATTTGTCAATATTGTATTTAATGTATCAAGAGAATAACATAACCAACTTAATACTTTTCATTATTTTTGTACTTCATAAATATAATTTCATTTGTTTGCGCGTTCATGCACATTTTACAACTAAATATTTCCCATGTTCCCGGAGGACCACATCGACGCAGCATAAATTGCAATTATCCCCAGTTTCATATGGCCCTGAAAGCACATCATGAACAAATGGTAAATGGTCACATTTATATAGCGCTTTTCTACCTTTTTTAAGGCACTCAAAGCGCTTTACATCAAGGAACCAGTCACCCATTCACTCACACATTCATACACCAGAGTACGCAGACACTGGGGGCGAGGTGGGTTAAGTGTCCTGCCCAAGGACACAACGGCATTATTCATCTGAAGGAGCTGAAATCGCACCACCAACCTGCGGGTCAGGGGATCTGACCACTCAACTACTCCATGTCTGGAGTGGGATTCGAACCGCCGACCTTCGGATCAGAAGGCGCCCACTCTACCTACTGTGCTACTGCCGCCCCAACAACAAAAGCCCAGCCCCACCACAGCACTCCGATTCAGAATTAAAAGAAAATCTAATATAGTTTACCCTTAAGTAGTTATTAATAGGCTTGTGAGTTGGCATAATGGTATTATATTTGTGCTTACACAGGACATCCAGCCTTAATAAGACATTTTCTGATGCTGAGCTGCCTCATTATCTCTCCGTCTCTCACTGTTTCTCTCACACAAAGCTGGGACCAATCCACACCTCGACTGCCAGCTCTGCACCTTTACAATCAGATGAGAAAGAAGAACATATAGAAACAAAAGTTATACTCTCTAAACGAGCTACTTTAATTATCCTTGTAACCTGCCTCATTACCGGATATAATGCGGTTTTCAGTTGTTCTGTAAAACTCATACAAAGAACTCAAATATAATGGCCAGATTGTTACCTGTAAATAAATAAATGAGTACGTAACGGCGTGTTTATGCGGAAATGTTATCGCCACGTGAACAGAGGATGCAGGTAAAGTTACAGGTCAGATCCGTGGAGATGCGACCCCGCTGGCTGCACAGTTTTAATAATCGATTCTGTTCGAAGTTCACGTTTTAAACACAACCAGGAGACTGAAATATGAACTGGCAAACATTTCCGAAGGTTTTTGGGGCGTATTGTCACTTTTTTGTCAACTACAGTACCGCTTTTTTCGCTTTTAGTGGCATTTTTGCCGCTTTTAGTTTTTGTTGTGTTTAGTATCGAGTTTGTTTATTGTAGTGGTGTTTTGTCCAAGGTTTTTGGGGCTTATTGTCACTTTTTTGTCGACTACAGCAGTGGTTCTCAAACTAGGGGTCGGGACCCCAATGGGGGTCGCCAAATGATTTCCAGGGGTCCCCAGATATTGGGGAAAAATTGGTACAATAGTGTTAAACTAGGCTTGACACCCTTCAAATGCAGTGGTAAATGTTGATTCCTATTTGTCGGCCAATCAGTGTCATTTTTCTAGGTCGTGTTCTAGGTTGTGTTTGGGGGTCGCGAATGTGAACTATTTTTATTTTCGGGGTCGCGACTGAAAAAGTTTGAGAACCACTGGACTACAGTACCGCTTTTTTCGCTTTTAGTAGCATTTTTGACGCTTTTAGTAGTTTTTGTTGTGTTTAGTATCGAGTTTGTTGGTTGTAGTGGTGTTTTGTCACTTTTAGTTGTGTGTTTGATGCTTTTAGATGTGTTTGTCGCTTTTGGTTACATTAGTTTTTGTTTTTTCTTGCATTTAGTCACATTTTTGTTGCTTATAGTAGTGTTTTTGTTGCTTTTAGCCACATTTTTGTTGCTTTAAGTAGCCTTTTTGTTGCTTTTAGTCATGTTTTTGTTGCTTTTGGTAGCATTTTTGTTGCTTTTAGTCACATTTTTGTTGCTTTTAGTAGTGTTTTTGTTGCTTTTAGCCACATTTTTGTTGCTTTAAGTAGTGTTTTTGTTGCTTTTAGAAGTGTTTTTGTTGCCTTTTTCAAAACAAGTTTTAACAAATCTAAACTACAGAGTTAGCAGTTTTTATGCAGAATATAAACAGAATATTTTGCTGCTTGAGGAGGAAATTATTGCACTTTAAAAATTGCAACATTTGCTAATTGCGTAACTAGTTTACTGAAACCGTAGAAAGTGTTTACTGAAAGTTGTTTGAGTGTTTACATGTTTGAGTTAATACTGTATTGTCCTGCAACTGAGGCTTAAGTGCTTGGATAATTCCTGTTTTTACCCACCCCCTATCCCCGCCCACATATGTATTTCTAATAATTTGAAAATTTCAGAGTCAAAAGAATATACGTAAAGTTCTAAAATAGCCACTTTTCAAAAATAAAAACATGTAAATGACAATCTGCTGCTTTTTTTCTGTGAACTGCCACTGTGAGGAGGCGGAGCTTATCAGTTCTGCAGTTTTGAACGAAAAATCAATGGAATTATTTCAGTTATTACACCCTTTTAGATAAAAATTGCAGTTTACAATGAAACAAGATGTAAAATTATGATTTCCTTATGTTACAGTTCAATACTTAGTCCCTGAAAAAAAATACTCATACGTCTCCTTTAAACAATCATTATATGTTACTTAATACTTTTTTAAAACCTGTTAAAGCAAAAACTAAACACCCTACCTTTAAACTAATTGTGCCAGCTGTAGTCCAAGCGATATTGCATTTGTGAAAGTCGACTCAGTCCCAGTGCAAAAAAGAAAGATAGTGCTTTGCTTTGGTAAAACAGGGCACAGACACAAAGTAGACAAACAGTCCTGGTAAATGAGTTTGTGAGTCATCCCTCCTCAGTCCCGCGTTTAGAGTCGTTTTTCAGTTTAGCCGCTTCTCCCGAGCTCCGTGTGAAATTAGCACCTGCTCGGCTAATGTGGGGAGCCGCTGCACTGCTGAGTAATTACTGCTGGTGGGAAGTGTGCCACTGAAATAGCCCTGTAATGAAAGAGGTGCCTTCTTCATCCGCGGCCATTTTGGGGGAAAGATGATGCTCCGCTGTGCAATGACGAGGACTGACACCTACAGACCAGTTAGCGCTCGTTACAGAGACGTGCAGCTCTCCATACGGGGGTTTTATGTTGAGTTACAGAAGGTTTGGGAGGGAAGCTACTCGCAGTTTTTTTGTGTGTTTTAATAGATCCATTCTAAGTTGACATTTCTGACATAAAAGTGAGCTTTAAGATTTGAGAGATGACTGAACGAGACAGTTGAATATTTGCGGTTTTGTCATTTGTTAATTCTTACAATTGAAAGCGCGATTGTGAACCAGTAAATCTTGCAGCTTCAAGTAAATGTAAAAGTTACACATTAAATGAAAAATCTACTTAAGTAAATGTTTCGAAACACCGAAAAATGTGTATTTCACACATTTGAGACCGATTTTATGTGTTAAAGGCAGTGATTTTGGTAAAGAATTATTGACAAATTCAAATTACCTTCTTAATTTAGATCATTTTTTGATCATTTTTGACAATTTTATGTGTATTTTTGTTTGCTCGTAGTTGAGCTTGAACCCAATGCCACCATCAGAATGCAAGAAATAACCCCTAAATCACACACTTTCTACTTTTCAGTCCAGTTAACGCGGAACTAAATATCATTTCTACCTTATTAAATGTCTTACAAAAGTATTTTCAAGGCGCTTTAAGCTCCCGTTGTCACCCCCTTCTGTCTCTGGGCGGAAAAACAGCCACAGCATTTGCCCAAAGACAACTGTCCTGAGAAATACTGGCTCTTTTTTTTAATATTTAGGAATGTTAAATGTTTCAATCGAAAGGAAAGGGAAAAAAAAGAAGATGACAAAACGAAATAAGGCTTTTGCGTCTTTTCACTGGCAGTGTATTTCCACAAGAGACCTGCAGGGGGAGCTCTGTCGCTGGAGTTATTTAGTTCTGCTTTTTTTTATCGCAATGGTGTAAAAAGTACAGATTGGTCTGAAATGTTGCGAAGTAAAAGTGAGAAGTATCCACTGCAAAAACAACTTACGTACAGCCACCTAAAAATGTACAGTACTTTTACTTTTGTATTTTACTACTTTTCACCACTCGTAGTGCGTAGTATTGGGACACGACCATCAAAACTGCACCTTTAAACAGAAATATGGCTCGCGCAAATTACACAATTATTATCTACAATTTATTCTACACGACTCCAACATCTCCAACACCAAGAGATTTCCATTTTCACCTTGCAACATCTTCAAGTTATAAATTAACACTATTTACTTCAACTAAATAAACTCATCAAACCTGGAGTGCAACTTTTCAGCTCATAGGAACCATAAAAGTGCAAATCTTGTTCCAACTCCAACCCACTCGGTGACATATTTACCTCCCTAACGCTGCCGAACATAATCATGCATACATTTATCGATCGCCGGAGTCATTACTGCGCCGCGCTATATGCTAATGGTCCAAGAGTCATCTGCAGGAGTTAATCAATTCAAAAGAATAGAGCGGCCCATATATAACATATCCATTTCTCGGTTCCACTTTGCAGCAGGAGAGACGCGCCGCTGTTCTGGCCCCGTAATGAAAGGCCCCCCAGCAACCATTGCAGAAATCATTACTCCGTCCCTCCGCCTGTGGGTCACTAAACTAATAGTCATTCACCTGGTGACAGAAAATCTTTCCCAAGGTGCCGATGGCGGCCGGTAAGGTGGTGTTTAAGGTTATCGACCAGACTCACAGATTGTTGTTTATTTTTTGAAAGTACGGCTATGATTAAGGGTGTATGAGAGGACAAATAATAGAGAGGAAAAGCCGGTTACGGGATATAATGGGCTAATTTAAGATATCTAGGTCCGTCGCCAATACGTCCCCCAAACAGTTTCATAGCCGCGATTTATTTTGCTGCTGTAAAAACGGCACAACGGAGCGCTTTATAACCGCCGTGACCTCCGAATATTTCAACAACTATATTCTGTTCTGTTCATAAACTGTTTCCATGGCAGTTGCTCTGTAAAATATTCAACTTTTGCCCTTTAAAGGTTTTATTAATTTGTTTCTTTTTGAATTATTGGCCTATAAACACGCTCTTGAGTACCTTTACTTTGGCATATCATGTTTTAGAACTTAAAATAATGTATGTAATGAGAAGTAAACATTACGTTCTGTCGGTCAGGCGTTCCCTCATTAAGATTGTTGGCGCTCCCTCTACTGGCAGCAAAGGGAATGGATAAACAAAACAAAACAAACGCTCTTATGCTCCTTAAAGGTCCCATAACATGCAAAATCGACTTTTCAGAGGTTTTAAGCTTCCTACAGTGCTATTTGGGCCTCGTATGTGTGCCCAAAGTGGTTTTTTGATTGATTCCCGCATGTTTTCGCTAGAGAACTGTCTTTTCCGTCCCCCTCGGGTGAGCAGGCAGACGGGGGCTCCTCACAAGGATGACGCGCTTCCCAAGGATGACGTGGTGTTTAAGCCACGCCTCCGGGAAGCGCGCAGCCGCAGAATAAAAACGGCTAATGCTAATGCTACACAGTAATTACTACACGATGGATACGACAGATCGAAGAGTTAGCTTGTTATTTACCAAACGGCAACGTCCGTCGTCGAGGTACTGGAGCACGTCAAACTCCAGGTCAGATCCAGGACGTAGGACTCAGCACGACGCACCGTCAGGACGGATAAAAGGTTTATTCCCGTGTTTGTGTATCGCTGTTTACCGGAGCACACGGCGCATGCGCACTATCTCCGCTCTAGGCTTCGGCACGAGTTGGGCGGGGGAGGCTCGCGGGTTGGGCGGGGGAGGCAGCCTGCTCTCTGTTCGGTGGGGTCAGATCTCAGAGTGAGCCGTTTGCTTTTGCAAGGAGGGGGGCCAGTCCAAGAAATGGGTGTTTTTTGGAAACTGTTATGTTATGGATATTGCTCAACGCAAAAAAATTATCAACAAAGCCCTTAGAATAGACTGTGTAAAGGGCAAAATAGCAGAATATGGGACCTTTAAATGCTAATATAATGTAAGCATGCAGTTAAATGAACACAGTTTGTCGGTAAGAAATCCATTTCTTTTTCTGTGAATTTTCAAACCAAGCGTTTATGAGGCACAATGGGAGATGACCTCATAAACTTGGATTTACTGTATGCCACATTGTTTTCTTTAGGATCTATATATACCAGAAAATGTTACAGTGCAAAAGGTATTTAAAATTAAAACACATTTTCTGTACAAATACATATGATTTACAAGTGCTTTCTCCAGAGTTTCAATGATCTGAAGGTTGAAATTTTTGCCAATTTGTCCTTAAAACCTCAGAAAACTGGTATGTCTTTACGCTTGTTACTGGACAGAGAGCTAGTTATAAACCGCACGGTAGAATGTTTTATGATATTACATCAGACACCAAAAGAACAAATAATCTTTTGAAATGGAAATTTAGAGAACTTCTGTGCCATCAGCGGGGGAGAAAGACATCAGTCGGGGCTCTTAAATGGAGGTCAAACAAGCTCCACTTTGCTCTATATCAAATCAAAATAAAATCAAACTTTATTTATAAAGCACTTTTCATACATAGCATGTAGCACAAAGTGCTTTACAGTGTATATTAAAACATTCCCACACATGACCATTTCCCACCCAACCGCCTCCCACCAGCCAAGCAACCCACCCACAGTCACATACACACCTGAACACACACACACACACAACACACACACACACACACACACACACAGATACACACCCATCTATGTGCATACACACGTATTTACACACACATACCCTAAGATACAATAGGCTGAGTGCGGATACACCAGTTGAGGAAGCACCATCAGAGGAGCCGTCTGCACCAGGAGCAGAGAGTCCGTAGCCACAGGACACAGACTCAGGGCCCCGAGGAGAGATGGGGCAAGCACCAAACCTCCACCAGGGGCCCATGAGCCAGGGCCCAGCAACCACAGACGACCGCCGCTCCCAGTACAGAGGGCCCCTCAGAGGAAACACTGGAGTCTAAAATAAATAAAAGAATAAATAAATAAATAAATAAATAAATATGGGTAATTAATAAATAAATAGAAATAGAGTAAAACTTAAATAAATACATATAAAATAAGTAAACACAATAAATAAATGTAACAAATACACAAATTAAATATTAGTCAAAAGCTAAACTAAAAAGGTGGGTCTTGAGCCTGCTCTTAAAAACCTGAACGTTCTCTGCGGCCCTGAGGTTCTCCGGCAGGCCGTTCCACAGACGAGGGCCGTAGTGCTGGAAGGACGCCTCGCCGTGAGTGTGTGTCCTGACTTTGGGAATGACTAGGAGCCGGCTGCCGGAGGAGCGCAGGGGCCCGAGGGTTCATATGGTAAAAGCAGTTCTGATAGATAAGAAGGCCCAAGACCATTAAGACATTTATAAACCAGTAAAGAACGCTTAAAATCGATCCTGAAACACACGGGGAGCCAATGCAGTGATTTTAAAACCGGTGTAATGTGGTCCCGCCCCCTGGTCTTAGTCAGGACACGTGCTGCTGAGTTTTGTAATAATTGCAAACCTGAAATACTCTTTTTGGGAAGACCAGAGAGCAGGGCATTACAGTAGTCTATACGACTGGAGATAAAAGCATGCATCAGCGTCTCCGTGTTGGCCCGAGAGAGAATGGGACGGACTCTGGCTATGTTCTTTAAGTGATAAAAACCTATTTTTGTGATGTTCTTGATGTGCGGGATAAAAGTGAGCTCAGAGTCAAAGATGACGCCCAGGTTTTTTACTTGTGCTGATGGATTAAAAGACTGTGCTTGCAGTTTGGATAAAAGTTTCTCTCTCTGGGCCTCAGGACCGATGACTAAAACCTCAGTTTTGTCCTGGTTAAGCTGGAGAAAGTTTTCTGCCATCCAGGATTTGATGTCTAAAATGCAGTTAAAAAGAGCATCCATTGGCCTGGTGTCATCAGGAGACATGGAGATGTAAAGCTGCGTATCATCAGCATAACTGTGGAAGTTGACTCCATGTCTCCTGATGACATCACCAAGAGGGAGCATGTATAGGTTAAAAAGTACAGGACCTAAAATGGAACCCTGGGGCACACCACATGGGATTTTATGGACCTTGGAGGAGCAGGTATCTAAACTTACCATGAATGTTCTGTCTGTGAGATAGGAAGTAAACCATTTATGTGCAGTACCAGAGAGGCCCACCAGGTGCTTAAGTCTGTTTAAAAGAATAGTGTGGTCTACTGTATCAAAGGCAGCGCTCAGATCCAGTAGGACCAACACTGTCACCTGTTTAAAATCATAATTTAACCTAAAATCATTTAAAATCTTTGTCAAGGCTGTCTCGGTACTGTGGTTTACCCTAAAACCAGACTGACATTCCTCAAAAATGTTGTGTGTGTTTAAGAAATAATTTAGCTGAGTAAAAACAAGTTTTTCTAAAATTTTGCTTAAAAATGGTAAGTTAGATACCGGCCTATAGTTGTAAAATCATTAAAATCTAAATTGCTCTTCTTCAGCAGGGGCCTCACCACCGCCGCTTTAAAGGCAGTGGGAAAGACCCCTGTCTGAAGAGAGCAATTCATCATGTTTAAAAGCTCCTCCCTAAAAGATCCATAAAATGACTTAAAAAACCTTGTAGGAACTGGATCTAAAACACATGTGGTGGGTCTCACTGAGGAGAAAACTTTATCAAGACTCTCAGCATTAACCAGGACAAAACTGTCCAGTGTTTCCTCCGGTAAAGACAGACAATCAGATGTGTTAAAAGCAGTTGATTGACTGGATAAAATGTTACATCTGATGGTGTCTATCTTCCCCATGAAGTGGTCTGCAAGCGCTTACGCAGAGAGAGTCTGTGGGAGTAAAATGAGATGTGCTAAAATCAGGGTTTAAAATATTGTCAATGGTTGAAAAAAGGACTTTGGAATTATTTTTATTGTTGATGATTATTTTGGCAAAGTAGTTGTTTCTTGAGTTTCTAATTGCATTGTTATAAATTCTTTGTTGATTATTGAAGAGTTGGTGATTTATTGTTGTTTTGTTTTTTTCTCCATCTTCTCTCTGCGACCCTGCACTCTCGCTTTAATTTTGAGTTTCTCATTTATCCATGGAGGTGTCGGTTTAGTCACAGTCTTTTTATTTTAAGGGGGCAATGAGATCAAGAGCTGATCGAAGTCGACTGTTAAAATTGTCCGTAATAAAATCGCAGGGTGCAGGTAAAACAATTGGACTTTTTTCTAAAACCTCAATAAAGTTTGCAGCCACTTCAGGGGTCAGATGGCGCTTCCTCACAGTTCTCACGGAGGTCTCTCGCTGAATAAAACCGGTGATATTAAAAAACACACAGTAGTGGTCAGACACAGCCAAGTCGACAACAGAGGACACACTGGTGGACAGGCCATGGGTGATGACCAGGTCCAGAGTGTGTCCTCTGTTGTGAGTCGGCTGCGTGGCGTGCTGGGTAAAATCCATATAATTTAGAGCGTTTAAAAATCATTTGAAAAAGAATCTAAGACATCGATGTGCAGATTAAAATCACCGGATAATATTATTTGCTTATAAGAATTGTATAAAATTGATAAAAAGTCTGAAAATTCATTGATAAAAAGACTACATTTCTTTGGTGGTCTGTAAACGGTGACACATAAAATTTGTGGGTTGCAATGGAGTGATATTCAAAGCTTGTAAAATTGTTAAATAAAACAGGTTTGGTGGCCAGAGTGTTTGTACTTATAGAGGCTGTGCCACCTCCCCTTTTACCACTCCTTATTGAAAAAGCAAAGTTAAAATCAGGTGGAGAGGCCTCAGTGAGAACAACTGGTGCATCCGCACCCAGCCAGGTTTCTGTTAAAAACAAACAATCAAGTTTGTGGTCTAATATCACATCATTTATAATAAAAGATTTGTTCAGCAGAGAGCGGACATTAAAAAGAGCCATATTGATTGTGAGCGGGCACTGGGGACTAGGAGTTTGTTGTGGATAGGTTTTCTGGAGGTATTTTAGGTTATTTTTGTTAACTGTTGATTTATTGAGGGATTTATGGATTGTCCGCTCTCTGCTGATGATTACCGTAATGTGTTGTGGTTGGTTATATTGTCATGCTGACTGTAGAGTGAGTTCGATGTTGTGGGATAGAAGGCGGGATCCGGAGTGGTTTGGGTGAAGGTGGTCCTTTTTAAAAAGTTCGTGTCTGTTGAAGAATGTAAGGAAATTGTCCACGTAAGGGAATTTATTGTCTCTACAGTAGGTTTTTAGTTTGATGTGTAATTGTCTCAGACGGCTGAATTTAACGTCTCGAAGCGAGGTGGTGAGAATGGTCCAGAAATTACGCATTGTTTATCTAAACTGTGGATTGTGGAGATGAGGGTCCTGAAATCGCCCATGAGGGTCTCTGACTGCTGTAATCTAAGGTCATTGGTTCCAACGTGAATTACAACTGTTGATATTGATGGATGGTGGTGGAGGATGGTGGGAGCGGAATCTGTAATGTCCTTTACCAGAGCACCTGGGTGACAGGAGGTGTAGCCTTTCTTTACTCGCACATGCCGAACCATGGACGAGCCTAGTACCAGAACGGACGGGCTTGGTTTGAAGCGCGCGTAACTGGGCCATCTGCAGAGGTTTGAGCCCGACTCTGCAGCGTCACGGGCCACCTGCTCGGCGCGGCCCGTCTCCAGCGGCACCCAGTGTTCAGGCTCGGCGGCGTGGAGGCGCAGCAGCGACGCTCGACTCACGCCCGAGCTTTCGAGCTCGACATGAGTTGGGAGGGCGTAGAGGGCCGCCCAGCTCACGCGGCGGTCGGGATCAGCGTGCGCTGGGCGGTCGTGGCGGGGCCCCCAGACCCACGCCGGCGGTCTGTCCCGGCGTGTGTGGGAGGCAGCCACGGAGCCTCCAGATGGGGATGGAGCAGCAGGTGGCGGTGAGTGCAGCAGCGGAAATTCACTCTCATGCAATAGACCCAGAGGTGGTGGTGATCTACCGGCCATGCCCGCAGCCGGGAGGTTGAGGAGCCGGGGTGAAATGCAGGCGCCAGTGGCTGAGACCTAACGGCCGATCCGCGGGTCTGAGAGCGGGCTGTTGGCGGCGGGTTGGGTCGACTGGATCTGCGATGACGTGCCCCTCGTCCGGGAGAACCTGCTCCCATAGGCGGAAAGTGTTCGTCGTAGGCCAGGACAGTGAATCTGTTTTCCAGTTTTGTAGCTCCAGTGTTTGGAGAGCGCAGGCTATCCCGCGCCCTGGAGATACTGCGGGACCCAACGAGAGTCCACGGGTCTGACTTTACAGGAGTGGAGCTGGTTGGAGCTTTGGGTCGCGCTCCCTGTTTAAACCAGTGCTGTCCGTCTGAGATGGCACCTGGAACCGGTGAGGACAGCCGGCGTGATTGGGAGGCGTTGGTGGTAGAGTAGTTAGCCGTGTCGGCTAACTGTAGGCTGGTGGCAGCGGCGTAAGTCCGTCCCAGGATTATATCTTGATCACAATCCTCTTGGATTTTAAATAGTAAGGAAATTCGTTGTTCCAGTTCGGCAACTTTTTGGGTCAAGCCTGCGCAGCTCTCACAGCTGGATGAGAAGGTAAGTGAGGGCATAGCTTAAGGCTCACCTGTAGCCCTAGCTATGCTAGCCTGCGGTTGTTGACTCACGTCAGTGTCCTTCGCAGTTAAAAACACTAAAATCCAAGCCCTTAGGTTGTGCAGGATAAGAAAAGAGTATTGTTAAAAGCACAAAAATAGACTTTGTTTGGAGCCGGTGTCTCTAGCAACCGAGACGCCGACGCATGCGCAGTGGTCAATCATCAATACAGTTTAGCAACAATCGTAAAAGGAAAGACATATGACATGAGGATGCTGCATATATTCTTTTTTTTTAATTAACTTTTGTTTTACCAGATGAGAACCCGCTGAGATCGAGACTTTTTTCAAGGGTGATGTGAAAATACAGTACAACTCACAAACTTGGAAAAAAAAGAACACACAAAAAAACATTTACACATTTAAGATACTAAAAAAAAAAAAAAAAAGAGCAATAAAAACATATTCAACGTTCCAATTAGGGTTTCACAAATTTGGAAATTATTGTTATATGCAATATGGCTGTTAAGAACTGCAATATTGATTTTATTGCAATAGTTTAATATACTTTTTGACAAAATATATTCAGTTATGTTTCAACAGACATATTCAAGCCTTGATGCAACAAAATTCATTAAAATAAGAGCCTTACAAAGACAAAACCAAGACTAATTCAGACTCAATTAGGAAAATCATCAACATTTCTCCATTTTATTTATTTTCTCCATCATATTATTTATTTCATGAAAACAAAACAAACAAACATTCACATTAACCTCTGTGATATTCTGATGTATTTACTCAGTTGCAAGACTGATTTTTGCATCAGCCAATAGTGCGATATTTATATTTTGCAGTGTATAGTGCAGCCCTAAATAATTACAGACGAAAAATAGTCTGCACCCCTGAATCCAACGATGCGCAGCGGCTGATCGTTTGTGATTCGATGACAACGATCTGCTGTCCAAGTGTAAATCCTTATTTCAAAAACAAGGGCAGGCCTCCCCTTCAACAAACCCGCTTTTTGTTATTTTCTCTCTCGTTGCAAATTGATAGATCTTAAAAGCCTTTGCTCTGTGTGTTCTGATTGGCAGACAAGCTCCAACTATGTAAACAATATGGATTACAGTTCATATTAAGTGGCCGTGCGACTGGCAGCAGAACAGTGTACAGTTGAGCGTGCCAGAAAAGCCAGTCCGTAAATATAGATTGGGCACTTTGGGAGGTAATCCTGTTTATCCTATGGCCTTGCGCTTGGCCTGCAGACTTTTATGGGCGCTGCTGTGGAGTTAAGTCGCTTTTGGCTGGACTCGGGATCCTCAAAGGAGCGGCCCGTTTCTGAGGCTCAGCTGCAGGGTCCCAGGGCTATTTTAGGATTCTCCTCTGCAGCGGGGAATATGGGTGCATGGAAGACAATGTGGGGAACTGTCAGGGGACTAAGGCCAGGGCTTGTACTGAAGTGAAAATCATCTGTAAATGCAGTATTGCTCAAATTGTCGTCAAAAATGTTGCAGTCAATTCAAGAGATAAGCTCATTTTGGTGAATCGTTGCGGCAGAGGTTAAGAATACACATTTAGGAACAAAGTAGGTGACATTTTTCTGTATTCGAGCATTGAGGAAGCGAAGAGTTGGTGGCTCAGTGGTTAGAACGTTGTCTCTTCAACCTGAAGGTCACCGTTTGACGCTCTGACATAATTTTCTTATCTTACTACAACCAAGGAGTAGAACTGAGTGTTCAAAAACATATTATAGTACATTTATTACGACTGTGACCTTTAGTCGATTAACTGGTCAATGGAGTTGTCGGAATTATTTATTAAATTAGTTTATTGGGATTATAAGAAGGAATATGGATTATTCTCCTTATTCTGGAAGTTGTTGTGGGCGCCGCCATCTTTTTCAGGATGTAGTTTACAAGAGGCAGACGAACTCAACAGAAAATAAAAAGACGTTTTCAGGCCGCCCAGGAAATAAATGTGTCGCTGATGTGTTTTTGCTCGTGTTCATTAAACATTTTAGACTCAATCAATCTACTTTGTATAATATTTTAGCGAGAGACTTTTCCCTTGTTCGCTATTTGCACGAGTCCCTTTACTACAAGAGTGCGGATCATAAACATAAAAAGAGGCAAAAGTGGGCGAGGCGGAATAGATAGATCATTTTACCACGATCGGTGAATTCCAATCCTAACTGCCGTGTGTTAATTTGCATAATGCAGAAGTAGTTCCGGCAACAGTTAAACCACATTCTATATCAGTGCCGCAGAGCCAAACAAGGGCCAAACAATTGCTCAGTTACTTTGAAGGGACTAGCTTCATGTAAAACACAGAAAAAAACACAATATCTCAGACATTTACAGACAATAAACAGGCTTTTCAGATTCACAGGTGAACTATTCCAGTTTGTGGCCGTGGTATCAGCGCATGAAACAACGAGGATCCGTGCGGGAAAACGCTCTTCGCGGAGGAACACCACTTATGTGTGCATCCTGGTGTTCTAAGACTCCACAATGTGCATTAAAACTGCTTAATTCACGGCTCCTCGTTGTTTAAGGCTTATATCAGTGGGCCAATACATCAGGCCAATAATTACCCTTTTTAGTGTGTTAGCTATGGCCTTAATTCTTCAGCAGATCCTGATATTTTGTTTCAGTCGCTGCTAAAGAACACACAGAAAGCTTTATTTGAACCCATTGTTATAAAGAAGGCATTGCACAAAACGTGGCCACACTGCTCTCTTACAGACGGTTAAAAAAATAAATATATATCCCACATACTGTCCAAAAAATGTTGGCAGAACTTGCTATCAATTGGTGGCTCTGGTTTCTACACAATCAACATCAGCCATTGAAAAAAAAAAATAAATAAATATTGGTCCAGTTCTGATATTCAGCTGAAAGGAGAAGGCATGGAATGAGTTTTTTTAATTTGGGAGTGTTTTTCAGATGCCTTTTTCTTACAGACAATCACTCTGTTTACTATATTTTCTTCTAGATAAATATTTACAATTGCGTGAACTTCCATGAACTCGCCAGTGCGTGCATTTTGGGTCAGTTTCTGAGTCTGATCGTGGAGATACTTTGCAGTTTTGCAAGCTTTTATCTGCGTCATCTGCCTTTTTGTCGATTAATCAATGTACACAGCATGTTTTCAGTCGACTACGGGCCTATTATTTATGCATATACTCTGTGTATTTACGTTTATTTATAGCTGTATTTAAAAGAAATTTCAGAAAAGTTTACAAAAATTAGCTAAGGATCACACTGTCACATCAGAATTCCTTTATTGTTCTAACACCCACATGTATTTATGCATGGGTTGTAAAAGTCATCGCCCTTGAATATGTTCCCACAAATAGCTCTATACGATCTAAACTACTTTGCCTGCAACCAAATTTATAAAACACACAGAGAGCGCATTCTTTTTCAGATCTTCTTTTACGTTTAAAATATGTATGTTCACGCTGCATTCTTTGAAATATCTCAGCCGGAATGATTCGTATGTACATATGGGAATAGCGTAAAGTCAACAGTGTCAATAGGCTGCAGAAAGCAAACAAAATGATCCGTTTCTTCGCCGTTATGGACTCCGAGGGACTGAACACACGAGCTGGAATCGATGCTCGGAGTAAGGATCAGAAAACTACCACTTCACCTTTTATCTCGACAAATTTAACGCAGGGCAAAACTGTCAAAGCAAAGTCCTCCAAATACAAAACCTGTTGTGTCTTTTGGCTAAATGCTCTCAGCTTCGCAGCACTGGCTCAAACAACACGGCTGTGCTCCGGGGAGGATTTCATATTTGTTTCAGAATCAGCAGGAAAGAAAAACTGCAAGCAGAGGCAAAGAAGAAAGGGATGGCCAAAACTTAAGGATAGGAGTGTAAAAAACAGCTTTATCAATCGTTAATCGTGCATCTATCAGGACACAATATAAACATAAAAAAATAATAACTAGAAGGAATGATTTTAAAATGTTCTTTGTATCCAATCTATTCTCCAATAAAGTAAACTTAAAAGCAAAGTACTTTTTTAATCAGGCACTTTGTGTCACATTAAGTTTGCTTTATAATCTCCTAATATTCATTACATAATGGTCACAGACTAGATTATCCCAATGACAATATTTTGGATAATTTTATGGGTTTTTTATGACAGTTTGTGTCTATGCTACTCTGTCTGGTTCTGTAAATTTGACACTGGTGATTGCTTTGCTTTCTTTTTCGTTACTGAAGTACGTTCAGGACATTCCAAAATGGTAAATTATTGTATTAAATCTAGGACTGGACAATCTGGGAAAAATGTTTAAATTAAAACATGATTTTTCTGGCCAGTATTGTGATCGCGATTAGATTTGCGATTTACATTTTTAATAATTCTGGTCAAAGTTCACATTTTAAATACAAACAGGAGAACTGACAAAAAGACTGAAACATGAACTGACAAACTAATACTTACGTCTGTGCCGCCTTTTGTCACATTTAGAGTCACTTTAAGAGATGATATGGTAAACGGCAGAAATGCTCGAGTCTGGCAATGCTTTAAAGACTTAAAACAGCAGAAGATTCTCGGATAAGTGACGTAGATGATCTGAAAAAACGTCACAGATCGAGAGCGTTCAGCAGGAAGTGTTTTTGATGGAGAGGAGAGGATATTCAAACCAACATTCCTCAAAATTGTATGGAGGCAACTCCAGGTGTGTATTTGATGACGGAACATTTTTAGAACAGGGTTAAAAGCTCAAAAAAGTCACTGTAGCAGAATATGTGTCCATTAAATAGAATAGTTTTCAATAATAAGTAAGAATAAGTACTCAATATCCTCGCTTTGCATATTTCCAAAACAACTGTTGCAATATCATGCATTAACCAGTGCATTTTTTGACTAAACGCACTCAACTCCTCCACTTCTCTTTTGCAGCACTCGCTCAAACATCACAGCAATACCACAGGGAGGATTTTATATTTGTTTGCTTTCCAGGAAAAAAAATATATATCTGAATCAGTAGGATACAAAAACTGCAAGCCTTTAGCACCGCGGGGCAACGGGAGGGGGGCGCTGTAAAGAGCGGTGTCCGAAATAGCTGACAAACGAACAAGGACAAATCTATATAAATAATTGCGAAGTGGAGGGAAGAGGAGAGGGGCCGAGTGAGACGTAATATCTCCCGCGGATTGGAAGTCATCCATCACCGCCGGACTCTGATTTGAGATGTTTAGGAGTCGTGCTGTTGATTGTCTCGGCCCGCGGATGGGGGTCCGCGGGGGGCACGGCGTGGAGAGGGGCTTCCCGGGGTTGAAATTGCAGCCGGACGAGAGGACAGTCGGCGCACAGGCTGGAGATCGTGACAGTCGGGTTGGAAATGATGACACATTAGCAACTAGCGAGAAGGAAAACACTCGAAAAGAAGAGGGCCGTGCTTGTATCAAACTGCCGGTTGACTGGACAAAGCAATGGAGCTATTTCTTATACGTAACTTTTCTGGTGGAGATGTTATTGCTCGTCTAGAACAGTGTTTTTCAACCTTTTTTGAGTTGCGGATCGTTTTTCTGGATGAAAAGATACCACGGCACATCACCTACTAAAACATTATCAAAGAAATCAGACCTTTTAGTAAAACAAAGTGGGGTATAATGTCTGTGTCTGGTTCTTTAAATTGGTTCTTTAAAGTGATAATTGTTTTGCTTTCTTTTTGAAACAGAAGAATGTTCAAAATGGTAAAATATTGTGTTAAATCTAGAGCTCGATATGGGAAAAATATCTAATTGTGATTTTTCTGACCAGTATTGCATTTGCGATTAGATTTGTGATTTATGCTTTAATTGTGGGATTCTGTTCACTTTTTAAACATAACCAGGAAAATTTACAAAAAGACTGAAATATGAACTGACAAACTAATACAGGAATTGTGTTTCAGAGCGTTTTTGTCACGTTCGTGCTGCTTTTAGTCACGTTTAGCTGCTCTTGTATTGTTTTTAGTTGTGTTTTTGTCACTTTATGTCTCGTTTGTGCCGCTCTTAGTTGATTTTTTTAAGCTTTTAGTCACATTTTCCTCATGTTTTTGTCACTGTTGGTTTTGTTTGTGTCACATTTAGCTGTGTTTTTGCAGCTATTAGTCGCATTTGTGCTGCTTTTAGTTACGCTCGTGTCACATTTTTGTTGAATTTTTTCTTTTGTTTGTGGAGGAAATTATTGCACTTCAAAAATCGCAGCATTTGTAATTTGCTAAATGCGTCTGTAGAAATTGCTATTTAAAATTGATTTCAATCTATTGTGCAGCCCTAATTATTATTTGGTTGTAAGTTTGTCTGTGTGCTGTCTTTTAATAATCTAGGGACCAAATGAATGTCCAAAATATAGTTTATGATGATGATAGTTTGGGAATCCAAACTCGACATTTTTTTCAAGGCACACTTAACAATACTTCAAGGATTTAGAACATCCACAGTAGGACATTAAACACAACAGTGCTTAAATATTTTACAGAAAATGACACTCCAGAAATTGTTCAGGAATCTAAGTCTGCCATTGGTTTGAAGAAGTGTTCTGGGGTCATGTTGAGGATTGTCCTTTAACAAATGACACCATTATTGTAAATGGAGTGGTCAATGGGGTTAAGACCTTTACCTGAAGACAAAATTACAGAGCACCTGGAGCAGGATTAAACCATCTACTGAAGGCGTCGAGGTTCTGTTCTGCTTGTCAGACCTGTCAAGAACACGCACTTTAACAACACTTAAAAATATGTTTTAGTGCTTCGCCGGCGGTCAAGTGGTTATGGGGCAGTGCACATGTGGCACCACCGGCGAAGTGGGTCCATTCCAGCACTTGTCATTTGACTGAAAATCTATAAATACAACATGATTGAGGAAAAAATGCTGATTTTTGTATCTGTATCTGAGGTCAAATAAACTATATATTTTGTTCTGAATAGCACGAGAATATTCAAAATGTCATCAGGCATTTGAGAGACACGTGTTACAAATTAGCAGCTAGGATTGGACCGTCCAGAGTTTGCCTTTTTTAAAGCACTTTTGCATTTATGACGCTTTTGCTTTCAAACTGAATGAAGGAGGTCTGGCAAGGCTTATACCCTAAACTAAAGCTCATAATACAAATACAAATAACTAGCACGGTGAACCAACAAGGGTATTGGATGATATTTCTTCAATTTGGAGCGGCACTTGAACCTCAACTACAACATTTACAGTCATGTTTTAGCACATTTCTAATGGATTGGAGCAATAATGCTTCATTATCAGGATAATAATCGTCTACCAATATTGCAATCACGTTATACGAAATTCAGACAGCTTGGCATGAATTAAAGCCAGACATAAAATTACATATTTATCTCTGGACTCGAACAAACTATTTTCTCCCACAAGATCCATCTCTAGAAAGGAAATCTCCAAAAACACCACCAACAGGGGAAAACACCCAGGGCTAAAACAACAAACACAGCATATCATATTTACTTGTTATGCAACTCAACTGCTTTCTCCGCTTCTTGGGGGAATCCTTGCAAATAAAACAGTAATGAAATTCCTTGGACTGCGTTGGCATGTGGACAACCTCATTTTTCGCGGCGCCGTTTCGACGAAATAGGCCAATAAACTGAGTGCAGAGATTGAATGGAGTGAGGTGAAGACAGTGTGGAGACTCTCGATAATCTGCTGTATTGATCGGGTTTAAGCCTGCTGTTCTGGATGGGCCCTGCTTTAAAATGTGGTGATGGGCTGCGAATCTGGAAGAATGATTGCTCGTCTATGCGGTGTTTACGATAAAGGCAGCGGAGGACCATAAATAACGTGACGCACCAATCAACAACGTGGAGCATGCGAAGATATGATGGCAGTCAATGAACATGTGCAAAGCAATCTGTCCACACATTATAAATAGCACAGTGGGAAATTGGCTTAATGTGAAAATAAAACATCAATCAAGACAAGACTGAACCAGAACTAAATTGGATCCAAGCCAGGGATAAATATGAAAAAATAAATTAATAAAATAAGGACTCCACAGGATCCATACCAGGACTACACCAGAACTAAACAGACTTGGCCAGGTCTAAACGTGTAAAAGTAAACCAAGCCTATTGCAGAACTAGACCAAAAATAGAACCGTGTCCAAACCATACGATAAAGTGCGTTTTCAATAAACTTTAAATTGCTGCAACAAGTTAATCGATTAATCGCAACTAATCGATAATATAAATGGTTGTCAACTAATTAAATAATCGAGTAATCGTTAACTGGTCTATATGCAGACTCCGAAACATTCTGTGTGCTGAAAGAAGAGGTTTTATTTCTCAGACAGAGCAGGAATGACACAGAAACACACAGAAAACATGTAAATTGTGTGTTTTTGATCAAAATTCTCATCTTATCTATTAATATTCTCCTCTAGAATGTCATCAAATACCTTCACTTCAGTTTCTGGGGTAAAATTGAGTAAGATTCTCATATTCAAGAGTCTTTCGCGTTTTAAACAACTAATCAATTACTCAAAGGCGTAATCGCTAGACTAATCCATTACCAAAATAATCGCAGCCCTACTTTAAATCCAAGCAGGAATGACAAAAATGAAAGAAACCGTGCAACTGGCAAAGCAAACCTGACCCTTTGAATTACATTTGTTTTGTAGAATACCCAGACGTACTTTTACATGCGCGCGATGTAAATTCTCTAGAGGGGCGTCCACCTCTTTACAGGTTTGAGACGAGTGACTTGGAAAGGCTCATTCGTGCTCCATTTCTGTGCGTAAACAGAACCATACATCTAAGCGTAGTTACCGTCACTGCAGAGGTGCTTTCAAGCCTTTCTGTCAGGTCTGTGTTCTGTTACATAACCACCACAGCGCTCTCAAAGTAGAAGGGCAACGAGAAAAACAAACATGGACGCTCCCACAGTGGTTTTAGATTACATTTGTTGGAAAATAGTTGAAAAAAAAAAAGGTGAATGTGGAGATTTTATTGACCTTGAGTGAGTTGAGTTTCCACAGTTGAGTTGTGTTCACTACTGCCCCCAGTGGTCAGCACCGACAGGATGAGACGGACCAAGAAGCCTTCGTGCATGTATGTGCCTCGAACTTAGAGCATAAATGAACCTTAACCTGGCATTCTGCCATCACCTGCTTGTATTTACGAAGACAGAGAGCAATAAATATAATCCCATGCTGTAGAACATTGCAGGCAAAGCGAGCCCAGTCTCCAAAAAAAGACCGTACATAATTAAGGTTCGTGTAATACCATTTACGTAGCTATTGTATGTTTTTGTCGTCAAATATGTGCAATAAGTACATACTAATTTTGGGGAAATTATGCAGCATGAATAATTCCAAGGAAAACGTACATATTTCACGTTTTGCAAATTATGTTACATAAGAATGTCAATCAAAAACGAACATATGTTACAGTTTATGAATAATACCCCAACGTAGACTCTAACCCAAATTTCCAAAACGTAACATGTGCACATTTTCCACAAACGTACTTATTGAATGTATTGAACGGAGGAAAATGGACAATATATTCACCTTATTCCGGAAGTTGCCGTACGCGCCGCTGTCTTGTTTCTGTTGTAGTTTACATGGAGCAGACGAGCTCAACAGTTCTACATGGACTAAAAAGCTGTTTTCAGACTGACCAGGAAATCAGAGCGTTGTTGACTTGTTGTTGCTTGTGTTCATTAAACATTTTACACAAATCAACCTACTTTATGTAACATTTTAGCAGCGAGACTTTTCCCTCGTTCGTCATTAGCTTTAACGGAGTTCTCGTCAAACGGAAGTGCGTTTACAACAAAAGTGGGTATCTGTGGCAAAAAACGGCAAAAGTGGGCGGGGCAGAATAAGGTGAATACTGTTACGGACTACATCCCTCACACCCTCCCACCTGATCAGCCGCACCTGCCAAGCCGGTAATCAGCAGGAACATGTAAGGCTGGAGTCCACACACAGACACTGGCCAGTGGGTCCTACTGCATTCCCTTTTTGTTCTCCGTCGTTGTTTTGATAGTTTCTTCTTGTTAGTGTAACTTCTGGTTTGTAGCACATCTTCATTTTTTTGTAAATAGATATTGTTTTTTCTTATTGATCACCTCTCCACGTTTCCGATTCTGTTTTACACCCAACATCAACGTAGTGTGTCATCTCCCCACCTCGACCATGGCACGTAGCACACAAAAACACAAATTATGTATGTATTTTCTGGAGACTGGGTTGGCAAAGCAATAACATCACCATGGAGACAAGCAAGTTTCAGACAGATGACAAGAAAATATGTATCTTTAAAGGACATATGTGTATTATTTGTTTGTTATTAACCTTTAAACTTGATCAAGTATGTTTTAAGTCATGCATTCTTTTGTTTAAATTTGTGTTAGCACTCCATCAACTGGCAGCAGAGGAAGTAAACAAAACTTAGCTTCTTCCAACATGCTAATTAATGGTAAGCAAGCATAATAAACGTGATTTGAGAAATGCTTCAAACGAGTCTGGTAATGATTTATGGACTTAAACACAGCACAGACCTGGGGAGTTTTACCTTTGACGTCACAAAACTGGGACTTTTGAAAATGTTTTATGAGGCTCAGAAGGAGAGGACTTAGTATTGAACAAGCGCGAATGAAGCGAAATACAACTGAAACACGTTGTAGATGAAGAAACAACATTAAAAGCTTAAAAAAAAGTCAGTTTTGCGTAATAAGTGTCCTTTAATAACTTCTTCATTAACTTTCTTCATTATTATATTCCAACAACTCAGGAGTAACATTTAGCCGTTTATTGCCGAGTGGGATAATTAAGTCTGTGTTGAAAGTGCAAGTTGAAAGTTGTTTCATTGACCCATAAGAATTAGCTGTGCAATAAGAGAACACGATCTGCCGCTGTATCCTGAGAAATACAATACGGGAGGACAGCGCTGGACAAATGGATTTCAAGGACAAGCCGTTTGAAAACACCCGAGCATCCCTGTATGTATGACTGATTAAAACTGTAATTGTTTTATTATGCTGGAGGCGTGTAGGTAATTTCCATATAGCTTTTATATTACTGCAATATAATAGCTCTTCACCGGGTTTTCATGCTTGACGTCGCCAACATTTCGAACAGTCATTGCTATAAGTGTTTTATTTGGTTTTATGAGTCTGTTTCTATATAGATTTTACATTTGGACGGCAATATAGCTGAAATTGTGTGGCTAACAACAATATATCTATTCGATTTATGAAAAAAAATATCTAAAACACAATGCTAACCCTGTAGTTTAAACCGTAGTACAAACATCTTCTGAAATAAATGGGATTATTGTTTTATAGTTTAGAAGTTCCTCAAATTATAATGTTCTTGAACTGAATCCTGATTTGACAACAAACTGCATGAATAAACCCAAACCTGTATAGCCCTGGGAAAAGGAAAAGTGCATTTGAAACAATAAGCACAATCTAGATTTGACTCCATACAAGAAACGAAACATAAAACTTGATTGGTCTATTGTTTCCAACACGGCAGACAGAGCGGGGTAAATCTGTGTTAAATGGGGAGGAAAACCCATTTTCTCCAAAGCGTTTAGGCTCAATTTCTTACGATGATGAAGATACGTTTTGCAGTTATGAGAGAGATCGAACTTTTGCATCACAAACATCGCGGCAGACACTGGGCTGAACGAGCGAATGCATCTGTTCTGGGAAAGATCTGGGGCAGTGAGGTACAGGTGGAAGACACTTAAATGTAGGCTACACCGTGTAACCTTCTGTTTGGGGGATTCACCGTCTTTACTCCGTGGAGATGTCATTGTGTTGCCTGGGATGTCCCATAGTGTGCTATTAAACGTTTCTATCTCGGATTCTAGCATTTTTCCTGCTCTAAAATACATTTATAAGAGCAGGCTAGCCTCTCCACAGATCAGGCCTGTGCTGCAAAAAATGCATTTCTAGATGAGTTAATGTGCATATGACAGGTTTTTATGGTTTTCTAATTTTGACTTTATTTGGTGTATTAATACCTGTTGTACATATAACTTTTTGTTTTACTCTAATCAAGAAGCTATTGTAGAGAAAAGTTGAAAAATATGTTGAAAGTAAAGTAGGAAGTAAACAAACTGATGACATCACACTGAGGAGACAAAGATGATGCATTATTTACACAAACGAAACAACTTTTTTGATCCTTTAGACATTGATTCAACAAAATAAAGGCGTTTGTATGTATTTTTATTTGTAAAATTAAAAAAATCTGCCACATTAGATGAGTTTTGGCCCAGCATACAGTGCGGTTGCTTGGGAATTTCCTAGTGTGATGTCATCATTTAAAACCAGGAAGTAAAACAAAAAAAACAAAAAAAAATCCTATACCGTGATAAAATTTGTATTAAGTATTTTACCAAAAAAAAAAAAAGTATTTTACCAAAATTTTAAATATATTTATTTTAACTGCATTTTTGTCAAATGAGTAGGCCAACCTGTCATGGACACTTTAAAATCTGTTAACTGCAGGATATTTATCTCAAATTTCAGACGTTTTGACTTAAGTTCAGTGAAGACGATTTATTTGATGGAACCAGATTTTGTTGCTTGTTTCAAACAGTTTGTGACTTGTTTCAATACATTTTTTAATTTTTTACCTCAAGCCAAATTATCTGTCAGTGGGTTAAGATAATTATACTTTACTATATACTATATATTTTAAGATGAATCATTGCATAATCAGTCAGAAATACCTTGAAACCAGTGAAATATTCTGTATCACATCAGCAATTAAATCTCATCGAGTCAAAACTGCTCAAATTCAGATAAAAATGATAAGTGCAAGTCATTTTAAGCCAGGCTAGATATGCATTTTTTGCTGTGTGTAATTTGCCTGGTGTTGTCACATGCATGCCATAGAGATCGACAAGGTAATGCCATATTGTTGAACATTCCATTAACCTATCATGTGTGAATGTTTAATAGGGATGCAACAATACTTATTATAACATTGAATAGTTTAGTTTATTTATTTTATTAACCTTTATTTAACCTGGTAGAAACCCATTGAGATCGTGACCTGGGCCAAAGTTCACACCATTTACTTAATCGTCATCAAATTGGACCTTTTAGTAACAAAAAAGATGGTAAAATATGTGCTGAAATGTCAGGGACACTGTGTGGTTCTTTATATTGGGCAATAATGATTGTTTTGCTTTCTTTGTTGGTACTGAGGTTGGCTACAGACAGCTCAAAATGGTAAATTATTCAATAAAATCCATTATGTAAATCTGTTTACTCAACAAACTGGACACTTATTTCAAGTCACACTAGTATTTCCTGGCACACTGGTGGAAAATCAAGGTTAAAAGATTATTTTTTTAAAAGAAAACAGAACTGCATTCAGAAGCACAGACCATTTAATAAGAATGATGCTCTTTGTTTTTAAAAACTGAGTGAAAACCCCTCACCGACACGAGCTCACACAAAAGGGCGCACAGGTAGGACGGCGCACAAACCACAAATGGACTAAATACAACAGTGACAGTACAATACACAAGCGAGACTTACAAATTCATAAGAAAACAGTTCCATAAATGCCTAAATCAACAGTACTTGAACAAAGATGACGAATACGATGAATAACATGCTCTTTATTGACAATTAGCATAAAAATAACAGAAGAAACCTGTTCATTTGACGCCTAAAACGTATCAAAATAATATATAATACAGATATAATGCTAGAAAATTGGGACTTGTGTATTGAGGTACAAAGCAAACAACCCTAATGATTAAGTGAGAATATGTAATGGGTGGTACTCGGGAAGCTTTTGGCACAGAATGGCAGCCTTGTCTGTCATTCAGCCCCAGGCAGTCGGGTTAAGATAAGCTGTTAATGCAAGAAAGCGTAAAGCACTTTGACAACCCTGAAATGTGCAATTGGAGGGTTGTCACAAATCACAGTAACACATTTTGATGTACGATATATTGCAACAGATTTACGATAATATTCAAACTACTTTATGCCACAGTAAACCCTAATATCGTCAAAAAATATGCATTTCAACAAACAAATAGCAGAATTAAACACCTAAGTACTTAGTTGTTGTCTATAAAGAGTCCTAGACGTTAATAATTCCACCTTGTACAGCTCAAATATAATTTTAATCCAGAAAATCACAATTTCCCCAACTATTGCATAGAAAATGAACACACAATAAATATTGAGGCTCAAAACACAGTATGTTATCCCATCGATCATATATTGACGTCGATGTAGTAGTTCCTGGGTTTGACCTGTGCTAACTGCTGTTGTATCCCTGGGCAAGACACTTCAACCCCTTGCCTGAGAGTGAATGTTGAGATTAGGTTAGATTTAGCAGATTGGCAGCTACATTTAGTTTGCTCCGGGGCAGAGACAGGGGCGTTGGACTGAGGGGGATTAAAGGGTGGTTTCTCCGGAGCAAGGAATGGCCCTTAATAGCATGTGATGATTTATTCATCAGTTGCATTTTTTTTTACGCTTTAATTTGTTTTTCTTTCAATAAAATGCAATATGTTTCAGTAAGGTCCTTAAGAGACAAAGTACAATTATGCATGACATGTGAGGACACTTTTTAATAAAGAGGAAAATCATTGTTTACATATTAGCCAAGTTGTTAACAAATAAAACTAGTGATTTTAATCTGTAGTTGGTGTATTTTCTTACCATAATAATACGTTTTGTGATGTTTGTGAAAATGGTCTGGAAGTTATTGCAAAAACAAAGCGTACTGAATGAAAATAAAGGCTGGAAGCTACACAAGAGATCTATAAATTAGCGAGTTATTGTTAGGTGTATGTAAAAACTATATTCTAGAAAATAGAGAATGAAAAAGTAACAATATTAACAAATGTATAGTAATATTATTTTTTTATTAGGGGCCTACCAAGAAGGTTTGTAAATAGAGCTCAGAATTGTGTGCTACGCCCCTGGGCAGATCCATAAATAGAGATTGTTACTACTTTGAGCCAGAAATTACTCAAGTACAAGTATTGATGAAGTACTTTAAAACTGCATAGCTGCTGTCACTCGTTGTACAACCCCATAACGGGCCGCTAATGACTTCTTCAAGATTGCTGATAGAGCGCGGTCTCTTTTGCATCACAATGGCATTCGCACAATCCAAAACACGCAACTCGCTGCAGTCGAACAATCCCAGCTGATAAAGCGGAGGCTCAGATGAGAGAGAAAAACCCATTTGTGTCACGTTAATCCGTCGTTGGGTGAAATGTTCCTTCTCCCACCTGAGGCTGTGTGGCTGAGGACTATCCCTGCCGTCAGTAAAGCAACAAATACAGCGTGTGTAACCTCCTCCATTCTCTTTAATGCAGTTACAAATCTAGCTGCATGCTTTCAATGCTCCTTTTTAATGCGTAATAGCGTCTAAAAGATCACATTTCTGTTTTTTTAACTTGGGTTGTGGCTCCCTTGAAGCCTAATTTGATTATTCCAAAGCAGGTGTTTGGAGTCGAATGCTGATAAGAAGAGTAGAGGACCTTTTGCCTATGCAGAGTTACATTAGACAAGCTGAAAGTAGTGCAAGCGACGGAAAGCAGGCCTTTTTTCCCTCCTTTTTTAATCTAATCTAAACGTGTTGACAGGATTGACTTTGAAAGCTGGACCTGCATGCACAAAAGCCGCTCTCCATGTGGCGCATTGGCCACAGTGGAGAAATCCCATCGACGCTCGAAGTCGTATGGATCAGCCCCGAGGAATAAAAAGCAAAGCACAATAGCTCTCGTTATAAATGCTCTCTGCACATTCAAGTCAAGTGGTACCCTATAGTCATTTTGTCCCATTGTCTGAAGCTGCCACTCTTTACTCAGATCAGTTTCACAGGAGCACAATACTCGAAATAATTGCGAGTGGGAGAGACATGAAGAAATGCAAATTGGCCCCTGTAACAACTTGCACGGGGACTTCTTGATGTCAGAATCAAATGTATAACTTCAGAGCAGATGGAGCCCCGGCGCAGCTTGAGGCGACACTTCTTTCTCTCAATATTTTGTGTCCTCATAAAATCTTTGCCTGGCTCATCCCGATAAGTAGCTAAATAAGGGCAAGGGTGCATCTGTGGTCCCGTGCTTTCCATCGGATTGGTGCTTGTCTGGGCGCTTTGATAGCTCTTTCAGATTGTGTTGTTCTCTCTAAGCTCTTGTGCAAACAACAAGCATGCTTTCAACCAACTAATAATATCTCAATATCCACCACAGGCAAACAACGCAGCAGTCATTGAGTCATGTGTGCAATGAAGTGAAATGTGCCTCGCAATTTCAAATAATGTCAAATCTTAGGTTCAAACTTGTGCATTCACCGCAACGAAACTAGACTAAACCTAAAACTAAATCTGGACGAGATCAGGACTGAACAAGGACGAGAACAAGAGCAAACCAAGTCCACCTAAAGATTAAAGTTGGCTCAATTTAGGATCAAATGAATGCTCCCTTTTGTGTTCATGATATTTATGCCAATGTCCGGCTAATCAATACTTAGACGAGTATCAAAACTAGATAATCATTTGATGTTGTATTAATAATGGAAAAAATAATAATACTAATACATTAAAATCACAAAAACAGTAAAGTATTGAACCTTTCTGAGATAGTTTTACAATGGTTTGGATGTAAGATAACAGGGCGATTCTAATGGAAGTAGTATTTTGCAGAAAACGACATTCTGTTCTTGTAAAAAGAGTGTTTTAACCATTGTACAACTGAATTTGGTATTAGATTGAGCCTTGCCTTAGGATCGAAATGGAGTTTGAAAATGTTATATTGTGAGAATAATAGTGAGAATAATCTACAATGAATTCATGGTTGTCATAGTTATTGACATGTGCAAGTCTGGCCAATACTGAATTATTGAACGACCCATAAATTGAACAGCTGATGCCAATAAGGATTTTAGAATCAAGAGTAAATGATGCTACTAAGTTCTGCCTATATTTTGGCGCCGGTGTGTACTGTTGATGTAGATCATTTTCCATGGATTTGGAAGATTGTGATATAATTGCGTGTGCACGGCAGCTCATTTTGCTCTCGGGTGTGAGCGAAGGTAGACAGATATTATGGCAAATTGCTCCAGCTAAGGTGACTTGAACACTGATTGTGGGAGCTCTGCAGAAGTGAACTCCAATAATGAAAGATAAGACACGAGGAGTTGAAGCAGAACTTACAGCTGACTGAAATAACCCGAAATGAGTAAATACAAATGTCATACCAGCCAACGTTAAACAGCCTTTGGTAGATCATCGACCACATCGTTATGGCATATATTCTCTTTTATATCATGATGAAAACTTGAGCCCATATCAGCCAGCTCTAAAATGAATCATCATAAACTCGGTTAGTGTCTGCAAAGTGCATTGTTGGTCTCCCCAAACAAAATCTGATAGTTTCTTCAATTCAATAACAATGTAGATGCCACTATTGGGAAAATCAGATCATATAAAATGGATTTATCTTACCAAAATAAAATGTACAGCTCTTTACCACAAAATGCACAACAATATGAGGCTCTAAAATGTCATCATGATTGAAGTTCGCCGCTGCTAAGTCCCAAAAAACCAAATCCTCTTGACATGGCGTGGTGCGTTAATCAGTGGAGTTGCAAATCTAAAAAAGCTTTTAATATGCAGATGAACTCCGATATCTCGGCTAATGGGGTCAGAGAATTCAAAAGTGCAGCTGCCTGACATCCCCGTCTCCCTTTTATGTCCATTTGTCAATCTCTGCAAAAGTGAGGCTTTTTTTGAGAGACACTGGCAGAATACAGCAAGCATCTTTGGCATCCGAACTCTGAAGTGCGGTTGCAAAGATTGTCAAGGGCAAATCTGAGTTAGATTTTCTCACATTTCCTGCAAAAACTAG
Organism: Rhinogobius similis; assembly: GCA_019453435.1. Classification (NCBI taxonomy): domain Eukaryota; kingdom Metazoa; phylum Chordata; class Actinopteri; order Gobiiformes; family Gobiidae; genus Rhinogobius; species Rhinogobius similis. The sequence continues at coordinate 17,306,827 of CM033639.1, forward strand.
TGTCTCAGCCGTGATTCCAAGCAAGTAGAGCAAAGTGTCCATCGCAAAACTCTTCACAGCAGAGGAAAGCTTGGAACACAGGTGAGTAACATGAACTGTGCACAGCCAAAGCTCACATTTTCATAATGATTTTGTCCACGTTTCTTGCAAAAGGCGGTGTTTCAACTATATTTTGACAAGTAGAACTAATTCATCTGCATTCTGCTCATTGCAAAACATTCTTCAAAGAGAAAAAAGGCTTGCAGGGACTAAGCAAGGATTGCATTTGTAGGAAAAGTGCACAGCCAAGCTTCTCATTTCTTAAAAGAAGTACTGCCTCAACTATATAATAAATGACCAACCACTGGACATGACATGCTTGCTTTCCGAAAACCTTTCAGACACTTTGATTACAGGAAATGTGCTCTGCCAAACCTTAAACATTGCATATGTCTCTCACCTTATCAGGCTGAGTAGTTAATTCCACCGACAAAACTGGTCCAAACGTCCTTAGAGTTCAACGCAACACGGCACTTTTCTCCTTGGCACCTTCCCGATCTTGTTTTTAATTCCTCTTTTGCAGCTGGCCTCGCTTTTACGCAGCCTCTTCTCTTCTCATCACTCCAAGTCCCGCGGAGCAGCGCCACCACTCAGCCGGAGCAGAGAGAGAGGGAAAGCGGCCAGGGTTTTTCGCAAAGACTTGAGAAAGAGACGACGAGGGGTGCATGCAATTCAGCAGGAGGAGAGATGCATCCGTCCTCGCGCTTGCGGATCTACGGAGCGACTGAGCTGGAGAGAGAGGGGAGAACCAGCCACTCTGAGTGAGAAAGAAGGAGAGAGAGGAGGGGGGAGAGAGAGAGAGAGAGAGAGGAGCTAAACGTGATTGCATTGGAAGAACAGTCTCTCTCTCCCTTGCTCTTTCCCGAGGTCTCCAAACGACGGGGGATCTTAATCATCAAGCAGATTACAGCCAGGATGGAGGGTCGTATACGCGCACACATTACAACAACTCCCCGCTGCACCGTCGCGGATATACAACCCCCTCCTAAAAATGAAATCAAAATCCCGTCGGCTCTCGCTTCTCGCTGGACGGTCGCAGTGGGGCAGTGGCAGGAGAGCTGGTCACTCGGGGATAGGATCGACGAATCGGAAAGACGGCGCTTTCAGCCAAAGCCTACGAGCGTAAAAAGTGATTTGTGTGAAAATGAAACGCAGTCAGCGCAGTTGAAGTTGAAGGATATGTTGTTTTTTTTGTAATTAAGCTAATCGTGGAAGGCTTTAACAATGATTTCTCAGCTTTATGTTAAGACGTTTCACAACTTGGTAGATTATCACTCCTCACTTACTTACAGAGCTTACAGCCTCGGTACGCAAGTAAGTAATCCATTCTATCTCATAAACTATAAATCTATAAATTGCAGTGTCATTAGAACAACTCTGTATTGATACTCTGCCATGCAAAAGTAAAATGCAGAAAATGGTGAGTAAACATTTGAACAGTTAATTTGCAAAAACAGATAAATGTAGGTGAAATTGTTGAAGGTTTGTGATTTACTATTTGTCTAGTTCTGCACTGGTTTCAAAAGCCATATTTTATTGCAATAAAAATACTATTCCATCGCTTTTTGAGCAAATCCCCTCAACTATACCGTTATACGAGTAGAAGATGGGATACAAAATATAATTAATGATCCTGTAAATACTTGATTGCTGATGTGTGGTTGTATTGGCCATGTGTGATGTTATGTGAGTTAAAAGATGCAGAACATTGTGAATTGTTCTCATTGTTGACTGGGCATAATTGCATTGAGGCTGTCCAACACATCGAAATATTGTGAAACTAAATCAGGCTCGATGTCATAGGCTGCTGTATCAATATATCGCCATTGTTTTGTGACAGAGATGCAATTGTGTTTAAAGAAAGGAAACTTTGAAATACTCACTGCTTTGGTGATTTAGATCGGTGTGTTTCATTTTAAGTTTGCGGTTGCGGGTTGCGGTTTAACAAGGAGAGAATGTTGCTAAAACGTACGGTGTTCTTTGAGGATGATAGCGACGTGCCGCTCGAGCTGCCAAGTGGGGCCGGCCACAAGGTCGTGAGTTTGACTCCGCCTCCGACCGTTTAAGGTCAAGGTCGAGGTGTCTTTATTGTCTCCAGAGGGGAAATTAGTTTTGCAGCACAGCACAACACGAAAGGACAATAGAACAACAACGTACACGGACACAAACACGAAGGATCACATGCCCCTGAAAGTGCAAAATGAAGTGCAAATGTCCATGTGCAGATTTTCAAAGTTTACTAAATTTCATTCCCTCTTCTCATTCCCATCTCATGCTGCACCGTCCTGTCAAATAAACCCTACAGGTAAAAAAAAAAGTGATATATTCTAGATATCATGAGCAATACTGTATATTAATTGTCACATGTATCGCTATATTATGTTATCGTTGTCTTGTGAGCAGTGTATCTCTGTCTGTCTTCTCTTTTAAACTGTACATCTGTTTTGTTTTGTGATTTTAATGCAATGCTTCCTGTTGTGTAAAGCACTTTGAATTTCCTTGTGTACACAGCAAAAAATGTAAATCTATCAGAGCTTAAAATGACTTGAATTTATCATTTTTATCTGGATTTGAGTAGATTTGACTCGATGAGATTTAATTGCTGATGTCATGCAGAATATTTCACTGGTTTCAAGGTATTTCTGACTGATCATCACGATCATTTTGCTTAAAATAAGAAAATACATTTGTCAGTCGGGTAAGTAAAATTATCTTAACCCATTGACAGATAATTTGGATTGAAATTAGAAATAATGTATTAAAACCAGTCAGAAACGATTTGAAACAAGTGAAATAATCTAGTTCCATCAAATAAATCGTCTGCACTGATCTTAACGAGTCAAAACGTCTGAAATTCAGATTAATATCCTGAAATCAAGGCATTTTAACTCATCTAGAACTTAATTATTTGCAGTGTATGAATTGTGCTCTACAAACAAACCTGCCTTGCCTTGCCTATCATGTATCATATTGAATTGTGAGGGACCATGTGATTCCCAGCCCAAAATTGCATGTAATTGTGTAATTTTTTTTACTTAAGATCATTGACTGATCTCGTGTGGACCATCTTTTTTATGGGTTTAATGTATTTGTACATTGTCCATTCAAATAAAGACTAAGCTAAATTAAACGTCTGATATAAATGCTACAGTATTGATTAACATAAATTAATTTCCAGAGTAAAATATCACTTTGTTTGCTTCTCTATTTGACAAATGTGCTATGACAAAGTGTGCAGTATTGCTATAAACACTTCTCACCTTTGACATAATAAATTTGACAAATAATGAAAATCACAATAGTAAATGTTTTCGAACCGTGCTCTTTTGGTTTTCATTTACCAAAACTAACAGGATTTTTCACATTTTATGACATTCTGAAGCATCACCTACATCTCATTATGTTTCTCTTCCCTTTTGCCTTTAGTTTCCTCCCTTTAGAGCATATCTTTTTACTAACTTTTAAGGGTCTACATCTCAACAAGCCATATCAAGAAAAAGTCGGACTATATTTCGCCCCCAACCAGAAATAAGACTTGAAACATTAGAGTGCAGAGGAAGTTGTAATTCTGAAGAGTTTGATTGGCAGCTGTGAATGTGAATCTGAACTAAAGCAGCGCGTTCTGTTCCAAATGCGATCACACTTTAACTGCACTGTATTGCGTTGTTATTGTGTCAACTTTGTCGGTTTGGGTAACATTCGCAGTCGGCCTATAGACGCTTTAATTTGCACCACATAAATTAACGCTGCATTGAGTATTATACTGAACTTTTTTTTTTAAGTTTGTTGTTGCAATTCTCATGTTAAAATGCAATAAAACATTTCTTGTCTTAAGCATTAAGAGTGGTAAATACATTAGTTTGACTGTGATGGACGAGCTCTTCCATACGGCACGGATGAATTATTTAAAGGGCAAAGTATTATGCTGATTTTACTTTTTTGTCTGTTCTAAAATTGTTCCCTTATAAAAAAAAAAAAATTAATTAATCTGGAGTTGTATTTAGCTTCATTCACACGAGCTCAATGACTCCTGGTTATTAAATCTTCTCACTTCGAGCGTCAAAAACAATCCATTCTGAATTCATTTGATGTGTGACGTTTTCTCGATGTGTGACGTGGCTTCGAGAATCTTCTGCGCTGATCTGGTTTAGACCTGGTTTAGTCCTGATTTAGTCCTGGTTTAGACCTGGTTTAGTCCTGATTTAATCCTGGTTTACACCTGTTTTAGACCTGGTTTAGTCATGGTTTAGTTTTGGTTTAGTCCTGGTTTAGTTCTGGTTTAGATCTGGTTTACACCCGGTTTAGACCTGGTTTAGTCCTGATTTAGTCCTGGTTTAGACCTGGTTTAGTCCTGATTTAATCCTGGTTTACACCTGTTTTAGACCTGGTTTAGTCCTGGTTTAGTTTTGGTTTAGTTCTGGTTTAGATCTGGTTTACACCCGGTTTAGCCCTGGTTTAGTCATGGTTTAGACCTGGTTTAGTCCTGATTTAGTCCTGGTTTAGACCTGGTTTAGTCCTGATTTAATCCTGGTTTACACCTGTTTTAGACCTGGTTTAGTCCTGGTTTAGTTTTGGTTTAGTCCTGGTTTAGTTCTGGTTTAGATCTGGTTTAGTCCTGGTTTACACCCGGTTTAGTCCTGGTTTACACCCGGTTTAGTCCTGGTTTAGACCTGGTTTAGTCCTGGATTAGACCTGGTTTAGTCCCGGTTTACATCTGGATTAGACCTGGTTTAGTTTTGGTTTAGACCTGTCTTAGGCCTGGTTTAGTCTTGGTTTAGTTCTGGTTTAGACCTTGTTTAGTCCTTGTTTAGACCTGGGTTCGTCTGGGTTTAGACCTGGTTTAGTCCTGCTTTAGTCCTGGATTAGTAAATTCTGCTTCCTGTCTGGATTGACAGTCCTTCAGAGATTGTTAAAGTCTTTTGTCTCAAAAGCGTTGGCGCGTTGGGCACATTTCTTCCCCAAGAACAAAACCATGTGAAAAATGTGGCCCTCGGTGAAATAAAGTAGAATAGCCCTGGTGTAGACGGTGAAGCCTGACAACATTCAATAACCTAAAAACATTCTTGTAATTAGAGCGTGCAATGTTCCATATTATCATGTCCCAATTATTGTCATTATCTGCATTTCAATAATTATTTACAGCCTCAATTTTGTGTAATTATGATAAACATGATACCGGCACCAAGACAGCTGGAGGAAAGTGGAACAAGCTCCATTTATATAAGCAACTGTGTGTGATTGTACTGGTGTGGGGCTGATCTGACTGTTGGAATTAGTAACAATCCCTAACAACTAAGGACTAAGTACTTCTAATGCCAAAGGATAAGATGTGCCGGACCAGATTAACCATTACATTTTACATATTTTGCTAATCTGGTCAGCAACAAAGTGAGGAAACAAAACAACAAAACAAAACAAAAACAAAAAACAGATAAAGAATTGATAAATGGTTCACATAATTACAAACAAACTTAATGCTTTAAAATGGCTAGAAAACAAGAATCACACAGAAAAAATAACAACTCCATGACTTGTAGAAAGGGTTTCAGGGGTTGTCATCTGGAGGGGTTGTCATCCGGACGGTTGTCATCCATGACTTTTTATCGAAAAACATAGCCATATCGATCCCATATCGATAAATTTTGTTGTAAAATGCATTGAAACTCCTCGATTTTACCTTGGCTGTCATTACTGACTTTCAACTTCAACCTTTGCTTGAACTAATGTGATAAGTACATGTATGTGCAGAAAAAAGTATGAATAAACAATGTATTTGTAAAAAAAAAAAAAAAAATCAGCATTTTATCAATATTTTTTCACTATTGATTGAGCACCTCTATCTCTATCAATATTTGGTAACAATCGTACATTTACAAGGCCAGAGCTAAATTTATATAATATTCAGTTTAACCTTTAATTAGATATGATGCACAGAAATCTGAGCATCCAAAACAATTGTAGAGTGACTGATATATTTGGAAGAGAAAAAAACAATACATTTTAACTTTTCAATTTTAATCTTTGACATTATCTGTTGTAGTTTTTTGTCACTGCACTGGACATATTTTGGACGTGTGGAAAAAGGCACATTAAAGGCACTTAATTTGAAAAACTTTGGACAAAATGGGATGGTTATCTTGACTGAACATGCTGTTGTTTTATTGCTTTTGTTGCTCTTTTTGTTTTTGAATTTAGGGTTAGTGCTTTGTGCTCTCTCTGGATTAGGTTTTCTCTGCTGTTCTTACTGTTATTTCTTTTTATTTCGTTGTGTCTTCTATTATGTTTTATGCACTTTGAACAACAACAAAAAAAAGAAAATGGACACGTTTGTCAGACTTTGGACCAATCGGGACGTTTACTTGGGACTATATGTGCCTTAATTTTCTTCTAATTTTGTTTTTTATTATATACTTTGAAAATTTGAAATAAAAATGGACAAAAATTGACACATTGGACAAACTTTGGACCAAATGGGGCGTTTATTTCAGGACGTAGACTTTCTGTGCTCTCTCTCTTGTTCTGTTTTTGCGTTTGATGTTATAAAATTGAAAGAAAAAAGTAAGAAAACGCCGCTCCTCGTCAGGCCAATCCTTACCATCCGTGTCGTAAGCAATCAAATCTACATCTGATGCCTGGCCTTGGCTGCGATACTTGTGTGGGCCCATAATATATTCGGCTGGCTCACATTTCCAGACAAACCTCAGCTCGACGTGAAACATTATTTCATGCACTTTTCGAAATATCCTGCGGTGAAACTGGTCATTACCTGCTAAGCCTTTTGTTCCTGCCCCTGTATTGTTTGTAATGGCAGGATGACGAGACAAAGTGGTGGGCAAGGAGCAAGGTACACAACACTGCCAAAGGTTAAACAGGATTACAGCTAATTGACTCGAGGATGGGCTGCCAAGGAGAGCGCGGAGAGGAGGCGTTGGAGAGGAGATACGGGCAAACAAGGAAACACGAGCGGCATCAGTAATGTAGACGACGGCTGGGCGTTCATTCATTAGCGCGAAGGTTGTTTTCGGGACTTTAAACGGCTAAAATGCGGTGATTTCGAGTTGGTGCGGAGAGGGAATACCCAAATTTATCAGAATGTTGAAGCGAATGCATTATTTCAGCGAGAGTTAGTTCATGATCCGGCTAAATCTACCAAACCGTGTCACAGAATCTGCAGATTAACGACTGATTTTCTGTCCTCTGTTTCTACACAGCGACCAAATGTTTGGCGCGACGAGCCAGACTCTTGTGCTCTCTGTTCGAATGCACAAATATCAGACGATCGGACGTTTTATTTTTAAAGTTGCGCGTCTCAAATGTTGACATCTCCCACTTCAGTTTAACAATGAACACATTTACAAGGCCAAAAACAAAACAAAAAAAAAAAGAATCTGATAACCGATAATACGAGAAGTATCAGAAAACTCAATATTTAGATCTAATTGTAGGTTTGTGTTTGCAAGAGAAATCTGATCATCAAAAACATTTAGTGACATGTACAATTCATTTTAAAACAACTCTTTCAATATTTAATGATTGCTCTTTTAGTTTTTGTCTTTATCACATAAGTTTGCCCTTTTATTTTACGTAATTTTCCTTTGAAAATTCCATAAATTTCCTTTGAAAATTCCATAAATTTCCTTGAAACTTATGTGTTCAAATAGACTCCTTTTGACTCTATTATAGACCATTTTACATGAATTTGTCATTGTTTTATTGTAATGTACGGCAATACACTTGGTGTTTTGTAAATTACTTTGTTGGGGGGCACTGTTCAGTCAATTACTTGGCACCCTGGGGTGTTTGCCACACCCTATTTAAGATGGCCACCTGGAGCTCATCCTCCATTAGCCTGATGAAGGCCTAGTGCCGAAACGTTGCTTGAATAAACTCACATTTTTCAAGTAAGGCGGTGTGCGGGAAATCTTTTTCAACATAATTTTCCTTGAACATTTGTGAACAATTAGAAAGAAATCAGATAACTCACATCAGAACTGTTAACAAGACATTTCAGTAATCTGATAACTCTAGAAATCAGTTAATGATCAGATTTTGCTCTGTAAACATGGCCACTGTTTAATACTTAATTTGTTTTTCTGCAGAAGTCTGTGCTGTTTCTTTTTCCTGTGTTTGTTTTCCTTGTTAGCCACTTCACATGGACGAAAAAAAAAAAGTATGGCTGTAGTCGACTAAAGATTTAGCATTGACCCACAAACTCCTCGGTTTATCGTCACAGAAGAGTCGCTGGTGAAGTGTTCATCTCGTGTAACGTCTTTAACTTGTCTCAGTGACATCCACCTGTAGCTCACTGTGTGCCCTTTAAGAATTCATACATTTTGGTGTAACTCTGTAAAAACTCGAGATAGAAGTGGACAGGGAGTACTCAGTAGTACAATGAGCAAGACATTTAAAAAATAAATTGCCAATTGAAATTCTGTGCACAGGCTCAATTGTGTTTTGGGTATTTACAAAATTAGAATATTGAGTACATTATCTATAATTAAAACTAATAAGAGAATAGCACAAAAACAAAATATCTAATGTCATCTGCCAAACAAGGACAAAGAGTGATATTTCTGACCTTTAGTGGTTAATTTATGGTCCAGCCATGTTTTGTGTGAAACATGAACTTCAACCAAAACATTTTCAGCCACATTTTAGCACAATCCTGCTGCTTTATTCAGCATTTTTCACATTGCTGTTAGCCTTTAAATATGCTCTTGAGTGCCTTAACTTTGCAGTCTCATGTCAGAAATACATATATAATTTATTCATTATCTGACCTGTGTTATCAGTCACTATGAAATTACACCTACTGAATGCATCCAGCCAGCAGATGGCGCCAGCGCAATATACAATCTAGTGAAGTTAGCCCTGAAAAGACGTCATTGTGCGGATTTGCTGCAGCAGTTATCGTGTTCACATGACAGCAATGCTCAGAACGAGTCTAGCAATGATTTAAGGACTAAAAACAGCGGAATATTCTCTGATAAGTGACGTATGAAGACTGAAAATACATTACAAAATCCAAGAAGTTCAGCAAGACGTGTGTTTGACGCTTGGAGGGGGGAGGATTTTCTAATAAACGTTCCCCAAAACAGCGTGAATGCAACTGAATGTCAGGTGTGTTTTTGATGATGGAACATTGTCAGAACATGGTCTAAAGGTCAAAAAAGTCACAGTCGCAGAAAATGTGTGCTTTAAAATATAGTCGGAGTATTGATATTGAGATCATTTTTGTCAATATCGCTCATCCATTTCTCCGTTTAACCTACTCCTTGCCTGGTCCTCTCTGTTGTTGTCCATGTTCCGTCCGTCTCAAGCTCCTCCTGTAGCCATATGTTTTGTTTTGTGTCGCCTCCTGACCACGTGAATCTGGCTGTGGAAGCCCTCTACAGCAGTGGTTCCCATCCTTTTTTGTCTCGAGTACCCCCTAAACTTTGTCTCACACTCAAAGTACCCCTTAACTTCAGTTAATGGCAAATAAATGTGTTTATTAGTCACATAGTATCAATTATTACCATTCTGTTTTTATTTTAATCATACTTTTGGTTCAAGATGCTCCAAAAAGATGCAAAATTTACACCTAATAACATGTTTTTGTTCAGAAAAAAGTACATTTAATTTTCTTTTAAAACCTGAAACAATTGTACGTACCCCCTGCTAACTGCTCATGTACCCCCAAGGGTCCCCGTACCCCTGGTTGGGAAACGCTGCTCTACAGATTGGAGGACTGCCTTCACGCCTGGACCCTCCTCTCTCTGTCCTGATTGGTGCAGCGCCGTAGGGTCTGGCCAACCCTTCCTCTCACCTGCAGCTGCCACACCTTAAAAGGACCCGCCTCCTGTCACTCGTGGCTGCTGATTTCAAGTTGGGAACAGCCGCTTTAGCTGTGTCTCGTGTTACTGTTGTATTTGTGAGACACTTGTAGTCCTTTGGAAGTTTTGAGACTGTTTTTTTTTTAGTGTTTTTTTTTTTTTTATTATTATTTTCACTGCTTTGTTAGGAGCCTCTTTCAGTTAACCCTATAATTAGCCGTTTTTGTTTTTACCATTTTGGGGTCTTTTGTTAAATTTACCTTTGCATTCCTTTTAAATAAATCATAACTTTAGTTTTACCAATTTCCATCTTGGTTTTTGTTACTTCCCCTTAACCCTAGCAGAGCTGGGTCGTAACAGTCCACAAGAATCCTTCATAATGTCTCTAAAATTAGCCAAAGAATAAACAATTTCATCAACTAAAACACCATCTACTGACTTAATTAACTAAATAACAAAGGTTTTACAGGGGAGAATTCAGAGAACACATGAGGAGAAGGAAAATCATGTGGGCTTCCATATGTTTTGATTCCATTTGAAACCGAGAAATCTTAATATTTTGCTGATCAAATGTCAGTAATATAATACAACACACAATACACAACAATGCATTGCACAAAATGTAATAATAAAATAGTGCCTGCTGCCTAAAGATCACGGCCCACACGACACTGAACCTTTGACAGAAATGAACGCGTTTTCACTCCTTGATCTGCCACTTCGACGCCATGTGAATACATTTTAAACACAATGGCACAACCTCTTTTTAAATAATACGTTTAAATTATACCAAGCCTTAAAGCCAGAAGGAAATGCACTCAAAAGCACTGAATTAATCTGCGTAGAAAAAAGACAAGGTTATGTTATATAAGTCTCATTTAGAGCGGCTAAAAGCATGTTAATGTGTTTATGTACATACAGAGTAAATGTTAGCGTGAGGATTAGCATGCATGGCTTATTTTGTTTAAGCGTTGTGTAAACAGCAGGATGTCGCTGAATATCTCCGTCAAGAACACACTGTGCACAATTTTATTTTAAATATGCATTATTGTTTCTAGGGCTGCAACGATTAAGACTATAATAACTGATAATTATTAACTGAACTTTACAGACTCTAAACACGTGTCAAAATACCTTTTTATAACAAAGACAGCAACATTGTTCAATCAAAATGTTAAAAAAAAGTATAAACTATAGCTGATTTTCATGAATACACTTTATTTATACATATTCTTTATTATGAAGCCTTCAGTCGTTGGATTTTAATCTTTATTTGTGCGATGGTATGTTTCAAAAGTGTAAATATACAAAAGAAATAATTGACCTGACTGCTCGACTGATCGAAAAAAGAATTGCTGATCAACCACTGACAGCCCACTTTTTTTTTTTTTTTTGTATTGCATGTTCAAAGGATCTGGACCTGACATATTCCTTCCAATTCAGGAGGAAAAAAATCACTTTAATCCATACAGTATACTGTAAAAGAAGCTATTTATGGGAAAAAGAAGGAAAAATTTAACTGATACTAACAATAATGTCACAAATAAACACACGTACGTTTTGTTGAGAATAGCGTTGCAACGTTGCAAACAACTTTAACTCGGGGAACAAAAGAAGAAAACAAAAAAACAATAAAATACAACGTCTAAATGATTAAAAACATAACTATTGGTGAATGTTCTTGTCCCACTCAGACACTTAATACAACAAGTGACACCTTCAAACACTGAGCTCCCACTAACCGAGTAAAACAGCACAAAAATGTAAAAAACAAAACACAAAACAGTATTTCTTCAGTGTTTTGAAGCTAGTTTTGCAGTGTCTTTATCTTGTCAGGTCGCTTTGATGTAAATCCAAATCATCCCACTCATCTTAAGGCTTGCTGCTGATGATTTATGTTGTTTGTGAAGTCACCAAACTGTCATTTGTTTTATGTGTAATCCCAGAAAAATAACATTTGTGCTCAGATGTGACAGATCTAAAAATGTGACACTTACAAGTCTATCAGCTTAAACGCAGAAATTTTTGTAGTTCCTCATCAAACCCTAGTGGTCAAATCTGGTAATGACATCTTTTTTAATGCTTTTACTTTTGATATTTAAGTGAATTTCCATACATTCAGGTTGTCATGCCTGTACTGCATGTGTGTGTCACCCTTTGTAACGACACAATTTCCTGTTTATGTCCATTCATTCCCATTTAATCCGGTTAATTCCCATAAATTCCCAACAATTTTCCAACTTTGAAAATCACAGGGAAGTAAAACAGAGCATTTTATCCAATCAGAGACATCACTGAATGAGAACTACTGTGTAAAATTCCAGGAAAAGCAATAACAACACGATAACAGACCCCAGAACAGTTACGCAATGGACCTTCAAACTCAAAAACACGAAATAAAAAGATGTGAATTTGTCCAAAGTCTCTAAAAGTCTCTTTGCACGTGTCCTTTAGCAGCTATGGATCCATGAAACTGGCTTGGCTGGTGCGTTGGAGCCCAGTTTGGAGAGCAGAGCCTCATCTGGTCATAGCTAACAGCCATGACCTTCTCTGAGAGTCTGAGCTATTAAAGAAAATCCCTCTGCTCCTTGTATAATCCCAGAGGAGCCTCCAAAGAGAAAGCATGCATCGCCCGAACATCACAAACTCCGGCATCTGCCTGCATGTTGGCCAGTTGTTGACCTAATTTCTCACGTGTATCCTTTCTATAAGCTAAAGAGAAGGAGATTAGGAGTTTCTCTGGCTTTCTGTATAGATTTGGAAACCTTTGCAGTGGTATTTAAAGTAGGACTACACATTCAATCAACTAAACCGTGCACGTATGGCGTTTGGGAACCATTCTCTTCTGTTCGTAGTCCATTTGTTTGTCTTTTTTGAGCAACATATAGGTTAATTTGCAGCTTTATTGTCTAAACCAGGGGTGTCCAAACTTTTTCCATCGAGGGCCACATATTGAAATATAGACCAAGCGGAGGGCCACAAATCAATCGCGAAACGTTAAAAAAAGCAGCATTTATCTGATGTTTTAAGCACCACCACATCTACATTCAGTCTCAGTGCCTTAATATCAGGTCTGTGTTGCACCAAAATGTTAGTTATTTAGGTTAGAATCGTAGAAAATCTGAAATGTGCTGTAAATAGTACTTATCAGGACAATGTGGGCCAGTTCACCAGGAAGCCTAAGGGCCAAGAAAAATTGGTCTGAGGGCCGCATTTGGCCCCCGGGCCTGAGTTTGGACATGCCTGGTCTAAAACAATCAAAAAAACAACTCTGTGCTGCCAACTGTGGTTAAACTTTGCCACTGCATGTTGAGACGTCGAAGCTTAAAGGTCCCATAACATGCAAAATCGACTTTTCAGAGGTTTTAATCTTCCTACAGTGCTATTTGGGCCTCGTATGTTGTGCCTAAAGTGTTTTTTTGATTGATTCCCTCATGTTTTCACTAGAGAACTGTCTTTTTTGTCCCCCTCGGCTGAGCAGGCAGACGGGGGCTCATCCCATGGATGACGCGGCTTCCCAAGGATGACGCGGTGTTTAAGCCACGCCTCCGGGAAGCGCGCAGCCGCAGAATAAAAACAGCTAATGCTAATGCTACACAGTAATTACACGATGGATACGACAGATCGAAGAGTTAGCTTGTTATTTACCAAACGGCAACGTCCGTCGTCGAGGTACTGGAGCACGTCAAACTCCAGGTCAGATCCAGGACGTAGGACTCAGCACGACGCACCGTCAGGACGGATAAAAGGTTTATTCCCGTGTTTGTGTATCGCTGTTTACCGGAGCACACGGCGCATACGCACAATCTCCGCTCTAGGCTTCGGCGCGAGTTGGGCGGGGGAGGCGGCCTGCTCTCTGTTCGGGGGGGTCAGATCTCAGAGTGAGCCGTTTGCTTTTGCAAGGAGGGGGGCCAGTCCAAGAAATGGGTGTTTTTTGGAAACTGTTATGTTATGGATATTGCACAACGCAAAATTTTATCAACAAAGCCCTTAGAATAGACTGTGTAAAGGGCAAAATAGCAGAATATGGGACCTTTAAAGTCTACATGACAGGTTCTCATTTTTTTTCCAATAATGACTTAATTTGGTGGGAGGGCACTTGTGGTAAATATTAATCATCTTTTTAAATCTGTGAAGTTGCAGTTTGTGAAGAAAGTTTGAAAAATAAAAGAGTAGTGATGAGTTGTAGAATGGAATCCCTCTGTGATGTCATCAAAAAGCGACCTACAGTTTCATTAACACTCAGCTGACACATTTTTCTTACAGTTTAAACAGTAATTCAACAAAATAAAGGTATTATCAGGTACAAACCATAGCTATTGTGTAATTTAAATGGATTTTGGCCATTGTTTTCAAATGAGTTGCTAGGTAACAGGTGTGAAATTACACCTGCCTATGTCATATTTGCTGCCTATGTCCAACCAGGAAGTTCAAATAAGCAAAATGTTTAGTAAAATCTTGAATATAATCCTGTGCACTACGTTTTAGTGAAATGTGTCTTCTAACTGTCACATAGACTTTAATCATTCCATGTTTATGTGATCTTAGAAACTCAGAACATCACAGACACGGAAAAACTGACTTATTAAAAACAAATTTGGTCAAAGTTTTTGAGTTTACATCACAGTGACAGTGACATTACCTTGTTTGGAAATGCATGGGTGAGAATAATGAGAGAAATGTTGTTTTATATTTCACAGAATGTTTTTTCCCAAATAAAAGAAATCCAAATGTACCTTTATATTATAACAAACAAAGTACTCAGCGGTGCAATGTTTTGAAATTGTCTTGAATTATTTATCAGCAACTGTCTACAAGAAACGTCAAACCCTTCACACCTCGTCCATCACAACAATGAGGGTTTCAACATTTCTTTCCAATGAAACGGCATACAAGCTAATGTTATGCAAACGCTCCATGTTGGTTAATTAAGACAGATGATAAGACAGAAAAGCAGAGTATCATAGAATATTATATTCATTGCAGTGAGGAAGGTTACAACGAACCAAACAAGCGCTGAATAAGAGACTGCATCAACAGAAGGCACTCAAATGCAGGTTTACAATCAGCCGTGCAACTTCATCTAAAAGGCACAAATCACACTTTTTAAGACAGTGAGGTAAAGCGTTAAAGTCTTTTTGACAGATTAGTCTACACCAGGGCTGTCCAAACTTTTTCCATCGAGGGCCACATACTGAAATTTAGACCAACTGGAGGGCCACAATTAAATCATGAAACGTTCAAAAAAGTTGCATTTATCTGATTTTTAAAGCACCACCACACCTAAATTCAGTCTCAGTGCTTTAATATCAGGTCTGTGTTGCACCAAAATGTTAGTTATTTAGGTTACAATAGTAGAAAATCTGAAATGTGCTGTAAAAAGTATGTCTTAGGACAATGTGGGCCAATTCACCAGGAAGCTTGAGGGCCAAGAAAAATTGGTCTGCGGGCTGCTTTTGGCCCCCGGGCCTTAGTTTGGACATGCCTGGTCTACACATTTCACAAAAACGTAGTGAACATGACTGTATTCGAGATGTTAATGAACATTTTTCATGTCATCAAAATCCATATTAATTACACAATAGTTTTGAAATGACAAATAATAATAATATCTGATGACACCTTTATTTTGTTGAATTTTGTTGAATAACTGTTTAAACTGTTAAAAAAATTGTGTCTATAAAGTGTCTCTGTTTTTATACTATACTTTTTTGGTGACATAAAGTAGGTAGAGGGATTCCGTTTTAGAACTCAGCACTATTTCCTGTAATTTTAAACTTGTATTTTTCAAAATTTCTTCACAAACTGCAACTTCACAGATGCCAAAAATGTACCCCATCAAACTTAGTCATAATCAGAACATTTTGAGAACCTGTCATATAGACCAGGGGTTCTGCCTGGGACCCCCAAATTAGCCACGCAATTGACTTGGGACCCCCAAAGCGAAATGAAAACGACAGTAGCAATAATTTTAAGTGTCAAAGCCTGTCAATTCAGGTTTAATATTGGTTATTTGAATAGTTTATTTTCTTTCACTAAAAGATACTGTTTTAAATAAAAAAAAATAGAGCAAATCCAATGTCATATTAATTAAAACAAGATCTTGAAATCATCTTGCGACCCCCCAACTTACCCCTCGCGACCCCCACTTTGGGAACCACTGATATAGACTATAAAGCAGGAGAAAAGATGGTTTGAAAGAAAGGAGAAAGAGGCAATTCTACCATTGTTTAAATAGGAATGATGGTCTGAGATACAACCTCCCCTCAGTCTACAACAGTCTCATAACACCTTTCTCAAATCAAACAAGTCAGAGAGCTGTGACAGTGACATTTTGTGACTTGTAAACAAGGGCACGGCAAGTTAAACATCCTCCCTTTGGGCTGGACTGTTCTTGACACCCCCGTCCCACTTGAATTCAGAACTATGGATTGGATTTGAGCCTAAAACCCCTCCCATAGACACAATCGGAGTGTACTTTTGGCAGCGAGGAAGAAGGTCATCACAAAGAAACGGCTGACACAAACTGCACCATCAATCAACGACTGGACTGAAATTGTGACTGACATTCAAAAAGAAAAAAAACCTTGAAACTTAATTTGAAAATGGACCTATTCCACAGACATTGAAGTTGGTTTGGGTGTGCCGTGTATTTATTTTATTTCGCTGAATATTCAGTTTTATTTTATTTTTAGTTGTCTGCTTTCTGGTTCTTTTTGTTTAAAAATTGGATACAAAAAACACTTTTGGATGTCATGATCTCTACAACATTCTCCAGATGACTACCATTGAAACCTTTTCTGCCGCTGCTGCTCGTTTGTTTTCCGAGCTGATCTCATTAACGACCTCATTTTTATGATTATGTAAACACCTTTGATTTTCTCAGAACTTGTTTGAACTATTACCAATGCTTATCAACGGAACTGTTCCTCATCTGCCTGGAGGAACTCTCCCTAAACTAGACAAACTGTTCCTTGTCTGCCTGAAGGAACTCTCTCTACACTGGATGAACTGTTCCTCATCTGCCTGAAGGAACTCTCTCTACACTGGATGAACTGTTCCTCATCTGCCTGGAGGAACTCTCTCTACACTAGATGAACTGTTCCTCATCTGCCTGGAGGAACTCTCCCTAAACTAGACAAACTGTTCCTTGTCTGCCTGAAGGAACTCTCTCTACACTAGATGAACTGTTCCTCATCTGCCTGAAGGAACTCTCTCTACACTGGATGAACTGTTCCTCATCTGCCTGGAGGAACTCTCTCTACACTAGATGAACTGTACTTCATCTGCCTGGAGGAACTGTCTCTACACTAGATGAACTGTTCCTCATCTGCCTGGAGGAACTCTCTCTACACTAGATGACCTGTTCCTCATCTGCCTGAAGGAACTCTCTCTACACTGGATGAACTGTTCCTCATCTGTCTGGAAGAACTGTCTCCACACTAGATGAAATGCTCCTCATCTGTCTGGAGGAACTTTCTTTACTGTAGACGAACTGTTCCTCATCTGCCTGAAGGAACTCTCTCTACGCTGGACGAACTGTTCCTCATCTGTCTGGAAGAACTGTCTCTACACTAAATGAACTGTTCCTCATCTGCCTGGAGGAACTCTCTCTACACTAGACGAACTGTTCCTCACCTGCCTGGAGGAACTGTCTCACCTTCACTGTGGTTTCTACTTTTTCCCACAGGGTTTTTTGTAGTTTTTCCTTGCCGCAAAAGAGGGTCAAGGACAGGGGAGGCTCAGGAACAATTACTGTTGTTGAACATTGTTTATTTAATCTTCAAAAGCTTTTCTATCATTGACCAATAGCCGAGGCAATACTGTTGTGAATGTAGAGATTCTTGCTCAAAAATACCTCGAAAAACATTCATTCTTAAGTGGAAAGGCAAACAATCCACAAGAAAAGTAACATTTGAAATTTGAAATAGTAAAAAAATAAATAGTAAAAGCTAATTTTGCATAAGACAGGGCGCATTTAATGACTTGGTGCAGCACTTGGTCATGCAGAGCCACGTCTGGTCGGCCCGGTGCGTGGGATATTGAAGAGCATCCACTGCCTTTAACCTTTAGAAGAAGACAGGGATATAGAGGGAGAATCAGAGGTGACACCCATCACTCCATGAAAAGGTTATTGAGGCATTAGCATTTAGTCATCTCCATATTTCATGCGCTCGGCCCAGAAGACGGAGAACCAACGTCATTTTCATTCTTTTCCATGGATATAGTTTTGTCTTTTTAATGAGGGGTTTTATTGGATTTGGGTGATAAAACTGAATGAAGAATGTAAGAGTTGATTTTAATGTTGGGGGCTAAAACAAATGCTCAATGCGTAGTATTATTGTTGTCTTTTTTTAAGCTATAACATGTAGATAAACATAATTTGCATTTTTTTCATTATAAATTGCAATATTGATCTAAAATAACTCAATAACACGAACGGGTTCATTGACTGGAGGAACTCTTTTTAAACTAGACAAACTGTTCCTCATCTGCCTGAAGGAACTGTCTCTACACTAGATGAACTGTTCTTACTCTAGATTAACTGCTCCTCATCTGTCTGGAGGAACTGCGTCTACACTAGATGAACTGCTCCTCATCTGTCTGGAGGAACTTTCTTTACTCTAGATGAACTGCTCGTCATCTGTCTGGAGGAACTTTCTTTACACTAGATGAACTGCTCCTCATCTGTCTGGAGGAACTTTCTTTACTCTAGATGAACTGCTCGTCATCTGTCTGGAGGAACTTTCTTTACTCTAGATTAACTGCTCCTCATCTGTCTGGAGGAACTGCGTCTACACTAGATGAACTGCTCCTCATCTGTCTGGAGGAACTTTCTTTACTCTAGATGAACTGCTCCTCATCTGTCTGGAGGAACTGTGTCTACACTAGATGAACTGCTCCTCATCTGTCTGGAGGAACTTTCTTTACTCTAGATGAACTGCTCGTCATCTGTCTGGAGGAACTGCGTCTACACTAGATGAACTGCTCCTCATCTGTCTGGAGGAACTGCGTCTACACTAGATGAACTGCTCGTCATCTGTCTGGAGGAACTTTCTTTACTCTAGATGAACTGCTCCTCATCTGTCTGGAGGAACTTTCTTTACACTAGATGAACTGCTCCTCATCTGTCTGGAGGAACTTTCTTTACTCTAGATGAACTGCTCCTCATCTGTCTGGAGGAACTTTCTTTACTCTAGATTAACTGCTCCTCATCTGTCTGGAGGAACTGCGTCTACACTAGATGAACTGCTCCTCATCTGTCTGGAGGAACTTTCTTTACTCTAGATTAACTGCTCCTCATCTGTCTGGAGGAACTGCGTCTACACTAGATGAACTGCTCCTCATCTGTCTGGAGGAACTTTCTTTACACTAGATGAACTGCTCCTCATCTGTCTGGAGGAACTTTCTTTACTCTAGATGAACTGCTCCTCATCTGTCTGGAGGAACTGCGTCTACACTAGATGAACTGCTCCTCATCTGTCTGGAGGAACTTTCTTTACTGTAGATGAACTGTTCCTCGTCTGCCTGAAGGAACTCTCTCTACACTAGATGAACTGTTCCTCATCTGCCTGAAGGAACTGTCTCTACACTAGATGAACTGCTCCTCATCTGTCTGGAGGAACTTTCTTTACTCTAGATGAACTGCTCCTCATCTGTCTGGAGGAACTGCGTCTACACTAGATGAACTGCTCGTCATCTGTCTGGAGGAACTTTCTTTACTCTAGATGAACTGCTCGTCATCTGTCTGGAGGAACTTTCTTTACTGTAGATATACTGTTCCTCATCTGCCTGAAGGAACTCTCTCTACGCTGGACGAACTGTTTCTCATCTGTCTGGAAGAACTGTCTCTACACTAGATGAACTGCTCCTCATCTGTCTGAAGGAACTTTCTTTACTCTAGATTAACTGCTCCTCATCTGTCTGGAGGAACTGCGTCTACACTAGATGAACTGCTCGTCATCTGTCTGGAGGAACTTTCTTTACTCTAGATGAACTGCTCGTCATCTGTCTGGAGGAACTTTCTTTACTGTAGATGAACTGTTCCTCATCTGCCTGAAGGAACTCTCTCTACGCTGGACGAACTGTTTCTCATCTGTCTGGAAGAACTGTCTCTACACTAGATGAACTGTTCCTCACCTGCCTGGAGGAACTGTTTCACCTTCACTGTGGTTTCTACTTTTTCCCACAGGGTTTTTTGTAGTTTTTCCTTGCCGCAAAAGAGGGTCAAGGACAGGGGAGGCTCAGGAACAATTACTGTTGTTGAACATTGTTTATTTAATCTTCAAATGCTCAATGCATATTATTATTGTTGTCTTTTTTTAAACTATAACATTTAGATAAACATAATTTGCATTTTTTTCATTATAAACAGCAATATTGATCTAAAATAACTCAATAACACAAACAGGTTCATTGACTTCTTGCTCAAAACTGCAGAACTGATAAAGTGACATTTCACGGTATGAAGTGGCATGTGTTTTTAACTATGTGTTTTTATTGTTGAGAAATATATACGTGACATTTTTGAATAAATCATAAATTAGCATATGTTTGCGTGAAAATACAACAAATGCGTTTCTAAAAAAGGACATTTCTGAGCTTTCAAGCCTTCAATGCAGGACAATACGAGATTACTCAAACGTAATGAGGGAAAAAATCTTCATAAAATGGATAACAGCACGTTAAAGTAAATTATGCACGACATTTTTAGCTGCATGAATAAGACTATTATTTGAGATAAACAGTCAGCGCTATCTATTTTTGTCAATGAATGTCAAGAATGAATAGAAAACATAAGTAATGAATCCAAGTTTTCTTCTTAAACGCAAATAGTTTTGATACAACAGACAATTATAATTACTCTTTGGGGGAAAAAAAAGAGAGTGCAGTCCTTGACAAACATAAAACATCCTTGGAGACGGAGACCAAATGGGTTCTTATTTTCGTGTCCTTGGGCAAAGCACTTCACCCTACACAACAGAGAATAGTTCTGGTTGACAAGGAAACACAGGAGGCATCAGTAATGATTCTGAGCAGTCAAGCCGCTTGAATCAATCTGAACTCTACTTTGAGTAAGTTAATGATGAGGGGAAATCATTAAGAAACTGATAAAAGCAGCAAAAGTAAATTGTACACAACACGTTCCTTTTAGCGCAAGATATTTTAGCAGCATGAATGTGAATATTTGAAGACTACAGCCAACACAGTCTATATTTTTAGCAAGGAATTTCAAGAATAAATTGAAAACATAAACAGCTAATCGAAGTTGTTTACTTTGGATTGTATAAAAATTGCTTCAATATACCTAAGAGACATTTATGATTCCTGTTAGAGACAAAAAACATCCTTAAACACAGTGGCTCAGGTGAATCGGGTTGTCTCAGAACTGGAAGGTCGGCACTGTTTCCCGTTTCTCACAGTCGTTGAGTCCTTGGGCAAGGCACATCGCCCAATGCGACTCAGAATAGTTTTAGATCAGGCATGTCCAAACTAAGGCCCGGGGAACAAATGTGGCCCTCAGACCAATTTTTCTTGGCCCTCAGGCTTCCTGGTGATTGGCCTACACTGTCCTGATAAGTACTTTTTACAGCAAATTTCACATTTTCTACAATTCTAACCTGAATAACTAACATTTTGGTGCGACACAGACCTGATATTAAGGCACTGAGACTGATGTAGATGTGGTGGCACTTAAAACATCAGATAAACGCAGCTTTTTTAACGTTTCATGATTGATTTGTGGCCCTCCGCTTGGTCTATATTTCAATATGCGGCCCTCGATGGAAAAAGTTTGGACACCCCTGGTTTTAGATGGATGAGATATTGCAACGCCAGGGCAGCTGTGGTTAGAAGAAACGTCTTATCGCCAGAGTTCGCCAGCATAAATACAAAATGAACTATTTGTCATTTAAATCTGAGCCTTTACCGCAACTATTCTCAGCAGATCATTCACAAATCGACTCCACGGAGAGGGACATTTTATTTTAAACCAAACTTCTGAACGTTCTCCACAGAAATTGATAAGTTTTGTCATTATTTGGAATGTTTGGGATGTTGGAATGACAAAGGAAGAAAATCTTAATGGAGACAAGCAGGTGGCAGATCCTCCACCCGAAAAGTTACAAGTCAGGTCTGTGGAGACCCTTGATTGCAAGCTTGCATGTTTTTTAAGTGTTGTTTTAGTATTATATAAACACCAGTAATTAAGAAATGGCATTTATTTAAAGTGCGTATGAGAGGTTTTTATGATTTTCTAATTTTGACTTTATTCAGTGTATTAATACCTCTTGTAAATATAAATTATAATGTTACACCAATCAGGTCACTGTTTGTGGAGAGAAGTTGAAAAATCTGTTGAAACTTACAGGAAGTAAACAAGTTGGGAAAACAACAACACTAGGGAGACAAAGGTTATGCATAATTTACACAAAATAAATTACTTTTTGAGCATTTAAACATTGATTCAACAAAATAAGTGTTCACGTGTATTTTTCTTTGTCAAATTAAAAAGATCTGTGACATTAGAGGAGTGTGGTCCAGCGTACAGTGTGGTTACTGGGGTTATTTCCTAGTGTGATGTCATCATTTACAACCAGGAAGTAAAGTGAAAAACCTAAAACAATGGCTAAACTGGGGTCAAGTTTGTAAAGATATGAGCGGAATTTGAAATCTCAACTGCATTTTAGTTAAATGAGTAGTTCAATCTGTCATAAGCACCTTAAATCTATTATTTGTATGAATTCTAAAATGATGATGTGTAACTTGTTTGCCGTGATTGTAAAAATACAGATATTTAAGTGAATTTGCACATATTCAGGTTTGGAATGCTTCTGTTCATCTCTCCTTCAGAGACAATTCCCTGATTATTTCCGATAATTGCCATTGAAATTTTCCAACTTTTAGCATTCCTGAATGTTTTGAACCTGTGATTGCAAAAATACAAACATTTAAGTGAAGTTCAAGTTTGGCTTCTAAACACTCCTTTTGTTTGTTCCAACTTTGAAAATTCCCAAAATGTTGAAGTCCTATAACAAACTGTTTTATCCAATCAGGGACATCCTTGAATTCCAGGCAAAGCTATAATATTTCCAGCGTTGCCAGCATAAATGAATAAAATTGAATTATAACTATAAATCTGTGCCTTTATCACAACTCTTCTTTTACAATTAACTATTATTGATGACAGCAATGACAACTTTTTTGGAGCTGTGGTTGTAAAAATACAGATATTTTAGTGAGTTCCATAAATGCAAGTTCGAAATACTTTAGTTTAGTTTATTTGAATAGGGACAAGTCTGCTTCATGGGCTCATGTCACATACTACAACATTTTAGCCAAGGCTAATTCTCAATGTCCGTCCCCAGAAGGGCTTTTACAGAGAAAATACAGTCCAATTAAAATACAGAGCGTTTAAAATACAGTACATTTAAAAAACAATACATACAACAGTGCAGATATTACAATATACACATTACAACTACATATGGTCACATGTCTGACCACTGATCAAATAATGTTTCAGTTTATGTTTAAAAAGGACCCAGGTCACCTCTCCCTTGAGTTCAGGGTAAACTGTTCCAGGCCTTAGTGCCTTGTACAGTGAAGACTGATTGTCCAAAAGTAGTTTTTCTCCTCGGGACCTGACAGTTCCCACTTTGAGCTCCTCTGGTTCTGGAGCCCACAGTCCTGAGAGGAACTACACTCTCACAAAGAACCCGAGGAGCTTGACCATGAAAACATTTATGGATCAGCTTCAACTGTGACCATTTGATGTGATTATTGAAGGCACACACAATGATGGGACCTGATGGGTTTCTTATCTAATATTTTTATTGCTCTATTGTAAATCATTTGCAGGGGTTTAATAGTTGTGGCTGTGGCCTGAGACCACGAGGAGATGCAGTAGTTTATGTGCGAGAAGATCATGCAGTGCATGAACGTGTGAGCAGCATGAAAACTTCTGAACACTTCTGTGTATCCTTTCAATTCCCTGTTTATTCCACATAACCAGTAATTCCCATGGACTCCAACTTTCAAAATGCAAAATGAAACAAACGATTTGATCCAATAAGAGACTTTGTTGAATGATAACTCTGCTGTGGAACATTCACGGCAAAGCAATAACATTTCCAGCATTGCCTGCATGTTATTTATTTGTAATTATAACTATAAATCTGAGCCTTTACAATCAACAGCTGTCCGTTCACAACCAGGAGATGGAACCATTGACATGCATCGACTCGAGGCAGTGGAACCGTCGATAGTACAGCTCCAGCTCTAAACACTCTTCCTCTGAGGACTATTGATGATGATAATTACGTTGACGGTAGACGTAACGATTCTGAACCCCATTGGTCTTAAACGGTTCACAATAACTCAATAAGCCATCAGTGCTTTACGTGTATTTTTAAGTGAGGACATAGACACGAGTGGAATGTACAGGTTTAAGCTTATTTTATGAATCAATGCATGAAGCTTTTTGTGCCGGTAAAATATCAACTGTGATTGAAATTAAAATGTGTCATTTAGCATTTAAAGGACACATATTCTGCTACAGTGAGCTTTTAACCCTGTTCTAACAATCAACGTCAACAAAAACACACCTAAAGTCGCACTCAATTGCATTCACGCTGTTTTGAGGAATCAGAAAATCCTGCCCCCTCCGAGCGTCAAACACACTTCCTGTGAACTCCGTCTATCCGGGACGTATTTTCTGATCATCTACGTCACTTGTCAGAGAATATTCTGCTATTTTTAGGTCTTCATCATCAATCATCGCTAAACTCGTTCTGAGCATTTCTGCCTCTAAACACGATAACTGCTGCAGCAAATCCGCATCATAAGTTCGCGCTAAAAAGAAGAAGAACTAGATTGTATCTAGCGCTGGTGCCATCTGCTGGCTGGATGTACTCAGTAAGTGTCACTTCATATTGACTGATAACACGGCATGGAATGAATAAGAAACTTTATTTGAGATGGCAATTTTAAGGCACTCAAGAGCAGGTTTAAAGGCTAATACGAATATGAAAAACGTAGAATATTTAGTTTATAATTTACTTTTATTGTCTTTGATTTCTGTTGCACCTGTCGCCGAAGCAAGTTCTTAGTTTGTGATTTGTTTTTCACTGACAATGGCAATAAAGCTTGTTCTGAAAGTCACTGATTAGGTCATTATTTGTACTGTATTTATGTATTTATGTAAGCGTGATGAGAAACCTACGTACAGTTTCAGTGGAATACGGTCCAAGTCATTGTTATAAATAACCAGGTTCAATATGTGTGTTTTCAATTGGATTAATCATGAATTAGAAATATAGTATATAATTGGGGGTGGCCAGAATCAAAGTAATGATATAACTTTACTAAACAAAATGCAATTGGTATCTTGTCTTTTGAATTATGAGTTTTGTTTTGTTTTTATTTTGAAAATGTAAATATCCTCACACTTAACACTCCATAACACTTATCACTGACACCTTTTGCACTGCACTGCGCCGCTGGTTCTGGTTCAGATTCTATCTCCAGGGAGTTTTCCCTGAGCTGCACTAAAATAATCAATCTTTAAAGATCACGCGGCAGACGAGTCTCGGGTGGATAATCTCAGACAGGTCTAACATACGATGCAAATGCTTTACCGGAAAATACGTCTGTGTTTATCAAGGTAGATGTTTGTTGTTAACCTAAAATAAATGGAATTATTGAAGTTAAATGTAAATTTCATCTGTATTTTATTTCCTATTTAAATTTTAATTCTGTCCAAGATCTTTAAATATTGACTGGTCGTTGTGCTGAGCAACAAATAATTCACCACTTTAACTTGATATTTTAACTTGTTTTCATTTTATTAGAATAGGATTGAATTGAGATAATCTGTACTTTCAGTCAAGTGTTGAAATTATTAAGTAGGAATACAGACTCCAGTCTAAGATTGTCACAAGGAAAAGGAAACAAAACGTTTGTCAGTGGCGTTCTTGGTCGACCAGACATGCTCCAGGCATTGATTATTCGACTAAAAGGGGCACGACACTGGCTAAAGCTCTCAATTTCTTTAGGAACTTTCACTAAAAGAACTTCGTAAACAGAGATGTACAACTAAACAGCCTTTTTATGAGGCAAAGCAGAATAAACCCTGCAGTCACTCCTCAGCTAACTCACTCGATTCATATTTAAAATTTCAATAAAATAAAAGCTTTGTTCACATGACATAACAGTATTTTTGAATCACTATAGTGTGTGTGTGTGTGTGTGGGTGTGTGTGTGTGTGTGTGTGTGTGCGTTTGTGTGTGTGCGTGTGTTTGTGTGTGTGCGTGTGCGTGTGTGTGTGTGTGTGTGTGTGTGTGTGTGCTGGAGCAGCTCAGAATTCACTTTTGGTTCATGTCTCTAATCCGCATAAAACAAAAACAAAAACTGGCTCAAAGTTCAATATATTCTCTGTTATGCAAAATCAAAGAAAAGTGAAATTATTTTTTCATGATAACCGTCAGTATTCAACTCCAAAATCGTCATAGTTAGTTGTCACGTAAAAGGATTTTAAGAAATGAGATTAACAGCAGTTTTATGGAGCGAATCCCAGACAAAAAATACCTGTCACTTTAATAATGTTAAATATACTATTCCACTGTTTGCACTGCGAGCTTGCACTATTGTTCTGATCTTGTGTCCTTGTATAAACTGAATATTGAATTACATTAGTATTCTACACACATTTTATTTTAAATTTCCTTATTTTATCTTATTTTCGCATAGTCTATACTTTTTACCTTTCTATTATCTCTATTCATTGTTATATGTTACATCTTACTGCCAAAGCAAGTTCCTAGTTTGCAATTAAAACCTTTTTGATTCTGATAATGATAAGATTCAGTGTTTGTAGACTTTAAATCAAGTAAATCTCTTCCCCATCTGAGATCATGACATCATCCAGTTCAAGCTCGTGAATGCAAACTTATAAAATGAATCAACTCATAAAAAAAGGTGACCAACGTAGACGCAAATGTGAAATTGACTAAACAACTAAAGAACTACAGCCCCACTACCCATATACTAATGAGAATAAAAATCAGAACTGAAAAAACAATACATAAATCCTGAATTAGAAATATTAAATGGTTTTACGTCTCCGCGAGAAGTTTTAGCCACAAACAGAGCTGGAAAGTTATTAAAGCTCCTGGTAATAAAGGTGAAAAGATAAAAAATAGCTCGGTCAACACTTTCCACAAACCGCCGTTGAATCATCCCTCTTAAATGACACTTCTGAAAAGCTGATATTTGAATTAAATGATGTACTATTTCCCTGCACTCAGCGGCGTTGGCTCAGAGCGCTGTGCAGTCCAGATGGCACGGCCCGGAGGTAGCCATCTTTAATCCTCTTGGCACGCGGCGGACGAGCGGAGAGGTGGAACGTATGCTGCGAGTCAGGCGTCAATCAAAGGCTCAGACTCACGCGGGGCAGGAGGGGCGCTTTGGACGTACTCGAGTGCGAAGAGGAAAAATGACAACTAAAAACATGTCCTTAATCTGCCACTCGACGCTTAAAATACAGTAGGTCAAGCTGTTCATTCTGAAAAACGGACTGCCACGAGAGCATGTTAGTTACAGACCGAGCAGCCGAAAAGAGAGGAACAAAACTGGAAAAAAGCTTAAAAACATGACATGAAAAGTGACTAAAACGTATATGTCGTGTAATCCCTCTGTTGTCCAAAAGAAAATTGAATTCTGTCAAATGGACAAAAGTTTTTGAGACTGAACATGTTTTGACACTCATCCAAGTGACTTCAAAATGTTTGTCCAGTTGACAGAGTTTAATTTTCTTTTGCAATGAAACGTATGTGTTGGTGGAACATAAGAGTCGCGTTTCCACCGGCCCTGGTCCCTCAGGACGGTTCACAATGGAGCGTCTCGGCCCACTTCTCTTAAAAAAAGTGTTAACAATGATGCAAAATGTACTTTTTTGAGCATTTGGCCACGTTCTAACATTGTTCCGGCATGAAAAACATAACTGAGTAGCATGTTCGTTTGAAAATCCTCTTCCTCATGTCCTTATGGAAGAAGATTTTAAGAAAACGGCCTTTGAAGTTACTTTGTCCCATAGAAATCCATTGATAAAGTGGAATAAATTAAGTAATAAAACATCTTTAGGAGCAGGTTGGACAAATTTGCTGTTTCCACATGAAAGCCGATATGTTAAGAGAGCAAACTGACCAAAAAACAAACAAAATGGGTTTTGCCTACAGTGTTTCTCTTAAAATTACATTTATTTTATGGCTCCAAAAGTCATGATACTAATACATTTTATTTATAATGCACTTTATGTCTGAAAGCAAATCTCAAAGTGCTACAGGCTTCTAACAACACAAACGCATACCAGAGCAGCAAAACAACATCAACAAAAGAGATTAAAACTTGCAGGAATGCGCCGTTTTACCTAAAGTATTATCCGAAAAGGCAATCAAAATCTCCAAACGATGAGTCTGGGCAGAGCGCTGAGGCAAACTATAGTTCACAGAGATGCAGGGATTATGGTAAATTGCGTCCGCTCCGTACAAACTATTGAGTGGCATTTAAAAAAAGGTCATGACATTGATGTGGACCACTCACTTACTCACTCACTGCTCCAGCTCTGCGTCCGTTCAGGTTTATATCGACAACTGCTCCTCGTCTTGTTTTGAATACTGTTGCAGATCTATGCATTGATATTGTTTATTATCAATGCAACAATATTTAACTTGGCAGAGACGAAGAAATATGAATCTACAATAGGCTGAAAACGCTCGGAAAATGTTACACAAAAAAAACATTTCACTAGCAAAGGCTGTTTAGCAATTTGAAATGATGAATATGAACCTGGGAAAAGAAGATATAGAATGCTTGTGTCCAAACTTTTTCCATTGAGGGCCACATATTGAAATATAGACCAAGCGGAGGGCCACAAATCGATCGCGAAACGTTAAAAAAAGCTGCATTTATCTGATGTTTTAAGCACCACCACATCTACATTCAGTCTCAGTGCTTTAATATCAGGTCTGTGTCGCACCAAAATGTTAGTTATTTAGGTTGGAATTGTAGAAAATCTGAAATGTGCTGTAAATAGTACTTATCAGGACAATGTGGGCCAGTTCACCAGGAAGACTAAGGGCCAAGAAAAATTGGTCTGAGGGCCGCATTTGGCCCCCGGGCATGAGTTTGGACATGCCTGTTGTACTTAGTAATAAACAGAGATCATACATTCACATTTTGTTCATTTTAAACCGTGGTATTGATCTAAAAGGACCAAGTTTAGAAACAGGTCAATCGACTTCCTGTTCAAAAGCGCAAATGAGATTCTCTGCTAATGACGTCTTCATAATTTCAAATGCTACACAACAGTTTGGAAGATTCGTGAAGGATCCATAGTCTGAAGTTTTCAAATAGTCGCAAGTAAAGGTGCGTTCACAGTTGCACAAACAGCTCAATAAAGTTGTGACTAAAGGTGCGTTCCAACTGTTAAATGGGACTTTCTTTTCCCACCTCCGACTTGAAAAAACGCCCTGGAACGCCGCTCCGACTGGTAAATCCCACTTCATATTCGAGATCTGTGATGTGTTACTACAATAAATATATTCACAGAGAGTAGTATAAAGTGCTTTACCGCCACAGAGACATGTTATAAGTAAAATCTGACAATTTTCACATATTTAACGTGTTAGATTCATTTGTTTAATCAGTCAATATGGCAGGTTAGACCCTTGATTTTCAACCAGTGCGCCGGGGAACACTGCCTTGAAAAAATGTCCAGTTGAGTTAACAGATTGACAAATGTGGATGTAATTGACTAATTTACTTTTTTGGAGTGTCCTGAGCAACTTCTGCACTAAAAAATAACAACAAAAACATCATTAATGTCAAATTTAAAGAACCAGACAGTGGCGCAAACATTAGTTGGTTTGTTATATACCATATTTTTTAACTAAATGGTCCGTTTTGGTAATGTTTTTGTAGAAGTTGGTGTGCCGTGGTAGATCTTAAACCCAAAAAGTGTGCCACTACCAAAAAAGGTTGAAAAACACTGGGTTAGATGACACATTTTACTAAAATGTAGTGAACATTTAAGATTTTACAGAACATTTTGCCCATTTGTCCCCAGTTTGACTGTTTTTGTAGTTTATAATGTCACTTCCTGGTTGAACGTGAGCAGCAAATATGACATAGTTAAAGGTTAAACTGTTACAACCATTTTGAAAACAAGGGCTAAAATCCATATAAATTACACAATAGTTATGATTTGACAAATAATAATAACTGATAACATTTTTATTTTGTTGAATGATCATTTAAATTGTCCGACAAATGTGTCAGTTGTCTGTAAACTGTCCCTGTATTTTCAACGGTACATCGCATTTGGATGACATCACAAACGGATTCTGTTTTTGAACTCAGCACTACTTCCTGTACTTTAGTTTATCAAAAATTCTTCACAAACTGCAACTTCACACATATAAAAGTAAGATATTCACCAGAAGTACTATCCTAGATTCATCAGAACACGTAATAAAGACTTTATCCACAACATTTCTTTAGCTAATAGATCATCATTAGCCATTTTATTTGTTTTACATATGAGTTACTTCAGTTGGAACGCTTTGAGGACGCAACTTGTAATGTTCAAGTGGGAAATTACGGACCAGGCCATGGCTAAAACAGGACAGATCAATTCTACACCAAAGTCGATTATTGCACAACACGTCTCCTTTAAGCCATACAAAAAGACGACTTCTCTCAACTTCAGGTATTTCTGAGGTGGAAACAGCAATATTTGCTCGAGCGGCGTGTTCTATGCCGTGTCCAAATGCTGATTAGCGGAGGACAGACCGCAGTTTGTGAAAAAAAAGAGCGGTTGTAATTAACACCGAACCCAATTAGTGGAGGTTCTCGTTAGCGGCAGTTGTTGGTTTAGTGATTGGGCACGTCGCATGTTGACAATGACATTAATGAAGCTCGGAGCCAATGCTTTGATCACGCCGATGGAAAATTACAATAGAGTCAGATGACACTGAAGTAGTAATTGGAAGGGTTAATGAAAACAATGGAGGTGTTAATTGGTAACAAGGTAATAGAAAACGGCTTATTCAAAATCTAATTGATGTTTAATGTAGATTAATTGATCTTTTGTTGGCTTTAAAGACTAAAAACAAGTGCGCAGGTTATACTTTAACATGAACTGATGCATATTATCCATTATTTGTGTTGTCATTGACCTTTAAACATGCTCATGAGAGTCTTTGCTTCGACTTCTCATGTTTTACAACTTTAAAATGTATCTGTACTGAAAGCATTCATTACATTATTATCTGTGAGGCGTTCCCACATCAGGATTTGTGTTAGAGGTAATGACCAAGGGGAAATAAACTAAAGCTAGCTGGTGATTACTTAAGGACTTAAAAACAGCACCTGACATCACAAATCTGGGACATTTGGAGCCAAGTCTTTTCTGAGGCTCAGAGGGGAAAGGACTTACTTAACAGGATGAAGAAGTGTGACTTAAAAGTACATCTCCAGGAATGTTTTTTGCAGTAATTTGTGTCCATTACTTACTGTCTCTGCTGGGGATGTCCAAACTTTTTTACCAAGGCCCACAAACTGCACCATTTTTACATGTCTAAACTATCAAGTATTATAACGTATAGTGCATGTGATGTATAGCTAACTACTCTGCCAATATAAAAACCTATTGTGTGTTTGTTTTTTGTTTTTTGAATATCATTCAGATCTTATCTTCAAGTGTCATTGCAATGATTGAACC
Source organism: Rhinogobius similis (assembly GCA_019453435.1). NCBI lineage: Eukaryota > Metazoa > Chordata > Actinopteri > Gobiiformes > Gobiidae > Rhinogobius > Rhinogobius similis. Next base: position 17,338,462 of record CM033639.1, read on the forward strand.
GACTTTCGCTTTGGTCGGTGAATGCTCAAACCACTTATAGTCTATATGACCAGTTCTAATTTTTCTCCAATACTGCCTTAGTTTGGTGGGAGGGCACCTGTGTTAAATATTTATCATATTTGACATATGTGAAGTAGCAGTTTGTGAATAAAATTTGAAAATTAAAATGACAGGAAGTAGTGCTGAGTTATAAAATGGAATCCCTCCACCTACGTCATCAAAAACGACATACGTTTAAGACTAAATAGACAGTAAACAGTCAACTGATACATCTTTCTGACAGTTTAAACAGTTATTCAACAAAATAAAGGTGTTATCAGGTAATGTTTTTTCAAACCATAACATTTGTGTCATTTATATGGATTTTGGCCCTTGTTTTCAAAATGGTTGCTAGGTAACAGTTGTGGAATTACCTCATAGAACTATAATTAAACCTGGAAGATGAATCCAAAATGGCGCCTTGTTTATCCCTATGGAGAGTGCTCATTGGCGCATGACCCCAAAAAAGTTTTTTACTTCCGCATTTACTTCCTGATACGGAGGCTGACATCTTTGTTTTACTTCCTGATACGGAGGCTGCCATCTTTGTTTTACTTCCTGATACGGAGGCTGACATCTTTGTTTTACTTCCTGATACGGAGGCTGACATCTTTGTTTTAGGGCACCACGTGACGACAATCCCCCACTTCATATAAAAACAGTAATTTCGGTGATTTTAGAAACGGTAGAAAAGAACATTTCCTTCTATTTTATTTAAATACCGATAATAATTCAGAACTGTCTGCAATTATAATGAGCAATTTTAGAAAAAGGCTGGTTCCAAGAGGCTGCAGTACCTCACACGGCCACTAATCAATCTGGGACACAGACAGAGGGGGCGTACCTTATCCATTTAATACATCCATGAATTACCTCCACCTGTGTCAAGTTTGCCGCCCATGACCAACCAGGAAGTAACAATATAAACTTCACAAAACTAGTCAAACTGGGGACAAACAGGAAAAATGCTTCGTAAAATCTTAAACGTAATCATTTTGGTGAATTGTGCCATCTAACCTGTCCTATAGACTTTAAACCACATTTTACAAAATACAAAAAAATCCCCTTTGGTCAACAAACAAACAAACAAATACAGAAATAAATACATTTTGCAAATAAACACAGTGAATATTAACAATTCACATCTCAACTACTCAATCTGTTTCTAACTATCATTCCTGAAAAGCACAAACAGAGCTTGATTGCACGTGCTCAGATGTGCCATTATCACAAATGTATGCTAATGTTATTCTATTGCATATGAACAGCATTAGAAGAGGCAGTCCATTATAACGCGTGTGAATGGTTAACAAGCACAGGGAGCACTTCCACTGCAAACCCAGGGCTCTACAGAAAACACGCTTAACTGAGGCTGTAATTGGCCACAGGAGGAAAACAATGGTTATTATTTCATTTCCATAAAACATTTGGCATTTCATCTGAACAACAAAGCCATGTTAATTCCAGAAGTCTGATTTGATTGCATAAGGGCATATCTCCATAAATTAAATTGTCTTCAACCTTTGACTAATACACATGGATTTATTGTGACTGGATTTTTAAGGCAAGACAATGCAGGAAAAACGTGTTTTTTCCTTCCAGTCAGTTTGTTCTCTCACATATCGGCTTTCATGAGGAAACAACAAACGTGTCCAATCTGCCCCTTAATATTTTTTATTATTTAATTTAATCCACTTCGTCCATAGATTTCTCTGGGACATTGTAACTTCTTAAAATGCATTTTTCTCCCTTGAGACATAAAGATCAGCCTTAAAGAAGCTCCTACACCAAACTGTACAATCTTGGACTCAACAAGATTTTGACGAAACTTACAGAAGGATTTGTTGATATCAAATTCTAAGCCTTATTTATTACATTCTTAAGTTTAAAAAAAAATGAGGCCAAATTTGAATTTGTAGAACAATTTTCAGTCAAATCTTGTTTACTCAAAAACTAAATAAGAAATCAAAAGTCCCCTGTGTAAAGTTTTTTGTAAGTGTACAAAATGAACCAAGAAATTTAAACCTGATTCTTTCCATTTTTCAGCTTTCCATGCCCCAAATATGTGTATTTTTGGACGTTTTCAAACTTAAAATGCCTTATTTCTACATGAAAAAACATGACATGATGAAAAACTCTTACATTTATGTGAGTAAACTACAGGAAAAGTTTCAAATATCTTTAAATTTAAGATTTTTTCCCCTATTCACCTGCAGTATCTCACCTTAAATGTATATTGTACTGGTTTCTCACTGAATTCCCTGCACTTTTAATTGAACTACAAAATATATTGCACCTTACATCACCCAAAAAGTAAAAACGGGTTAGTGCAAATACAACAATTGCGTAGACGAGCTGACATACAAAGTTTGTTTTTGTGCTTCTGTGTGGAGACAATCAGTTCTCGATCCTAGAATAATCCCAGAAAAAGCCAGAATAATGAGACAATTTGGCGAACAGTGGGCACGCCTTGATGTGTAGAAAGATCAGTGGTCTAGACCAGTGTTTCCCAACCAGGGGTACAGGGACCCCAAGGGGTACATGAGGAATTACCAGCGGGTACTTAGAATGGTTTAAGGTTTTAAAAGAAGATGAAATGTACTTTTATCTGAATTAAAAAAGTGTCATTAATTGTTAAATTTTGCATATTGTTGGATAGTCTTGGCCTATATATACTATAATTTAAACAAAACTATAACAGTAATGATTGATTATATTTGAATGAACCCATTTATTTGCCCGAAACTCAAGTGAAGGGGTCCTCTGAGTGTGAAACTAACCTTAGGGGGTACTCGAGACAAAAAAGGTTGGGAACCACTGGTCTAGACTGAAGGCATGAAGGTATTAGATTAACTTTGGTGACTATGGTGGTCTGGAGTGAACTGTGCGATTTACACATGACCTAAACGAGGCACTGGTTGTGATGGTCGAGTGTTCTGAAGCCGCACTTGAAAACACAATTCCTCTTAGAGACAACGATGCTTGAGATAAATCGCTGGAGATCGAGATCAGAGAAAGAAAAACAGAACACTGAGGGAGAGCATAAAGACTCGGCATTAACTTTCTGATGAGGCACCAATTAGGGCGGCAAAAAGTATTGATATGGCAATATTGGACGACGCAATTAAAATCTGGCAACAAATAAATGATATTGCAGCAACACCAAAGTCTCCCATCTGATAGAAATGTCCTGTTTTTAAAATGAAAACATCGAAAAGGGAAAATCATTAATAAAATCTAGCTTTTTTGAACAAAATTAGCCTCAGTTTTTTATTTGTTGGTTTTAACTATTGCATCAAAAACAGGGCTGCAACAATTAGAATAATCGTGGAGTCGACAATAAACAATAATTGCAGTTGTATTTTGATGATGGTCGTCGTTCTCTGGACTAAACAGACGCTAAAACACAAACTTTTATAACTAAGATAGTGACATTATTAAAGAAAAATAGCAAAAAACAATAGACCATTTCTGATTTTCCTCAACAATACACTTCTTCTCTCTCTAGAAGCCTTTATTCACAATATTTCAACATGTATTTGGTCAATAAAGTTAGTTTATTCTAAGTCTCAATCTACAATAGAACAAATCGCTGACTAGTTGACGACTAAAATAATTGTTAGTTTCAGCCTTAGTCAAAAAGTGAATTTAAATATCCCAATAATATCGATATCGCAGATCTTAATAGCCATGTCAAATATTGCAATCATTTCCAGTATTGTGTAGTCCTAGCAGCAAAGACAAGGACTGGGCGCAACTGCAAGACCACTCAGAGATCAAAAAGGAGCCAGTAGAATCCAAAACAGCAGTATGTTATTGTCACAAAATACAAGAGGACACTGTTCCCAAAAGACATCATGGTGCTGGAATGGAGCGCCCCCCCAACCTCAGGCTCCACCTCGCCACGCCTGCACCCATCAACTCCACGCCTGCACCCATCAACTCCACGCCTGCACCCATCAACTCCACGCCTGCACCCATCAACTCCACGCCTGCACCCATCAACTCCACCTGCACCCATCAACTCCACCTGCACCCATCAACTCTACCTGCACCCATCAACTCCACCTGCACCCATCAACTCTACCTGCACCCATCAACTCCACCTGTACCCATCAACTCCACCTGTACCCATCAACTCTACCTGCACACATCAACTCCACCTGCACCCATCAACTCCACGCCTGCACCCATCAACTCCACCTGCACCCATCAACCCCATCCTTTATTCACCTTATTCTGCCCCACCCACTTTTTGCCAGATACTCACTTTTGTTGTAAACGCACTTCCGTTTGACGAGAACTCCGTTAAAGCTAATGACGAACGAGGGAAAAGTCTCACCGCTAAAATGTTACATAAAGTAGATTGATTTGTGTAAAATGTTTAATGAACACGAGCAACAACAAGTCAACAACGCACAGATTTCCTGGAGTCTGAAAACATCTTTTTAGTCCATGTAGAACTTATTTTCTGTTGAGCTCGTCTGCTCCGTGTGAACTAATACAACAGAAACAAGACGACAGCGCGTACTGCAACTTCTGGAATAAGGTGAATAAGCTGCTCCCACACTCGTTTCTCCCCTTTGTTCTGCAGCGTGTGCAGCGTCCTGTAAGTTTGACCCTTGTGTAATTATGATACTTTGCTGTTTTATGCAACATATAAAGCACGTTTATATGTTGAGCTAAGGCTAAAGGTTATGTTAAACTGGATTATCTTTATTTGTTTATAATATATCTCTCTGTTTTAGAGTTAAAACCATGCAACATGCACCGTGTGTGATCCCTGCTATGGCAAAGGACAATACATTCTCTCTACACTGACCTGGCCTACGTTAGCTTTGTTCATGTGTGGGTCTCATGTCTCACAGTATTCATCACAGCATTTACAGTTGTACTGTTGAAATACATGACTTCTGGATGCTCTAAGTTTGGGATTGTAGGTGAAGAGGGGCTCCTGCTGAAACTGTTGACCCCAAACACAAACCAAGTCAGAGTATGGATGAGGCACGGAGAGGGCGATTGTCACTCCAGATAAACACGTCATCTGAATACAAGTGTCAGAGCAGTGTGTAGAGCTGGGGAACGTTTTCCCAAAGAAACATGGCATGACTGACAATAACAAAACTGTCGAATACACATCCTCTGACAAAAAAAAGAAATGTTTCAATGACAAAATATTAAAAGTTCAAGGCGAGACACACTGCAGGTAAACAAGAAACCGTTCTTAATTTATGATTTATCAATTTGAAACGTATATTTATTAAGAAGATGTTAAATTGTGTTATGTGTTTTATAAAAAAGTAAGGCAGTGTCTGTGTAAAAATTGATAAAAACTGAACATATTTGGGACATATAAATCAGAATAACCAGTAGAGCCAGGTTTAGCCTTATGTAAACATATCACAATGCAATAACAGTTTATATCATTTATCTTTGAGGATTTTAGAAATCGTATTCAATATTTGATCAAATTACACAAAAAAAAGTTTAGGCTGTAGTGTCTCATCTTAAGTGATAGTACAAAGAAAATAAATACATTTAAATTAATTAAATTAATTGTTTTTCAAGTAACTAGCTCGATTTATTTTAAGCTAAATAACAGCCCTGTAAAACAAACGTCAGAGGACATTTTAATTACACTGGGACCCCTTTTCCAGAGCAGCTCCAGTGTCCCCCCGGAGCAGGCGTGAGTTGGACACATATTGGACGTTGGAGATTGGGTGCAGTGGAGTGTTTCGCTGAATGAGGGACCCAGGTGGAGCCTTGTTTAGTGGCTACGCTAATGCTATCAGCCGTCAGCTCGTGTGCTCGTCATGTGGCTGAGTCCGGGCCGGGGCAGTCCTGAGGGAGGAGGGGGAGGGGTCTCCAGGGGCTCTCCAGATGCCCCTCCCCCTCCCCCTCCTGAAGCTAATGCATCTGGGTAATGGATACGGCAAATATGTTGGGTCTGGTGCACTGGCTGGAATGGGACACAGACTCGGTGATTAATACTTTGGTCGAGTCTATTTCCGTCTCGCCATTTATTGCAGTTATTTGTGGTAAATAAGCAGCTGATCCCAATTACTCCTCAGCAAAATGCAGTTAAAAGTGCAAAGATATTTAGTTATCGTAATGTTTTGGTACCGTTTGGAAAAAAAAAAAAAAAAAAAAAAAAAAAAAGATAAAATAACTAAACACAGCACTCTGCCAACATGGATTGAAGTGTCATTCTTTTTTTTACAATAATAAATATAAATCCCTGCATTTTTTTTGTACCTATAGTATATGACCGCCTTCCAAGTTCTTCAAAACTGTTGTTCCTTACACTGCCCAAAAACATAAACTTTCAAAAAAAAGAAAGAAAAAAGTCTGAATGCTTGTTTAGGGTTGATGTACTAACTGCACAAGGTTTATTTATTCAATCTAAAATCTGTATTTGAAATTTTATACATCAATAACTTAATTATAACATTAAAATAGAATGAAAACAATTATGGAAAAGCTGCTTAACGTCCATTGTGATTTTAAAATGTAATTTTTTAGGCACCCCAGCTTTAATGTTAGTAAAAAAAAAAAAAAATACAGTTAGAAAAAAGAAATGGCTTTATTAATTGTTTGACGAAATCTTGATGGATATTGAAGTGTGCTTGCCTGCTCACAAAAATCACCACACTACTGCTCTAAATAAACATATATTATTTTAAAATCATTTGCAAACTAAGAAAAAATCTGTTACAACCCAGCTCAGCTCGGGATAGAGGAAGTAACAAAAGTCAGAGGTGGAAAAGGGTTTAAATAAAGATGTAATTTAATGAACGGGGTGTAAGGGTAAATTAAAAGAATCAACACAAAATAATTACAAGGCAAACAAACGACAAAAGAACAAAACAAGTGTCTTAACACTGGCCACACACAGGCCAGCAGCCCCGGACAAGTGTGGAGCAGAACAGGTGGACGGACTGGCCCTCGAGTCAGTGTCCAGGAGGCAGCAGCCAATCACATTCAGCCTGAGCTCGCCTCTACTCTCCAGCAGGAACTCCACAATCCGTTTCCATGGATGTATTAAATGAACTGGATAAGGCTCGCCCCCTCTGTCTGTGGTCCCAGATTGATTAGTGGCCGTGCGAGGTACTGCAGCCTCTTGGGCCCAGCCTTTTACTATCACTGCACATCATAATTGCAAATAATACTTAATTATTATCGGTAATTAAATAAAATAGAAGGAAATTGTCTTTTTTTACGCATTTCTAAAATCCCGAAATTACCGTTTTTATATGAAGTGACGTCACGGTAAACATGTGCGAGTCACGTGAACGAGCGTCGGACGATACAAACAGAAGCTCGTGGACAAGGCTCGACTAGAGACACCTGTAAGTTGTATTTTATTTCATTTCAGACGCTTTCACGTGTGTCTAACATGAAGAATACAATTACAATCACACATGCTAACGCTAACACAAAAACTTGCGTGATCGCTCCCGTCGCTCAAAGCATCATGGGGGATTGTCATCACGTGATGCCCATAAAGCAAAGATGGCCGCCTCCGTATCAGGAAGTAACGCGGAAGTAAAAAACTTTTCTTGGGTCATATGCCATGGGGATAAACAGGGCGCCATTTTGAGTTCATCTTCCAGTTTTAATTATAGTTTTATGCCCGTTTCACACAAAGTGAAATACACTAAAGGAGGCGGGATCTGTGTGCCTGGGGCTGTAGCATCATTCATAACTCTGACCTCTTCACACAGTACTCTTTGGTAGATTGTTAGATTGAGTCACATGTGAAAAAATATATATATATATATATTTGAAAAAATCCAAATCTAGTTGACAAACAGAAGAGGGATGGCCAACGTGTGCCCAACAATTACGCAAAAATATGTACAGAAATTGATATATCTGTCTAAACGTGTAAAAAAACATGAACACAAATAACCCTCCTCCTTTCCTAGCAGTGCCTTTTGTTGCAAATTTTAAGCAAACAACATGGAGAGTTTGAATCCAGCACGAACAAACATCTGATTAATTGCGCTCTTAGATCCACTCCGTTCCATCAAGAACAAAGCACAGACCGTTTTAAGGAAATCTCCACAATCGTCATCCCGGTGCCACTCCGAGCCGAATGGATGTGTAATTAACAGCGCCATATTTCCGTAGGTCGCCTGAACGCTCCGTCTCCGAGCCCTTTCACAATGCCCTCTCTAATACAGGTTGCCATTAA